>JAPDHL010001909.1:9283056-9371198 GCA_032847665.1 Solanum chilense | reverse complement strand
TACGGATCTGTTGAGGGATTCATTGGAAAAGGTGAAAGCTATTCAAGAAAAGCTTTTAGCGGCTCAAAGTAGGCAAAAGGAATATGCGGATCGAAAGGTTAGAGACTTGGAGTTCATGGAAGGTGAGCAAGTCTTGCTGAAGGTTTCACCCATGAAAGGGGTGATGCGGTTTGGAAAAAAGGGTAAGCTAAGTCCAAGGTATATTGGACCATTTGAAGTACTTAAGCGGGTAGGGGAGGTGGCTTATGAATTAGCCTTGCCTCCAGGGCTGTCAGGAGTGCATCCGGTATTTCACGTGTCTATGTTGAAAATATACCATGGGGATGGAAATTACATCATTCGTTGGGATTCGGTTCTGCTTGATGAGAATTTGTCTTATGAGGAGGAACCTATTGCTATTTTAGATAGAGAAGTTCGCAAGTTGAGGTGGAGGGAGATTGCATCCATCAAAGTTCAATAGAAGAATCGACCAATTGAAGAGGCCACTTGGGAGAAGGAGGCTGATATGCAAGAAAAATACCCACACCTGTTTACAGATTCAGGTACTTCTTCTCGTCCTTGTTTTTCTTCTTTTGATCGTTCGAGGACGAACGATGGGTAAATTGGTATCTATTGTAACGACCTGTTTAGTCGTTTTGAGCAGCAGATTTTATTTCTGGAAAAACTGGCTGAGACGACGGATCCCACGACGGACCGTCATGGGCACGATGGACCGTCGAGGGTGTCTCGTTCCAAAACACTTAGAATTCTGAAATTTGAGTGCTGAAATCGACTCTCTGAACTCTGTGACGGACCTGCAGGACGGACCGTCACAGATACGACGAACCGTTGTGAGCTTCCGTTTCAAAACACTTCAACTCTTGAGAATTGGGTACTGGGAGCAATTCTCTGAACGTCGTGACGGAAGTGCAGGACGGACCGTCGTAGGCACGACGGACCGTCACAGACTCTTCCAGGAAATTGAGTCTCTAAACTTTGCGACGGACCTGCAGGACGGACCGTCACAGCCATGACGGACCGTCACAGGTTGCGTAATCCCAGGCTGGGTCGGATTTCTGTTTAAGTTTTAAAGGGGCATTTTGGACTATTCCTGCTATAATTATAAAAATCGTGGGTTTATATTAATAACTCAATTTCTTGGGGGGCTAAAGGAGGTAACCTTGGAATAACTAGTGGGTTATTTTCATCATCTTTTATACTTAATTATATGTTAATTAGGGTAAAAGAAAGAGGGTTCGAATAAAGAAAATAAAAAGAACAAAGAGAGAGAGAGGATCGATCGCGAGAGGAGAAACGAAGAGGAAACACAAAAGCTTTGGGAAATTGCTTGCTTGATCACGAATCTTCGGTGGAGGTAGGTTATGGTTTTTATGCTATTCGTAGTAAACTCTTAATAGCGAATGATATGTATTGGGTAGTATTGTAAACCCTTCTATATGCTTAACTGTATGCTTGCATGAATGTGATTATATAATTGTGATAAGATAAGCATGATGAAGCTATTGAATCCTAAATCTTGAAAGAAACCCTAATCTACTTTGTTAATGATGATGCCTTGGTATAAAAGAAGGCTTGATGAATTAGGGGATCGGGTGCCACGTTCCGGTACCAGGATAAAATGAGGATCGGAGTGTCACGTTCCGACACCAGGATAGTATATGGATCGGGTGCCACGTTCCGGTACCAGGATAGAATGAGGATCGGAGTGTCACGTTCCGACACCAGGATAGAATATGGATCGGGTGCCACGTTCCAGTACCAGGATAGTATATGAGGATCGGAGTGTCACGTTCCGACACCAGGATAGTATATGAGGAGCGGAGTGTCACGTACCGACACGAGAGGAATAAAGATAATGAATCTTGAAAGATGTTAATATGCTCAAACTAATGAACCTAATTCCTAAATGAGTATGGTAATGAGGCTTGAGTCCTCGTGGATGAACTTGGCGGTACTTATTGATGATTATAGTACTTGTTGTTGCTATATGTTGAGTATTGTAGTTGATTTATGATATTATCTGATATATATACTGTTTTCTATTTTGAGTTGGCCGATGATACCTACTCAGTACTTGTGTTTTGTACTGACCCCTACTTGTATGTTTCTTTCTTTGTTATATGTGGAGTACAGCAAACGTACCGTCGTCTTCAACTCAACCGCAACTCTAGCCAGTCTTTATTACAGCGGGCTTCAGGGTGAGCTAATGCTTCTATCTTGGACTGGATCTTCTTCTTCAAGTCTTGATGCCTTGAATTTCCGACATGGACTAGCTTTTTATGTATTTTAGTTTTCTTAGATACTCTTAGATTAGTAATTTGAGGATAGATGTTCTTGTGATGATGACTTCCAGATTTTGGGGATAATGAGTCATAAATTTTAGAAGTTATTTAATTGATTTGTTAATGAGTTTAAGTCTTCCGCATTGTATTTTGTTCAATATGTTTGGGTTTAGATTGGTTGGTTCGCTCACATAGTGGGTTAAGTGTGAGTGCCACTCGTGACCCGATTTAGGGTCGTGACAAAGACTCATTTACTTTATTCATTAATTGAATATAGTTATATGGGTCGCCGAAAAAATTTGTCGGAAATTTTTTTGACGGATTTTAAACTTAAAATTTATATCAAATGATAGCCCTTGAAGAGCTCTACACATTTATGTGAAGGGTTTGGGATGGGAATGACCGAAACTTTATAAATCTAAGTAAAAAAGTAAAAATTCATATTTGGTTTTCCTTAGTTCTACGGAGTTTGGCTATCGATATGGATGAAAGGTTTGTAGATTTAGGTAGATGAGGGTGAAAGGAAAACAAGGTAAAATTTTAAATATTTTTCCGGCCAAAAAGGTGGTGGCCACCGGGAGCTGGTGGCGGCAGCGGTGGCCGACCGGCGGCATGTTAGTAAGGAGAAGAAGAAAAAATAAAAAATCTAAAAAAAATGCTAATTTTTTGGAGTTTTGTATTTTTGTTTTGTTCCAATAATAGCCCTTGGATCAAAATATCATGAATGGTGGAGATTCAATCTTGACCATTTCTATTGACCGGGTCAAAATCAATAGGGCCATTGTCTAAATCAGCCCAATTTAAACAAAATTGGGTCATTTGAGCCAATAAAATAATATAAATAAATATCCAAAATACAAATAAAAATAAAATTCCTTACTAAAATATTATAGGAGTAAAATAAACACGTCAAAAATTAGGTGTTCACAGCATGACCCTCTTTGCTTGAAAACTCTTTGAGTTTTCAAGCAAAGAAAGTGAACGAAGTGGCTAAATTTTGATTATTTCAAACTTCGATGAAGCCATTTTGGAAAAGATGACTGAACCTTTCTTCAGAGGTTGCCTACATATCCTTGATTAAAAGAAAATCAGATCATTGTAGTTCGAGAAACTTTGATAGCCGAAACTATTAGAAACGGTGGCCAAAAGATTACTTCATATTGCTTGTCATCATCTACTGCCTATAGTTACAAAGAAAAGAGTTAGAGAACTATGTCTCTCTACATTATAAATATTACAAGATCCCTAATTGATGTATCTTCTGAGGATCTCGTCTAGATCTTACACTTACTCTGTGCATTATCTTTGAGATCGTTCTTCATGCTGTCTTGGCGGCTGGTGGATCATTCTTAAGTGCATGTTTTAAATTGAGTTGGTTGTTGAAACTCAAAACTCCATATCACAAAATGAAAAACCCATGAAGAATATGTTTCATTTAGAAAAAAAGAAAACAAATGAGAATCTTGAACTAGGAAGTATAACCCTAGAATGAATAGGTTAAGTGAAGCGTGTTGCCCTGAGAGTTCCAAATAAGACGCATTGTCCAAAGATTGGATGTACCCCCAAAATGTGAATAGGGTGTGTATAACCTATGAATGTTGGTGCGTATAGCTCCAGATATGAATATGGTGCGTATTGCCCATAAATAGAGAATTAATATGTATTGCATGTGAATAAGGAGTGGTGAGCACTTCATATAAATTCAGATTGATGCGTATTGTACGAAATTCAGACTGGTGCGTATTGCACATGAACACAGAATGGTGCGTACTGCCCATGAATAAAGGATGTGTGCTTGTTGCACGAAATTTAGATTGGTGCGTGTTGCACGAAATTCAGACAGGTGCGTATTGCACATGAACAAAGGATGGTGCGTATTGCCCATGAATAAAGGATGTGCCCGTATTGCATGGAATTCATATTGATGCGTATTGCACATGGATTCCAATTGGTGCGTATTGCACAGAATTCAGACTACTGCGTATTGCATATGAACACAGGATGGTGCATATTGCCTATGAATAAAGGATGTGTGCTTGTTGCAAGGAATTCAAATTGGTGCGTATTACACGAAATTCAGAAAGATGCGTATTGCACATGAACAAAGGATGTTGCGTATTGCCCATGAATAAAGGATGTTTGCTTGTTGCACGTAATTCAGATTGGTGCGTATTTCATGAAATTCAGACAGGTGCGTATTGCACATGAACAAAGGATGGTGCGCATTGCCCATGAATAAAGGACGTGTGCGTATAGCACGGAATTCAAATTGGAGCATATTCCCGAAACTCTCACATTGATAGGCAAAAATGCGAGTAGCATGAGATGAAATGCCAAACATTTGAAGACTTTGGAGATTTTCCTTTCTGTGATGTTTTCTTTTTGACTTGTAACCCTGCATTTCTTTTTTCTTTCTGTGTTGAGCAAATGAAACAAAAAATTGTTAGTTTAAAGTGGTGGTTGGGTTGTGGCCTTGGTTCTCCAACGACTTGACCATACTCACGACCAATTTCTCAACCTCTACTAGAATTCCTTGGTTAAGCAACATTTGAAGCTCCCTCTTTGTTAACCAGGGCCTTGATCTTTTGGTACTACCAAATATCATGGTGCAAGTGATGTCCCAAAGAATGATTACCTTCATGAATTTTCAGTGAAGATCTGACGTCTTATTAGACCTTGCTCAATGGCTTGTCTACTCAGATAATCAACTTTACTTTTGGGAACCCGTAGTAAGCTTTGCACTCTTTACTCTGGAGGCATATGTCGACTTTGATTGAACCATGACATGCACTTAGACTTGCCCCCTGATCTGTTTGAGTTTTTTAGTTCTCAAAATCTAAGTCATCGTCAATTGATCTATGTGCCCTTTATGAAGAGGTGTTGAGAAATGATCATCTTTGCAAATTTCATTCATGATGTTCCCTCCCTTTATCTTAAGGTGCCGGTAGGATTTTCACCTATAAGATTTTATTATTATTATTATTTTCGTCTTATGATGCCTATGAAGGTTTCCACCGATAAGACTTTCTCATTTTTTTGTATTTTTTACTTACTTATGGTACCCCCAAGGGTTTTCACTCATAAGTTTTTTTTTCTTTTTTTTGATGTTGCCTTTGATGATTAATATCAAAAAGTCAATTGCCAGAATAAAAAGAATTACGATCTGACATTATTCTATATAAAAAAAACTAAAACAATGCCCCAGTTTTCTGTAAATACTGGAAAACTAATTTTTTTTATGTGACCGAATGTCACGACCCAAAACGAGCCGCGAGTGGCACCCACACTTATCCTACTATATGAGCGAACCAACCAATCTAAAACCCAATATTTAAAACATAATGAACAAAATACAATGCGGAAGACTTAAAACTCATTAATATAACCAATAAATAACTTCTAAAATTTAATACTCATTATCCCCAAAATCTGGAAGTCATCACCACAAGAACATCTATCCTCATATTACTAAATCTAAGAGTATCTAAGAAGCTAAAATAAATAAAAAGCTAGTCCATGCCGGAAGTTCAAGGAATCAAGACATGAAGAGGAAGATCCAGTCCAAGCTAGAAGCAATAGCTCACCCTGAAATCTTGCTTGATGAAGACTGGATAGAGTTGCGGTTGAGTTGAAGACGACGGTACGTTTGCTGCACTCCACAATTAACAAAGAAAAACAAATACAAGTAGGGGTCAGTACAAGGCACAAGTACTGAGTAGGTATCATCGGCCAACTCAAAATAGAAAACAGTATATATCAGATAATAACATAAAATCAACTAATATTCTTAACAGGTGACAACAACAATTACCATAATCCTTGGTCACAACACCAAGTACATCAATGAGGACTCAAGCCTCCCCATTATACTCATTTGGGAATTAGTTCTTTAGAATTTAGTATATTATCATAATTCAAGATTCATTATCTTTATTTCTCTTGTGTCGGTACGTGACACTCCGCTCCACTACTACTATCCTGGTGTCGGAACGTGACACTCTGATCCATATACTATCCTGGTGTCGGAACGTGACACTCTGATCCATATACTATCCTGGTTCCGGAATGTGACACCCGATCCATATACTATCCTGGTGCCAGAACGTGACACCTGATCCATATACTATCATGGTGTCGGAACGTGACACTCTGATCCATATACTATCCTGGTGCCGGAACGTGACACCCGATCCATATACTATCCTGGTGTCGGAACGTGACACTCCGATCCATATACTATCCTGGTGCCGGAACGTGACACCCGATCCATATACTATCCTGGTGTCGGAACGTGACACTCCGATCCATATACTATCCTGGTGCCGGAACGTGACACCCGATCCATATATTATCCTGGTGTCGGAACGTGACACTCCGATCCATATACTATCATGGTGCCTGAACGTGACACACGATCCATATACTATCCTGGTGTCGGAACGTGACACTCCTATCCATATACTATCCTGGTGCCGGAACGTGACACCCGATCCTCTATTACTATCCTGGTGTCGGAACATGACACCCGATCCTCTAATCTCATTACTTTAGTTCATCAAGCCTTCTTTTATACCAAGGCATCATCATTCTCATTACTTTAGTTCATCAAGCCTTCTTTTATACCAAGGCTTCATCATTAACAAAGTAACTTTAGGATTCAAGATTCAATAGCCTCATCATGCTAATTCATCACAATTATATAATCACATCATGTAAGCACACAATTAAGCATATAGAAGACTTTATAATACTACCCCACACATATCATTCGCTATTAAGAGTTTACTACGAATAGCATGCACCATAACCTACCTCCACCGAAGAATTGTGATCAAGCAAGTTAATCCTCAAAATCTTTGCTTTCCTCTTCGTTCCTCTCTCTCTCGATCGTTCTCCCTCTCTTTTTGTCTCTTTTCTTCTTTTTCCTTATTCAAACTCTTTTTCTTTTACCCTAATTAGCATATAATTAAGTATAAAAGATGATAAAATAACCCACTAATAATTCAAGGTTATCTCTTTTAACCCCCAAGTAATTGAATTATTAACATTAATCCACTAACTTTATAATTATAAGCATGAATAGTCCAAAACGCCCCTTTAAAAACTTTAATAGAAATCCGACCCAGTCTGGGTTACGTAACCTGAGACGGTCCGTCATGGCTGTGACGGTCCGTCCTGCAGGTCCGCCACAAAGTTCAGAGAGTTAATTCTGTGGAAAGATTTGTGACGGTCCGTCGTGCCTGCGACGGTACGTCCTGCCATTCTGTCACGAAGTTCAGAGAGTCGATTTCAGTACCCAAATTTCAGAATTCTAAGTGTTTTGAAACGAAACCCCCTCGACGGTCCGTCGTGCCCATGACGGTCCGTCGTGGGATCCGTCGACCAAGACAGTTTTTCCAGAAATAAAATCTACTGCTCAAAACGACTAAACAGGTCGTTACACCGAACCCCTAAAGGGTTGCCTACGAATTCTTTTGGAATCAGGTCAAACGTAGTTCAGAATTTTCAATGAGATTTTTTTTTGAAGAGATGACTTTGTTCTTTCAACCACGAACTTGTCGCAGAAACTTAGAATGCATTAGATGTAGTATCTTTTGACTGAATCTGCATTAATAATTATGCCCGTGATTTTTCTTTCCACATCAGTAAGGTGTAGGTCTCCTTTGGAAAATACTTCCTTGATTAAGATATGGACCTTGCCAATTTGGGGCAAACTTTCCCTTGGCTTCTTCTTGATGCGGGAGAATGCGCTTTAAGACCAGTTGACCTACTTCAAAGTGTCTTGGGTGCACCTTTTTGTTGTATGAACGAGCCATCCTTTGCTGATAAAGCTGACCAAAACAGACAACCGTCAATCGTTTCTCGTCTATTAATGCCAGTTGCTTTAGTCGGGTTTTGACCCATTCAGTATCTTCAATTTCAGCCTCGACAATAATTCTAAGAGATGAAATTTCGACTTTCGCTGGAATCACAACCTCAGTTCCATACACAAGCAAATAAGTTGTTGCACCAATCGAGGTGCGCACTGTTATGCGATATCCTAAAAGTGCAAAAGGCAGCTTCTCATGCCATTTTCTAGTGCCTTGAACCATCCTTCTGAGAATCTTTTTGATATTGTTTTTGGCTGCCTCCACAGCTCCGTTGGCTTTTGGTCGGTATGGAGTAGAATTGTGGTGCACAATTTTGAACTGCTCGCATACCTCCTTCATCAGATTACTATTGAGATTTGCAGCATTATCTGTGATGATAACTCTTGGTATACCAAATCGACAAATAATGTTTGAATAAACAAAATCCACGACCGCCTTCTTAGTGACTGCTTTGAAAGTTATCGCCTCCACCCATTTGGTGAAGTAATCAATTGCAACCAAAATGAATCGATGTCCATTAGAGGCTTTTGGCTCAATTGGTCGATTACATCCATTCCCCATGCAACAAAGGGCCAGGGAGCAGCCATGGGGTGCAACTCTGAATGAGGTGAATGAATGAGATCACCATGGATTTGACATTGATGACATTTTTCACAAAGTGAAAGCAATCCCTTTCCATGGTAAGCCAATAATACCCCGCCCGGAGTATCATTTTTGCAAGGACATATCCGTTTATGTATGGTCCACATATCCCAGCGTGCACTTCATCCATAATTTTCTCGGCTTCTTGAACATCCACACATATCAATAACTTCATATCCAGAGTTCGTTTATACAAAACATCCCCGCTCAAAAAGAAACCATAAAGTTCTTTTTTGGCTTCTGTTGGCATGTTCGGGGCATCTCCCTGTCTTCAAAAAATTCTTGATGTCTGAGTACCACCGCTCACCATCAGGTTCTGCTTCCACTGTATTACAATAGTCATGTTGGTCCCGAACTTGAATCTCTAATGGGGTGATGTAAGTGTTTCCAGGATAGGGAAACATTGAGGCCAAAGTAGCCAAGGCATCGACCAACTCATTATAAAACCTGGGGATGTATCTAAACTCGATGTACATGATCCTTTTGCTAAGATCTTCCACACATTTTCTGTATGGAAGGAGCTTGAGGTCTCAAGTTTTCCATTCGCCTTGAGATTGTCGGATAAGATCAGTATCTCCTAACACAATTAATTCATGCACACCCAAATCTATTGCCATATTTGGACCCATGATGCAAGCTTCATACTCAGTTGTGTTATTTGTACAAAAGAAACAAAGTCGAGCTGTTGCAGGGTAATGTTGCCCTGTGGGCGATATTGAAATTGCCCCAATCCCTTTGCCTTTTGTGTTGGTTGCTCCATCAAAGTACAGTTTCCAGGCTTGATTTCCATTTGAACTTACTTCCTCAATTGAGTTAATCTCTTCATCAATGGTTCATAATCACCATCGACTGGGTTCTCTGCCAAGTGGTCTGCCAAAGCTTAGGCTTTCATTGCAGTGCGAGTGACATATATAATGTAAAATTCAGTGAGCAAAATTTGTCATTTCGCGAGTCTGCCGTTGTCATTGGCTTTTGAAAGATTTACTTGAAAGAATACATCCTTGATATGAGGTAAGTTGTTTTAGCACAATAAGTAATGCCTTAACTTTTGAGCTACCCAAGTTAGGGCGCAACACGTCCTTTCCAAAAGGGTGTACTTGACCTAATAACTAGTGAATTTCTTGCTCAAGTAGTAGATAGCCTGCTCCTTCCTTCCTGTAGCATTATGTTGACCGAGAATACACCCAAATGAATTATCTATAATTGAAATATATAGAAAGAGAGGCCTGTCAGGTTCAGGCGGTACCAACACGGAAGGGTTGGACAAATACTCCTTGATTTTTTCAAAATCTTGTTGACAATATTTTGTCCATCTGACAGCAGCATCCTTCTTCAGAAGTTTGAAAATGGGCTCACATGTAGTTGTGAGTTGAGCAATAAACCTGCTGATGTTGTTCAACCTACCAGTAGACTCATGACTTTGGTCTTATTTTTCCGAGATGGCAAATCTCGAATGGCTTTTATTTTGGAAAAATTGAATTCGATTCCCCTTCTACTCACAATAAAACCTAGAAGTTTTCCAAATGGAACTCCGAATGCACATTTTGCTAGATTAAGCTTGAGGTCATATCTTCACACTCTTTCCAAGAATTTTCTCAGATCTTGCACACGACTTGTGTTTTAGACTTGATGATTACGTCGTCGACGTATACTTCAATTTCTTTATGCATAATATCATGGAACATGGTGGTCATATCCCTCATTTAAGTCGCCCTAGCATTTTTAAGATCAAATGACATAAACCTGTAGCAATAAGTTCCCCATGGAGTGGTGAAAGTAGTTTTCTCAGCGTCCTCTTCATCCATCAAGATTTGATGATACCCCGCATAACAGTCCACAAAAGATTGCATCTCGTGTTTTGCACAATTATCAATTAGGATGTGGATATTTGGCAATGGAAAGTTGTCTTTTGGACTAGCCTTGTTCAAATCCCGATAGTCAACACAAACTTTTGTCTTTCCATCCTTTTTCGGCACAGGAACAACATTTACCAACCAAGTAGTGTAACAAATAACTTGGATCACCTTTGTATTAAGTTGTTTCATCATTTCTTTCTTGATTTTTTCACTTACGTTTGGTTTGAATTTCCTTCTTTTCTGTTGGACGGGTGGAAAATCAGGATAAACGGGCAACTTATGAACCACTAAATCAACACTCAAACCTAGCATGTCATCATAAGTCCAAGCAAATACATCTTTGTATTCAAAAAAAAGTTTTATTATTGCCTCTCTAATTTCTTGATTTATATGTAAACTTATTTTTATTTCCTTAACATCCTCAGAACTTCCCAAGTTGATTGTCTCTGTTTCACTAAGATTAGGCTTCGGTTTGTACTCAAACTGTTCCAGTTCCCTATTAATTTCCCTAAAATACTCTTCATCATCATATTCAAACCTTGACTTGGTGGTTCAAGAATAAACAACTCTTTGAAATCAGAAAATAAATTCTGCATGCATGTTATGTTATCAAAGTCGGCATTTACAGAACGGAAAAATAGAGAATAAGAATTAAGGGAGGGAAAAAGACAAAATTTACTATGAAATTGAAATTTCATTTCATTGACATCAAAAAGGGACAGAAGGGTTGACATAACAAAGTACTTTGAACTATTCAGCCACAACCCTGAGAATAAAAAAATACAAAAGAGTAGAAAAACAAACTACCACGACTCCTTCCTTATGGGGAAAGGAATGGCTTCCCAATTGCTTAACTCAACACCTGAGCCCACAAGCTGCATATTGGCATGACTTGTACCTTCACCAACTAGGACCATATTTACTTCACAAACTGACTGAGATCCTCAATAACTTCTTCAATGTCTTCAAGAGTGAATGAATCTTTAAATTCTAGACCCTGAGGTTTTATAAAAGAATTAGAAATATGGGGAATTGGTTGTGGCAACGACCAATCAATCCTTTTGTGGTTCTTATCCTTATGTCCATTTTTATTTCTTTGTTTTTATTCGAGGCCAGAGGTGCCTTGGTTTCCTAAGAGAGTAATGGGATCCACGATTCCTTGCGAATATACTCCTAAACTTTTACCAGGTTGATAACCATATTTGAGCATCTCCATTTCTATCATTGAAGCGGAAGAAGAGATACATTATTGGATGATAGATTCTCCTTCTTTAAAGTGATCGACTGATACAACCTCAAAAGACTGGTAAATAACAGAATCAGATACTTCCTTTGCCTCAATGTATGGGACGGATGGATCTCTGTAAAAAGGTGAATCATCTTCCCCATGAACAATGATTTCTTGATTGTTGTATTCAAACTTGACAACTTGATGTAGAGTTGATGGGACGGCTCGACCCATGTGGATCCATGGCCTCCCTAGTAGAAAATTGTAAGATGTTTCCATATCCATTACTTGGAACACAATCATAAAGACTACTGGCCCAATTGTCATGTTTAACTTGATTTCACCAATGGTATCCCTCCTTGAGCCTCCATAAGCTCGCACAAATACGTTACTGGGGCGAATTCTGTCAGTGTTAACTTTCAAGCTTTGCAGCATAGAAAGAGGACATATGTCTACCTCTGACCCTCCATCTATCATGACCCTCTTTACATAGTAACCTTCACATGTCACTGTAAGATGCAAAGCTTTTTTGTGTCCAACTCCCTCTTTGGGCAACTCATTATTAGTCAAAGTGATGGCGTTTGACTCGAAGACGCGCTAAGTCATATTCTCCAACTGATTTACTGTGGTCTCTTTTGGCATATGTGCTTCATTCAAAACCTTATTCAACACAAGACGATGTTCTTCTGAGTGCAAAAGTAGAGACAACAGTGAAATCTGTGCAGGCGTATTCTTCAATTGTTCCACGACAGAGTAATCTGGAACCTTAAGCGTTTTTAGAAATTCTACATTTTCTTCCTCGATAACTGATTTCTTTAGTGGTACATGGATTTTTTCAGTCATCTTCCCTTCTTAACTCTTCTGGAGAATAACGTCTTCCACAACGTGTCAAACCCCCCACTTCATCAACTTCTTCAACAATCTCCTTTCCTTGATAAACCACTGCGGTTTTGTTATAGTTCCAACGGATAGCCTTTCAATTAATTACTAGAAGCAGTTGAACGGTCTTAACAAAAAATTGGCTCTTTCAACTTAGTCAAGCAACTTTGGTCATGTTGTGTTAATGGAAAGCCTTTTGATACATACAACTTTGGCATAGCTGCTCGAACTTCAATCCCCTCTGATACCTCTTCATTGAGTTGTTCTCTTCTCTGGTCTTCCTAAATAACTTTCACACTTTGCTGACGAGTTTGTACTCTTGATCATCACAAACCATACCCACTAAGTTATTTTGAGCTGGAAGTGGGTTATTGATCACATTGGGAGTGTTTTGATTCTCTGTCACAACAACAACTCCATGCTCGATCAGCTTCTCTATTGCTCCCTTCAAGGTCCAACAATAATTAGTGTTGTATCCTGGGGCTCTTGAATGGTATTCACATATTTCATTGGCTTGGAAACCCGGAGCATTTGGATTTAGACGATTTGGTGGGATACACTAAATCGCTCCTATCTTTCTTAACTTTTGAAACAAGCTGGAGTACGACTCTCCCAATGGAGTGAATTTATTTTTCTGTGCTTGATCTTGAGCCTAATTCTGCATAAGATGAGAGTTGTAAGGGACTTGATAGGGGGGACGTTGCGGGCGAAAGTTTCCTTGAGATGAGGCCCGAAAATATGGGCGATTGTGAGGATGCACATATGACTGAGCATTTAAGACCGTGTACACAGATAGAGATACTGGATATTGAGGGGCATAAGGGTAGTAATGTTGAGGATAGTTAAGTTATCCCTAAACTGATGCGTTAGGACGATTAGACTTTCTCTGAGCTCCCCTTGACCCTGATGCCAGTGAAATAATTTCCTCTTTCCTTTTACAATTTCTAAAACTTGTTGAACCACCTTGACTGGCCTATGTGGTAGCTTTGATTGCTTCCTGGCTCACGATCCTTCCTGTTTTGAGACCACTTTCGACTATTTCCCCAATTTTGGTTGCTGTTTGAAACGGTCTTCCCATTGCGGTTGTGAGGTGGTGGAAGTAGTCAGGATCTTGAGCCTCTATGAAAATATCAACCAATTCTTGATCATTTAATGGGGGATTGACTTGGGCTGCTTGTTCCCTCCATTTGATAGCATATTCTCTGAAGCTTTCACTTGGTTTTTTTCTTCTATTGGAGAGTGTATTACGATTTGGCATAATGTCGAAATTGTACTAAAATTGTCTGACAAAATCTTGAGCCATATCATCCATATGTTCTACTGGGAGATCTCTTGGTCTATAAACCGTTCTGAGGCAACACCAGTCAAGCTCTCACCAAAATAAGTCATGAGCAATTCTTCTTTACCCCTTCACCCCGAAGTTGATTATAGTATCTCTTCAGGTGGGCTATGGGATCACCATGTCCATCATACTTATCAAACTTAGGGGTTTTGAAGCTAGGTGGTAGGTAGACATTTGGGAACATACACAAGTCTCTGAATGCGACACTTTTGTGCCCTCCTAACCCTTGCATGCTCTTCATGTGTTGCTCGAGGCTTTTCATTTTCTTCAACATTTCTTCTTGCTCTGAGCCTGGAGTGGGCCTCTCAACATCAATGGGGGGGCCTAATTGAACAGAGTTAGGGCCCCCAAATGCTATCTCAGGAGTATAGTACTGCTCCAGATGAGTGGTGAACTGTCCCTCTTGAGGTGCAGTTGTTGTGATAGTGGGAGTATTCCTGAATGGCATGCCTTGAGGACGTGTTGTTGATGGCCCGGTGATACGCTCAAACTTATTTCTCAAATAAGAAGTAAAGCAATTGAATCAAGTAAAGAACCCAACTAATGAGGTTGGGATCGTTCCCATGAGGAAAATAGTACAGACTTAACTTCAATCTATTAATACTATTATTTAGTCAATTATTTCATTATAAAACAAAAGACAATAAAATAAGGGTTTTTATTTCTATATTACTAAAGATAAATAACTAAATTAAAGTAACCAACTAACAGAATCAAACCTTGGAGTTTAATCAATTAACAACAGTTACTAGGGTTTAAGTGTTCCCCACAGGTTCCTAACTTGATAATTCTAACTATAACAATTCTTTCCTAGTATGTTGCATGCAAAGTGATTAGTTATGTATTTCTAAATCCTTGGTCCGGCATCTAGAAAATTTCACTCCGCACCTTGGTCCGGCTGCGTGTTACTATACTAACTCTTACCTTTACCTCATATTAAGCATTGTATTCGATATTTGACTAAGTCATTAACTCGTACCAATCAATACTAGCCTATTAGATAGTATACACTGAATATATGTTGATAATTCTTTTCCTATTATCTATCTCCTTGGTCCGTCAAGTAGCATTAAGGCGAGTTCTAACGTTGGCCATCCGCTAAAAAGACTTTTAAGAGAAAGAATTATCAATACATGCAAGGTATTATTCTAAAATTGTTATTTTAGTTAGATTTTACCTCATTATTCACCCACGATTCCCACAACCCTAGTTATGGGGTTTAGTTACCCATAGTCATAATCACAATATTTATATATATAATATAAGAATTCATGCACTTACTTCAATGAGAAAGAATAAAATCAAGAAATTTACTTGATTAATTGACAAAATCACCAACAATCAACTCTAGAGAAAAGTACAACAATACAAAGTCTAATATCCAAAATAATCTACTAACAAAGAATCTAACATAAAAGTATCTAACCGCCAAAAGTCTAACCATAAGAGAGTCTAACCCAAAAAACGAGGTTTTTCAAACTATTTATAAAAAACAAAAACCTAATAAAAGAAGGACTCTAATTGCTGGAAATCTGTCAAAACGCGGCTGGGTCGACGGACCTAGTGACGGGCCGTCGTGGTCACGACGGGCCGTCATGGCCTCCGTCATCCTATACCTTACAAATCCTTCTGCTTATTGCTTCATTACCCTCGACGAACAGGTATGACAGACCGTTTCAAGCACGACGGTCCGTCAAGGGTCTCCGTTCCATAACACTTAAACTTCTTGAAATTTGGGTACTGGGACTACATCTCTGATCATCACGATGAACCAGCAAGATAGACTGTCATGGCTACGACGGTCCGTCATGCACTTCGTAACCCCACACTTGGTCAGACTTCACCATCTTCCTTCAGCAGCTTCACTACGATGCCACCTACGGACCGTCAGAGGCACGACGGACTGTCACAAGCTCCGTAGGTGGTAAGTTTTCTGCATTTCTTGCTCAAAAACTTCTGCGTGATCTTTAGACAGATTTCCTGCAAATAAAGGAAAACTTACATAAAAATCAATACGAAAAAGCTTTTGGACACACACTAAGCTTAAGGAAAAAGCATTAAAAATACCGTGAAACCACGGTATATCACCCGACCCTACAATTATCAAATGGACCATGCACAGGAGGGAAGAAAGGTTCTGATATTGGGACCTGAGAAGATGAAGATCGGATACTAGTGATTTCAGGAAAGCCAGGAATAGACGTTGGTGGTTCTTGTCCATTGGCTCAGGCTAGCCACAACCATAATATGTCTCAACGTCCGATTTTATTCAATAGTGACTGTCTCTCTTGTTGTTGAATTAATTGGTGTATCAGTCGGATTCACCATAGTTTCAGTATTGTTTGTCATTGACGCTCTTACCTTAGACCTGGTAAATTACGGGTGCTCTGCCAGTTTAGCACAAACCAACCACCGAAAGCTAACTAGAGTTGATGTGAAATGAACAAACTTGTTAGGGGTTAGACAATTTTATAAATCAAGCACACACTTATTAATCACATGGTAACATGGGTTCAGAAGGCCATTGTTTCATCCCATCTTTGCTTTGCTTATTGTCCTTTATTTTTTAGAAAAAGAAAAAATTTTGAAAAAGAAATTCTGATCGGACCCTTTGGAGGTTGCTTACGTATCATGTTACTGCATGAATTAGATCATTACGTAGTTCAAAGATTTAGACAACTCAAAAAGATTAATTTGGAATTCATTCGCTAAAAATTCAAGAAAACAACAAAATCAAAAGGTTTAAACACAACCCGAATCAATATAATATCCTTAAACACAAAATTTTAAACTGAAAACCAAGTCTTTCAACAAACAAAATGAAACGAACAAAAAAAATAACTAAAACTTCTCTTCAATCTTCATCACTTTCTTGGTTCTTTCTTGTTCCTCCCAAGGTCTCATACAAATTCAGCAGCACCTTCGGCAGATGGGGAACAATGGTCCGTGCTTGCTCAGTCACTTCTCGATCATTCATACGATGCTGATTTTTAATAACATAGGAGGTTTGCTCTGCAAGTTGATAAACTTGAAGTCTATCCTTTCCATGCTTTGATGGCAGTCATTTAACAAATCCCGATAATCACCAAGATTATTCCTCAAGAGGGCCTCTCACCCTTCTGCTGCTTCAAGTTGATGGCGAAGTGTTGCTCTCTCGATGATCAGTTGTCTTTGCCCCTCTTCCATATCAACATAATGACTGATTTTTCTCTTACATTCTTCTAACTGATGCATTCAACACGATCTTTCTTTCTCGAATTTTTCCTTATGCCGCTTAAGTTCTCCCTTTGGATAGTGCACGACCTCTTCGGATGCCACTAAGTCCCTCTTCAATCAAGAATTGTCAAAACTCTGCTCCTTTTTTATTTGTCGTGCCAAGTGGATTTCACTATGCAATTCTTTCTCCAACTGGGCTAATCTTTCCTCTGCATGCTTCAATTCTCCTTCCATATCTTGCAACTCTAACTTGTGATTTTTTCCTCTTTGGACCTATACTTCTTTCCGTGCAATGGTTGCATTGGCTTTCTCCAACTCTTTTTTCAAATGTCTTATAATATGTTGATCTCTTCTATTTCTACTGGATCCTTCAGGAGTGTCACCAAATGTAATTGGATCACGAAACCACGATAGGTACCTAGGAACTACCTTTCCTTTATCTTTCTCCACAACCATTTCACTTAGCTCAGAAATAATACACCCGTACTAAATCTTCATAATATCTTCACTATTAAAAGTAAAACCTGGTGGATTGTCATATGCAAACCTACTCATATCATCATTGGGTGAGATTTCTTGAAATTTGGCTAGTTAAAGCATAACCCAAAGTGGGGCATATGGTTGAATACCTCTTAGACCAATCAACACAAGAAATAAGATACCACTAGACATGCAAATGATATCCTTAGCTGGGAACCAGTAATAATTCCACACTATTTCATCAGATGTGATCACTGAAAGTTTTTCTTCACACGCTATGATTCCTTTTGGAAAATCACTTTTGGTTTCCCTTTCCTTATGAGAGGAAACATAGTTGCACCAATCTGGAGTAAAGCTAGGCGCACGATCATGGTAGTAAAGGTGTTGCAAAAACCATATTTGGAGCATATTTTAACAGCCTTCAAAGTACATTTCCCCACTTAAACATTTTGTCAATGTATGAAACATATCTGCGAAGATCATAGGAATAATTGTTGGACTTTCCATTGTGGTCAACGCCTTCAACACACCAACCAGACGAATGTCAATATGCTTGTCTCTTTTAGGGATAATAATGAGCTCCAAAAATGCGACCATAAAAGCAAAACATCCATTTGCCTTCCAAGTCTCTTTATCCCCTTGGTTACTCAACTAGTTTCCATAGTTCTAGAATCCATCACTTTGGTCGTATCTCTGGTATAGAAAGTCCAATGAGACCCACCGATTTTTCAAACTCTCTTTCTCTATTTGATTAATCTTGAGCAGTTCCTGGAATTTTTTGGCATCAACAAGTTTTGAAATTATGGGTCTTTTATTGCGTAGATCAGCACATCGAACAGTAGATCCCTTCCCCATGAAGCCGAAAATTTCTTCCAAAGTTGGTGTCATCTCACAGTCAGAAAAACAAAATACATTATTTTTGGGATTCCAGAAAGGAATCAATGCCTCGGCCACATCCCTTCTAGGGTCAATCTCCATAAGATGCACTAAATGCCCCAAATGTTCCTTTACTCTTTTTTCTCATGACTTCTCATGTCTGTCAACCATTGCCATAAATTTTTTGGTATAGTATCTACGATCATGAACTCTGGAATTCCTTCGCTTCTAGGCCTTTTTGAACCTTGTCCTTTGGTTGATGGTGCCATTTGTACCTTTAAATAGAATCCAACAAAGTTTTTTATGACAAACTCTAACAGAGTGAAGAAAGAAAAGTAAGAAAATGTTTTTTTTTTAAAAATTAAAATAAAACACCAATTTTTACAAACACCGAACTCGAGAATTGATGCCTACGTATCTCTTTTTAGTGAGAATTAGGTGTGTGTAGTTCATAAAAGAAAATTTTTTCTTGGGAAGGCTACCCCTTTTATTTTGACCTTTTTAAAAAAAAAATTAAACTCACAAAGCTATTTTGAAGATGGTCAACAATGTCAAAGCCTTCTGAACCAACTATTTTTGCATAGCATATAAAATGAACATTTTGGTCTAGCATGGATACATACCTTAAATTTCGCTAGGTCAAATACACATGAAGAAAGAAAAAAAAACAGCATACCAGAGACATTTTATCTAGGTTTAACATTTAAGAAGGAGTCTAGACTTGCTTACTCGAGCGGACAACTCGAGTCGGGGAGGGTCTGCATACCAGTAGCAGAGCTATTCCGGCTTAATTGGTGGTCCAACCCCGCCTAACATGTGTGACAACCTAGAATCAAGAGCGTAACCACACACTGACTCATCCTAGACAGAAGTCCTGTGGAGCGTAACCACACATACAATGTATAACAAAATTATAGAGACTTAGAGGGTTTGCGAGAGAAAATACTTTATATACAATATAATATCAAAACAATGAATTGCTGAAATAACACAATTAGCATTCAAATTTACACAATTAGCATCCAAACATAAAATTTATCCAAATAAACAAAATAGCCCAAAAAAAAGTTAATGTACAAAGCTCGAATTCTAAAAGAAGTAGTCCCCAGCGAAGTCCCCAAATCTATCACGCCTCTTCTATTTTTTACTATAGCCCAAATATATTTTTTTTGTTTGTAGAGTCGCCACTTGGAATTGATTTTTTTAGGTGTTCCAAGTCACTAGGTAGTTCTTAGTTTAAAAAAAATGTTTTGGTCTACGAAAATAGAGATTGGGTAAGAAATTTTATTGACCGGAAGGAAGGTATGAAGCACCCCCGAGTCCGGTGGGTCTATCACGGTCGCTTTATTAACTTATATTTGGCTAAAATAATTTATTTATTTATTTTGGATAAAAGGGGGGAAATGTATGAATTACTATTTTTTTAAAAAAAATTGATTGGCCTAAGAGCGTAAATGCACACACGACCCATCGTTTTAGAAAAGCATACACACCAAGGATCGTAACCGAACACATGATGGTATTTAGAGTTTTTATTTTATTTTTTAAAGAAAAACACAATAATTAATTACTCAATTTTTTAAAAAAAAATAATGATAAAAATGAATAAAAGAAAATGGTGCAACATATAGACCAAGAAATAATTAGTATTATTTATTTATTATCATTAAAAAAATTCTAGTATTTATAATTACTGTTTTACCAAAAGAAACAAAAATAGACAATTAAGTTTTATTACTAGACAATGACAACCAAAGAAGAAAAACAAAAAAAAAAACTTTTACAAAATTACAATTAAACACTTTTTTAAACTAATGATATACTAGTTTTCATTTCTTTTATATATATATATATATATATATATATATATATTGATAAAAATTTAAGAAAAACCAATTTGGTAAAAGAAGTTTTATATAAAATGACTACCTTGACTTATTTGATAAAAGATTGCAAGAAATAACAAATTTTGTAATTGTTAAATTATTAAGTCAAATTAGTCAAATTTGTATTTTACTTTAATAGTTAATTCAAATATTTATTTAAGTGAATTTTATTTTTATTTTTTTTGAAAAATAAGAGACCACATTTACATTTTTTTGCAGAAATAACCAGATTCACATTTTGTTTTTTGTTGTAAAAATGACCAGATTAAACCCTTTTACAAAAATGACTAGTTTTATATTTTTTATTTTTATTTTTTTCGTAAGTTCGTTTTTCAAAAAGAAAGTTACCAAAAACCTAAAAAATTGCGATTGTTATATATATTTTTTTTTACTTACTAAAGCTAACAGTTAAACTAAATATGATTAATAATATATATGTATATCATAATAAATACAATCATATAAGAAACGCAATAGAATAAACTAAAAAAAATATACAAACTAAGTAACACAAGGATAAACATAATCATACGATAATCATAATAAACTTAGCAAAAAAGATCAATAATTTCTCAAAAAAAAAAAAAACATTAATTCAAGATTAAATTGAAATGTAAAAAGAAATACCTAGAGTTGATGACAAGCAAATAATAGAATCAAATTCAATTGAATTTCCAAGACAATCCAAGAGAAATATCTTCTTTTTTTTAAGACGAAGAATTTTTTCAAGTTTTTTTTTCTTCTTGCAGTTTTCTTTCTATCTTTTCTTTTTTAAAAAAAAATAAAAAAAGAATGAGATTTAAATAGGTGTTTAACATTAAACCTCCAACTTTTCTTGTAAACTTAAGAGTCAATGCATGCATTGGACTCTTTGTTTTTCCAACGTGCCACCCAAGATGGCCAATGATTTTTTTTTGTTTTAAGAAAAATCAGATTGATTAAATGATTCATTTTCCCTTTTAGATGACTCATTTACTTTATTCATTAATTAAGTATAATTATATAGGTCATCAGAAAATAATAGGCCCAAATGTCAAGTAGATGACCAATTTCTTTTGTTCATTGTTTGAATAATAGCTGATGGGTCATCTGAAAAAATCTAAAATAGGTCCAAATTTTGACCCATTTCATCGAGACCCAAACAAATTGAGTCACTAACACAAAATCTAAACATCTAAACAATTTTAAAGATCATACGCAACAAAATAATGCAGAAAAAAAGTAAAAAAATATAAAAAAATAAAAATTAATAAATATAAAACAAAACAAAATAAATAAATAAATAAATAATAATAATACTTCAAGCAACAACATCAACATCATAAACTTAAAGAACATTAATAACACAAATCCGATATCAAACGACTTATATGGTCAAACAAAAAAAGATAACGATAAATTTGGATAAAGATTGAGAGGGGGGGAGATTGACATAACTTTCGGTTAATTATGATGGTCGCCGAAAAACTTTGTCGGAAAATTTTTTGACGGATTTTGAACTTAAAATTTATAACAAATGATAGCCCTTAATTGCTCTACTCATTTATGTAAAGGGTTTGGAATGGGAATGACCAGAACTTTATAAATCTAAGGAAAAAAGTAAAAATTCATATTTGATTTTCCTTAGATCTACGGAGTTGAGCTATAGATATGGATGAAAGGTTTGTAGATTTAGATAGAGGAGGGTGAAAGAAAAAGATGGTAAAATTTTAAAGTTTTTTCCGGCGAATTAGGTGGCGGCAGCGGTGGCCGGCCGGCGGCATGGTAGTAAGGGGAAGCAAATAATAAAAAATCTAGAATAAAAAAAATGCTAATTTTTTGGATTTTTATATTTTTATTTGGGTCCAGTAAGCCCTTGGATCAAAATATCATGAATGGTTGAGGTTCAATCTTAACCATTTCTATTGACCAGGTCAAAATCAATTGGGCTATCAGAATTGATCTAAATCAGCCCAATATAAATAAAATTGGGTCATTTGAGCCAATAAAATTGTAACGACCTGTTTAGTCGTTTTGAGCAGCAGAGTTTATTTTTGGAAATCACTGTCTGGGTCGACGGATCCCCCGACGGACCGTCATGGGCACGACGGACCGTCGAGGGGGTCTCGTTCCAAAACACTTAGAATTCTGAAATTTGGGTACTGAAATCGACTCTCTAAACTTCATGATGGAATGGCAGGACGGACCGTCGTTGGCACGACGGACCGTCACAAATCTTTCCACAGAATTAACTCTCTGAACTTTGTGACGGACCTGCAGGACGGACCGTCACAGCTATGACGGACCGTCACAGGTTGCGTAACCCTGACTGGGTCGGATTTCTATTAAAAGTTTTAAGGGGCGTTTTGGACTATTTGTACTTATAATTATAAAGTTAGTGGATTAATGTTAATAATTCAATTACTTGGGGGTTAAAGGAGATAGCCTTGAAATAAATAGTGGGTTATTTTATCATCTTTTATACTTAATTATATGCTAATTAGGGTAAAAGAAGAGGGGTTTGAATAAGGAAAAATAGAAAGAAAAGAGAGAAACGATCGAGAGGAAGAGAAGAACGCAAGGAAAGCAAAGGTTTTGGGAAGATAGCTTGTTTGATTGCGATTCTTCGGTGGAGGTAGGTTATGGTTTATGCTATCTAATAGTAAACTCTAAATAGCGAATGATATGTATTGGGTAGTATTATAAGGTCTTCTATATGCTTAATTGTGTGCTTGCATGATATGATTATCTAATTGTGATGAATTAGCATGATGAGGCTGTTGAATCTTAAATCCTAAATTTACTTTGTTAATGATGATGCCTTGGTATAAAATAAGGCTTGATGAACTAAAGTAATGAGATTAGAGGATCGGGTGTCACATTCCGACACCAAGATAGTAATAGAGGATCGGGTGTCACGTTCCGACACCAGGATAGTATATGGATCGGAGTGTCACGTTTCGACACCAGGATAGTATATGGATCGGAGTGTCACGTTCCGACACCAGGGTAGTATATGGATCGGAGTGTCACGTTCCGACACCAGGATAGTATATGGATCGGAGTGTCACGTTCCGACACCAGGATAGTATATGGATCGGAGTGTCACGTTCCGACATCAGGATAGTATATGGATCGGAGTGTCACGTTCCGACACCAGGATAGTATATGGATCGGAGTGTCACGTTCCGACACCAGGATAGTAAAGAGAATGAATCTTGAAATATGTTAATATACTCAATCTAAAGAACCTGTTTCCCAAATGAGTATGGTGTGGAGGCTTGGGTCCTCATAGATGTGCTTGGCGTTGTGACCAAGGGTTATGGTAATTGTTGTTGTCGCCTGTTAAGAATATTAGTTGATTTTATGTTATTATCTGACATATATGGCTTTCTATTTTGAGTTGGCCGATGATACCTACTCAGTACTTGTGCCTTGTACTGACCCCAACTTATATTTGTTTTTCTTTGTTAATTGTGGAGTGCAACAAACGTGCCATCGTCTTCAACTTAACCGCAACTCTAGCCAGTCTTCATCACGCCAGATTTCAGGGTGAGCTATTGCTTCTAGCTTGGACTGGATCTTCCTCTTCATGTCTTGATGCCTTGAAATTCCGGCATGGACTAGCTTTTTACTTATTTAACTTCTTAGATACTCTTAGATTTAGTAATTTGAGGATAGATGTTCTTGTGGTGATGACTTCAAGATTTTGGGGATAATGATTGATAAATTTTAGAAGTTATTTAATTGATTTCGTTAATGAGTTTTAAGTCTTCCGCATTATATTCTGTTATTATGGTTGAAATGTTGGGGTTTAGATTGGTTGGTTCGCTCACATAGTTGGATAAGTGTGGGTGCCACTCGCGGATCGATTAGGGTCGTGACAAACTTGGTATCAGAGCATTAGGTTCGTTGGTCTCATCACACAAGAACGAGTCTAGTAGAGTCTTGAGGAACGGTAGGGGGACGCCTTTACTTTTCTTTGAGAGGCTATAAGACTTTAGGAAAATTCCATTCTTTCTTTCTTTCTTTCGTGCTATTACTTGGATCCAATTGGTATCTAGGCGATACAAATTGGTATCTTACCATCTTCACTCTATTTCGTAGATGGTTAGAACTAGAGCAACAACTGCGTCAACACCAACACCGGCAAGACAAGATGCGTCTGAGCCAGCCACTGGGGCTGTAGCTCGAAGAGGAGTAGTGGCAAGAGGCCGTGGTAGAGGTCGCGGGAGGAAGTCCTCTAGAGGAAGAAGACAAGCACCTGACCCATCTAGTACTAGGGCGGTGACTCCTCCACCGACCGATGAGGTAGAAAGAGAGGGTGAGGAAGGGGAAAATGAGCAAGTGCAGAATAAGGAATTACCACCCCAACCTACCCAGAGATGATTAATCAGGTTCTTGCTTATCTTGGCGGGTTATCTGATCAAGGCCAGACACCTCCAGTGTTTTCTGCACTAGCACCTCAGGTTCCGGAGGTACGACAGGCCGCTGCTGAGGCTCCCTGCATGGATGCCTCATTGGAAATAGGCACATTTCCTCGTTTGACTACAGGGCCTATAATGACAAGTGATCAGCATGAACTTTTCAGTAAGTTCTTGAAATTGAAACCTCCAGTCTTCAAGGATGCTGAATTTGAGGATGCCTACGATTTTCTGGTTGATTGTCATGAGTTACTACATAAAATGGGCATAGTGGAACGATTTGGCGTTGAGTTTGTAACCTGTCAGTTTCAGGGAAATGCCAAAATGTGGTGGCGGTCACATGTTGAGTGTCAACCTGCACAGGCGCCACCTATGACTTGGGCGTCATTATCTAGCTTATTTATGGAGAAGTATATCCCCCGGACCTTGAGGGATAGGATGAGAGATGAGTTCTTGAGCCTAGAGCAAGGCAGGATGTCGGTTACCGCGTATGAGGCTAAGTTTCGTGCATTATCTAGGTATGCCACCAAGCTTTGTTTCAGTGCACAAGAACGGATTCGCCGTTTTATGAAGGGGTTGAGGTCAGATTTGTGGATTTCAGCCTTACAGGTAGCGGCTACAGCAAAATCCTTTCAGGAAGTGGTAGACTTCGTGATAGAGGTGGAGGGAGTGAAGCCAGATGACTTCACCATGGCATCGACATCTAAAAGGTTTTGTAAGGGAGGCGAGTTTAATGGTTCTTACTTCAAAGGGCAGGGTTCAAGAGGTTATCCAGCCCGACCAATTTAGTCTTCACTGCAGACTGTAGTTGGGGTTCCACCGTAGATCGGTCAACACTTCTCTGAGTTTGGAGGTTATCCCCAGACTTTGTCATTCTCACAGAGACCTATACTTGAATCCAGAGAGTGTTATGGATATGGGGAGACTGGACACATTAAGAGGTATTGTCCAAAACAGAGTTACAGACCTCAAATAGTCAGAGGTAGAGGTGGTCATAGAAGAGGCCGTCATTCTGGAGGGCGTGGTGGCCGAGGTAATGGTGGTCACCAAAACGGCCGGGGTGACGGGCAAACTGGAGCCACTACAGCACAACATGGTAGGGGCAACGGGCAGACAGGTGATAGGGCCTATTGTTACGCTTTCCCCGGGCGGTCTGAAGCAGAGACATCTGATGCTGTTATCACAGGTAATCTTTTGGTTTGTGATTGCATGGCTTCTGTATTATTTGATCCTGGCTCCACATTTTCATATGTATCTTCCTCATTTGCTACTGGTCTTAATTTACATTGTGAATTGCTTGACATGCCTATTCGTGTTTCTACTTCGGTGGGTGAGTCTGTGGTAGTTGAAAAGGTATATAGGTCTTGTCTGGTGACTTTTGTGGGGAGAAATACTCATGTAGACTTGGTTATTTTAGAAATGGTTGATTTCGATGTAATTCTGGGTATGACTTGGGTTTCTCCAAATTTTGCAATCTTAGATTGTAATGCTAAAACTGTAACGTTGGCCAAGCCTGGGACAGATCCGTTAGTGTGGGAGGGTGACTACACTTCCACTCCAATTCGTATCATCTCCTTTCTTCGTGCTAAGAGAATGGTTAGAAAAGGGTGCTTAGCGTTCTTGGCACACCTCAGGGATGATACTACCCAAGTACTTTCAATTGAGTCGGTTTCGAAAGTTCGCGAGTTTCTGGATGTGTTCCCTGCAGACCTTCCTGGTATGCCACCGGATAGGGATATTGACTTTTGCATTGATCTGGAGCCGGATACTCACCCCATTTCCATACCCCCTTATAGAATGGCTCCAGCAGAGTTAAGGGAGTTAAAGGCCCAACTTCAAGAGTTGTTAAGTAAAGGCTTCATTAGACCAAGCGCTTCCCCTTGGGGTGATCCGGTGTTATTTGTGAAGAAGAAGGATGGGAGTTTTCGGATGTGCATAGACTACCGGCAGTTGAACAAGGTAACTATTAAGAACAAGTACCCCATTCCTCGCATGATGACTTGTTCGATCAGTTACAAGGCGCTTGTGTCTTCTCTAAGATTGACTTGAGATCCGGTTATCATCAATTGAAAATACGGGCAACAGATGTGCCAAAGACTGCTTTTCGAACCAGGTATGGGCATTACGAATTCATAGTAATGTCTTTTGGTCTTACGAATGCCCCTGCTGCTTTCATGAGCTTGATGAACGGGATTTTTAAGCCGTATTTGAATCTCTTTGTGATTGTATTTATTGATGATATACTGATATACTCCAAGAGTAAGAAGGAACATGAGGAGCATTTGAGAATTGTGTTGGAAGTATTAAGGGAGAAAAGGCTTTATGCCAAATTCTCCAAGTGTGAGTTTTGGCTAGATTTAGTGTCCTTCTTGGGGCACGTGGTTTCTAAGGATGGAGTGATGGTGGATCCTTCTAAGATTGAAACAGTGAGGAATTGGGTAAGACCTACTAATGTGTCAGAAGTAAGGAGCTTTGTTGGTTTAGCCAGCTACTACCGTCGATTTGTCAAGGGATTCTCTTCTATTGCTTCCCAATTGACTAACTTGACTAAGCATATGTTCCATTTGTATGGTCGGATGAATGTGAGGAAAGCTTTCAGAAACTCAAGACCTTGTTGACTACTGCATCAATTCTTACCTTGCCAGTGGAAGGCAAGAATTTCATTGTTTATTGTGATGCATCTTATTCGGGGTTGGGTGCAGTGCTAATGCAAGAGAGGAATGTAATCGCTTATGCTTCAAGGCAACTAAAGCTGCACGAACGTAACTATCCGACCCATGATTTGGAATTGGCTGCAGTGGTGTTTGCATTAAAACAATGGAGACATTATCTATATGGGATCAAGTGTGAAGTCTACACAGATCATCATAGTCTACAGTATGTCTTTACCCAGAAAGACTTGAATTTGAGACAGAGGAGGTGGATGGAACTGTTGAAGGACTATGATATTACTATTCTGTATCACCCAGGAAAAGCAAATGTGGTGGCCGATGCTTTAAGTAGAAAAGCAGGAAGCATGGGTAGTTTAGCCCACTTACAAGTTTCTTGACGCCCATTGGCTAGAGAAGTCCAAAACTTGGCTAACGACTTTATGAGACTGGAATACTAGAGAAAGGAGGATTTTTGGCCTGTGTGGAGGTAAGATCTTCTTTTCTTGACAAGATCCAGGGAAAACAGTTTGATGATGAGAAACTAAGCCGAATTCGGGATATGGTGTTGCGAGGAGAGGCTAAAGAATCAATAATTGATGAGGAAGGTGTTTTGAGAATTAAGGGAAGGGTATGTGTGCCCCGTGTTGATGATTTGATCCACACTATTCATACAGAGGCTCATAGTTCCGGATATTCTATACATCCTGGTGCAACCAAGATGTACCGTGACCTAAAGCAACACTTTTGGTGGAGTAGAATGAAGCGCGACATTGTTGATTTTGTAGCCAAGTGTCCAAATTGTCAGCAAGTAAAGTACGAACACCAGAGGCCCGGAGGAACACTTAAGAGAATGCCAATTCCTGAATGGAAGAGGGAGAGAATTGCAATGGACTTCGTGGTTGGTCTTCCAAAGACATTGGGAAAGTTTGATTCTATTTGGGTAATTGTGGACAGATTAACTAAGTCTGCTCACTTCATTCCGGTCAAGGTGACCTATAATGCAGAGAAGTTAGCCAAACTTTATATCTCAGAAATTGTTCGATTGCATGGAGTTCCACTTTCCATCATATCAAATAGAGGTACGCAGTTTACTTCTAAGTTTTGGAGAACATTGCATGCTGAATTAGGTACTAAGTTGAATCTTAGTACTGCATTTCACCCTCAGACCGATGGTCAGTCTGAGCGAATGATTCAAGTGTTGGAGGATATGCTTCGTGCATGTGTGATAGAATTTGGTGGCCATTGGGATAACTTCTTACCCTTAGCAGAGTTCTCCTACAACAATAGCTATCACTCAAGTATCGATGTGGATCCAGTTGAGGCACTGTATGGGAGGAGATGTAGGTCTCCCATTGGTTGGTTTGATGCATTTGAGGTTAGACCTTGGGGTACTGATCTTTTGAGGGATTCTTTGGAGAAAGTGAAATCTATTCAAGAAAAGCTTTTAGCGGCGCAAAGTAGGCAAAAAGAATATGCAAATCGAAAGGTTAGAGACTTGGAGTTTATGGAGGGTGAGCAAGTCTTGCTGAAGGTTTCGCCCATGAAAGGGGTGATACGGTTTGGTAAACGAGGTAAGCTAAGCCCAAGGTATATTGGACCATTTGAAGTACTTAAGCGAGTAGGGGAGGTGGCTTATGAATTAGCCTTGCCTCCAGGGCTGTCAGGAGTGCATCCGGTATTTCATGTGTCTATGTTGAAAAGATACCATGGGGATGGAAACTACATCATTCGTTGGGATTCAGTTTTGCTTGATGAGAATTTGACTTATGAGGAGGAGCCTGTTGCCATTCTAGATAGAGAAATCCGCAAGTTGAGATCAAGGGAGATTGCATCCATCAAAGTTCAATAGAAGAATCGACCAGTTTAAGAGTCCACTTGGGAGAAGGAGGCTGATATGCAAGAAAGATACCCACACCTGTTTACAGATTCAGGTACTCCTTTTCGCCCTTGTTTTCCTTCTTGTGATCGTTCGAAGACGAACGATGGGTAAATTGGTATCTATTGTAACGACCTGTTTAGTCGTTTTGAGCAGCAGAGTTTATTTCTGGAAATCACTGTCTGGGTCAACGGATCCCACGACGGACCGTCATGGGCACGACGGACCGTCGAGGGGGTCTTGTTCCAAAACACTTAGAATTCTGAAATTTGGGTACTGAAATCGACTCTCTGAACTTCATGACGGAATGGCAGGACGGACCGTCGTTGGCACGACGGACCGTCACAAATCTTTCCACAGAATTAACTCTCTGAACTTTGTGACGGATCTGCAGGACGGACCGTCACAGCTATGACGGACCGTCACATGTTGCGTAACCCTGACTGGGTCGGATTTCTATTAAAAGTTTTAAGGGGCGTTTTGGACTATTCGTGCTTATAATTATAAAGTTAGTGGATTAATGTTAATAATTCAATTACTTGGGGGTTAAAGGAGATAGCCTTGAAATAAATAGTGGGTTGTTTTATCAGCTTTTATACTTAATTATATGCTAATTAGGGTAAAAGAAGAGGAGTTTGAATAAGGAAAAATAGAAAGAACAGAGAGAAAAGAGAGAAACGATCGAGAGAAACGATCGAGAGGAAGAGAAGAACGCAAGGAAAGCAAAGGTTTTGGGAAGATAGCTTGTTTGATTGCGATTCTTCGGTGGAGGTAGGTTATGGTTTATGCTATCTGATAGTAAACTCTAAATAGCGAATGATATGTATTGGGTAGTATTATAAGGTCTTATATATGCTTAATTGTGTGCTAGCATGATATGATTATCTAATTGTGATGAATTAGCATGATGAGGCTGTTGAATCTTAAATCCTAAATTTACTTTGTTAATGATGATGCCTTGGTATAAAAGAAGGCTTGATGAACTAAAGTAATGAGATTAGAGGATCGGGTGTCACGTTCCGACACCAGAATAGTAATAGAGGATCGGGTGTCACGTTCCGACACCAGGATAGTATATGGATCGGAGTGTCACGTTCCGACACCAGGATAGTATATGGATCGGAGTGTCACGTTCCGACACCAGGGTAGTATATGGATCGGAGTGTCACGTTCCGACACCAGGATAGTATATGGATCGGAGTGTCACGTTCCGACATCAGGATAGTATATGGATCGGAGTGTCATGTTCCGACACCAGGATAGTATATGGATCGGAGTGTCACGTTCTGACAACAGGATAGTATATGGATCGGAGTGTCACGTTTCGACACCAGGATAGTAAAGAGAATGAATCTTGAAATATGTTAATATACTCAATCTAAAGAACCTGTTTCCCAAATGAGTACGGTGTGGAGGCTTGGGTCCTCATAGATGTGCTTGGCGTTGTGACCAAGGGTTATGGTAATTGTTGTTGTCGCCTGTTAAGAATATTAGTTGATTTTATGTTATTATCTGACATATATTGCTTTCTATTTTGAGTTGGCCGATGATACCTACTCAGTACTTGTGCCTTGTACTGACCCCTACTTGTATTTGTTTTTCTTTGTTAATTGTGGAGTGCAGCAAACGTGCCATCATCTTCAACTCAACCGCAACTCTAGCCAGTCTTCATCACGCCAGATTTCAGGGTGAGCTATTGCTTCTAGCTTGGACTGGATCTTCCTCTTCATGTCTTGATGCCTTGAAATTCCGGCATGGACTAGCTTTTTACTTATTTTAGCTTCTTAGATACTCTTAGATTTAGTAATTTGAGGATAGATGTTCTTGTGGTGATGACTTCCAGATTTTGGGGATAATGATTGATAAATTTTAGAAGTTATTTAATTGATTTCGTTAATGAGTTTTAAGTCTTCCGCATTATATTCTGTTATTATGGTTGAAATGTTGGGGTTTAGATTGGTTGGTTCGCTCACATAGTAGGATAAGTGTGGGTGCCACTCGCGGCTCGTTTTGGGTCGTGACAAAAATACTAAAAGCAAATACCTAAAATACAAATAAAAATAAAATTCCTTACTAAAACATTATAGGAGTAAAATAAACACGTCAAAAATTAGGTGTTCACAATTATGAAATTAGTGGGGTAGTTTTGATAATTTATTTAGTTGGTGGTTAAAGAAAAATAACATTAGAATTAAAGTGGACCACTTTAACTACTTTTATAATTAGCCATATAATAATTAGGTTAGTAAATAATCTACAGAAGAAAGGAAAAAACAACAACAAAAGAGCCGCACGATCGTAAGAGTGAGAAGACGACTTCAGGTAACTCTTTCACCCAATTTTTTTCCAAGTATTCTAATTTTGTATTTTATATGATTAGTTAATTATCGTTGATGTATGTGTTGAATAGTCTAAAATATTAAATATTGAAAGGTCCAAAGTTCAGGAACGTAAGGATTTGTCAAAGTAGGGGTAAAAATAAATAATGTTTGAAAGGTTTTGTGTGTGTGTGTGTGTGTATATATATATATATATATATATATATATATATATATATATATATATATATATATATATATATATATATATATATATATATATATATATATATATATATATATATATATATATATATATAAAAATGGGTGTAATTGGACAATGAATTGAAGGGATGATATGAAGACTTTTGTATATGGATGATCGGTGGGTATTTTATATTATAAATCATTATGGCTAGATTAAAATGTGAATTGAATAGTTAAAATGTATTGTGTTTGGTGGTTAAAAATAAAACCATTAATGATGAGTTTTTAAGGTTTTGTGCAATTGTTAATCAAGTTGAGTTTTTGGATGTTGGTTGTTGTTAGTCCGCCACTAATTTTAAAACTAGTGGCTTCCACCTATATATATTATTATTTTGTTATCATATTAAATTAAGTTTTCATATATTGAGATAGGTAATTAAATATTAAGTATATTTTATTATTTAAATATCATTAAAGTTATGATAATGGGAGGAATTGAGGCTTCACCTTATGCTTGAATAAAAGATATAAGAGACTTGACATATTAATGGACCTCGAGATTGGAAACTTGAGTATAGATTTGTATTTGATGATTTTTGGGTTCACGATATAAATAATAATTTGAGTGTTTATAGATTCGTCAACTTATATACAAATTATGCATATATCTAGATGATAGATTTGAAAAGTTCGGAGGCAGTTGGGAAAGAAAAAACATTGGAGAAGTAGTTTGCTTGACATCGGTTCATCCGTGGAGGTAGGTTATGGTTTATTTCTATTTGATATATAAACTCTCAATACCGATTAATATGTATTGAGTGATATAGTAAAGTCTCCTATGTACTTGATTGTGTGGTTGTATGTCTTGATTGTGTGGTTTGTGGTTGGCCTAAAATTATAAGACTGTTAAATTTCTAATCTTGAACCCTCTCTATTAAAATGATGCCTTGAATAAAGAAGGCTTGATGAAATAAAATAATGAGATAATTTGATAAGAGTGTCATGTTTCGACACGGTATTATTGGATTAGAGTGTCACGTTCTGACATACTATTATGGGATTGGAGTATCACATTCCGATACGGTATATGAGATCGTAGTGTCACGTTCTGACACAGTAACATTAAAGGAAAGAAATCTTGAATTAACTTAATATACTCAATCTCAAAGAACCCATTTTCCAAATGAGTATGGTACGGAGGCATGAGTCCTCATATGTGTGCTCGATGTTGTCATTGATAGTGTACCTACTATGGTGTTATTGTCACCGGTTCATGCATTTGTTTCTTGCCACCTTTTAAGTATTGTAGTTGATTTTATATTATTATTCAATATATATTGGTTTCTATTTTGAGTTGGTCGATGATACCTACTCAGTACATGTTCGTAATACTGACCCCTACTTGTATTATCTTCTTTGTTCTTTTGTGATGTGCAACAAGTGTACCATCGAATTCGACTCGCCCTCAACTCTAACCAGTCTCCAGCACATCAGAGTTCAGGGTGAACTATTATTTCTAGCTCGTGCTGGATTCCCTCATTCACGTCTTGATGTCTTTGTATTTCAGACATGGACCATCTTTTTGCTTATTTTGGTTTCTTAAACACTCTTACACTTGGTAATTCAAAAATAGAGTTCCTTGATGTGATTACTTTCAGATTTTGGGAAAGATAAGTATTAAAATTTAGAAGTTTATTTAATTGTTTACTTAGTAAGTTTTGAGCTTCCGCATTTTATGGGTATTCACAGATACATTATTGATATATATTGGGGGTTTATATTCCTCGGTTCGCCCACTTATGAGGATAAGTGTTGGTGCCGCTCCTGGCGTATTTTGGATTGTGACAAACTTGGTATTAGAGCATTAGGTTAAATGATCTCATCACATAAGGACAGGTCTAGTAAAATCTTGCGGAACAGTACGAGGACGCCTTTACTGTTCTTCGAGAGGCTATATAGCTTTAGGGAAATTAATATTTTTATTCTTTCGTGCTATTACTTGGATTCAATTGGTATCTAGGTGATACTAATTGGTATCTTACCTTCTTCACTCTATTTGGCAGATGATTAGAACTAGAGCAACAATTGTGACATCCAACAGCGTCAAGAAAGGGTGCTTAGAGCCAACCATTAGGGCTGCAGATCGAGGGGGCGCAGTGGCGAGAGGCCGTGGTAGAGGTCGCAGGAGAAGGCCCACTACTGGTAGAGTACAAGCACCTGGTCCATCTAGGGATAAGGCGGTGACTCCACCACCGACTGTAGAGGTAGGAAGACAGGGTGGTGAAGGGGAAGATGAACATATTCAGGAGAAGGAAGAACCACCCCAGCCTACTCCGGAGATGATAAATCAGGTTCTCATTTATCTCATCGAGTTATTTGATCAAGGTCAGACGCCCCCAGTGTTTTCGGCATCAGCACCTCAGGTTCAGGGAGTACAACATGCAGCTGATGTGGTTCCCTGTATGAATGCATCATTGGAAATAGGCATGTTTCCTCGATTGACTACAAGGTCTATAATGACAGGTGACCATAATGACCTCTTCATTACGTTCTTAAAGTTGAAACCTCCAATATTCAAGGGTGTCGATTCTAAAGATGACTATGATTTCCTGGTTGATTGTCATGAGATGCTACATAAGATGGACATAGTTGAGTGATTCAGTGTTGAGCTTGTGACCTATCAGATTCAAGGCGATGCCAAAATGTAGTGGCAGTCTTATGTGGAGTGTCGACCAGCAAAGGCACCACCTATTACTTGGACATCATTTTTTATCTTATTCATGGAGAAGTATATACCCCGGACTTTGAGGGACAGAAGAAGAGATGAGTTCCTGAGCCTAGAGCAAGGAAGGATGTTTATTGCCGCCCATGCACTATACAGGTATGCCACTCAGCTTTGCTTTAGTTCATAAGAGCGGATTTGCCGCTTTCTGAAAAGATAGAGGTCAGATTTGCAGATTACAGCCTTACAAGTAGCTGCTGCAGCAAAATCCTTTTAGAAAGTGGTTGATTTTGAGATTGAGGTAGAAGGGGTAAAGTCGGATGACTTCACTAAGGCGTTCACATTTAAGAAGTTTCATAAAGGAGGTGAGTTTAGTGGTTCTTACTCCAGAGGGCAGAGTTCAGGAGGTTATCCAATCCGTCCTATTCAGTCTTCTTTGCAAGCTTCAGCTGAGGATCCATCGCAGACCAGTCAACCTTTTTCTGAGTTTGGAGGTTATCTCCAGACTTCTTCCTCTTAACAGACACCTATACTTAACTCCGGGACTTGTTATGGATGTGAAGAGGCTGGACATATTAGGAAATATTGTCCATGGCAGAGTTACAGATCCTCAGTAGTTAGAGAAAGAGGTGGTCATGGTAGAGGTCATCATTCTGGAGGACGTGGTGGCCAAGGTAATGGTGGTCACCAGTTCAATCAGGTTGGCGGGCAGGTTATAACTACTGTAGCGCAGCCTGGTAGGGGCAATGGACAGATAAGTGATAGGGCCCATTGTTATGCTTTCCCCGGGAGGTCTGAGGCAGAGACATCTGATGTTGTTATCACAAGTACTCTTCAGGTCTGTGATTGCATAGCTTCTGTATTGTTTGATCCTGGATCCACATTTTCATATGTATCTTCCTCATTCGTTGCTGGTCTTGATTTACATTTGTGATTTTGTCGCTACTCCTGTGGGTGAGTCTGTGATAGTTGAGAAGGTGTATAGGTCTTGCCTTGTGACTTTTGTGGGGAGCAATACTCATGTAGATTTGATTATTCTAGAGATGGTTGATTTTGATGTAATTTTGGGTATGACTTGGCTTTCTCCAAATTTTGCTATCATAGATTGTAATGCTAAGACTGTGAGCTTGGCCAAGCGTGGGATACATCCGCTAGTGTGCGAGGGTGACTATATTTCCACTCCAGTTCGTATTATTTCCTTTCTTCGTGCTAAGCGGTTGGTGAGTAAGAGTTGTTTAGCTTTCTTGGCACATCTTAGGGATGATACTTCCAAAGTGCCTTCGATCGATTCTGTTTCGATAGTCCATGAGTTTGTTGATGTTTTTCCTGCAGACCTGCCTGGTATGCCACCAAATAGGGATATTGATTTTTGTATTGACCTAGAGTCGAGGTTTCGCCCCATTTCCATTTCACCTTATAGAATGGCTACAACTGAGTTAAGGGAGTTAAAGTCTCAACTTGAGGAGTTGCTAGGTAAAGGTTTTATTAAACCGAGTGCATCTCCCTGGGGTGCTCCAGTGTTATTTGTGAAGAAGAAGGATGGAAGTTTTCGGATGTGCATAGACTACAGGCATATAAACAAGGTAACTATTAATAACAAGTATCCAGTTCCACGCATTGATGATTTGTTCGATCAGTTACAAGGTGCTTGTGTCTTCTCTAAAATTGATTTGAGGTCCGGCTATCATCAATTGAAAATACGGGCAACAGATGTGCCAAAGACTGCTTTTCGAACTAGGTATGGGCATTATGAATTCTTAGTAATGTCTTTTGGGCTTACGAATGCCCCTCCTTCTTTTCATGATCCTGATGAATGGAATTTTTAAGCCATATTTGGACCTCTTTGTTATTGCATTCATTGATGATATACTGACATACTCAAAGAGCAGGAAAGAACATGAGGAGCATTTGAGAATTGTATTGGAGTTGTTAAGGGAGAAAAGGTTCTATGCCAAATTCTCCAAGTGTGAGTTTGGCCTCGATTCAGTGTCCTTCTTAGGGCACGTGGTTTCTAAGAATGGAGTGATGGTGGATCCTTCTAAGATTGAAGCACTGAAGAGTTGGGTAAGGCCTACTAATGTTTCAGAAGTAAGGATTTTTGTTGGTTTAGCTAGCTACTTCTGTTGATTCGTCAAGGTATTTTCTTTTATTGCTTCCCAACTGAAAAATTTGACTAAGCAGAATGTTCCATTTGTACGGTCGGACGAACGTGAAGAAATCTTCCAGAAACTCAAGACCTTGTTGACTATTGCATGAATTTTTCCCTTGCTAGTGGAAGGTAAGAAATTTATTATTTATTGTGATGCATCTTATTCTGGTTCGGGTGCAGTGCTAATGCAGGAGAGGAATGTAATTGCTTATGCTTCGAGACAATTGAAAGTGCATGAACATGACTATCTGACCCATGATTTGGAGTTGGCTGTAGTTGTATTTGCATTAAAGCAGTGGAGGCTTTATCTATATGGGGTCAAGTGTGAAGTTTATACAAATCATTGTAGTTTACAATATGTATTTACTCAGAAAGAATTGAATTTGAGGTAGAGGAGATGGGTGGAGTTATTGAAAGACTATGAGATTACTATTTTATATCACCCAGGATAAGCTAATGTTGTGGCAGATGCCTTAAGTAGAAAAGCAGGGAGCATGGGTAGTTTAGCCCACTTACAGGTTTCTAGAAGCCCATTGGCTAGAGAGGTTCAGACTCTGGCTAATGACTTTATGAGGCTGGAAGTACTAGAGAAAGGAGGATTTTTGGCCTGTGTGGAGGTAAAATCTTCTTTTCTTGACAAGATTTAGGGAAAGCAGTTTGCTGATGATAAGCTGAGCCGAATTTGAGATATGGATTGCGAGGAGAGGATAAAGATGCAGTGATTGATGAAGAAGGCGTCTTGAGAATTAAGGAAAGGGTATGTGTGCCCCGTGTTGATGATTTGACTCACACTATTCTTACAGAGGCTCATAGTTCAAGGTATTCTATACATCCTGGTGCAACCAAGATGTATTATGATCTAAGGCAACATTATTGGTGGAGCAGAATGAAGCGTGACATTGTTGATTTTGTTGCCCAATGCCCAAAATATCAGTAGGTAAAGTATGAACACCAAATGCCTGGAGGGACACTTCAGAGAATGTCCATTCCTGAATGGAAGTGGGAAAGAATTGCAATGGATTTCGTAGTTGGTATTCCAAAGATATTGGGTAACTTTGATTCTATTTGTGTAATTATTGACAGGTTAACTAAGTCTGCTCACTTCATTCTGATCAAGATGACTTATAATGCAGAGAAGTTATCCAATCTCTATATCTCGGAGATTGTTCGAGTACATGGAGTTTCACTTTTCATCATATCAGATAGAGGTACGCAATTTACTTCTATGTTTCGGAGAACCCTACATACTAAATTAGGTACTAGATTGGATCTTAGTACTGCATTTCACCCTCAGACCGCTGGGCAGTCTAAGCGAACAATTCAAGTGTTGGAGGATATTCTTCGTGCGTGTGTGATAGATTTTGGTGGTCATTGGGATAAATTCTTACCCTTAGAAGAGTTTTCGTACAAAAATAGCTATCACTCAAATATTAATATGGCCCCATTTGAGGCACTGTATGGGAGGAGATGTAGGTCTCCCATTGGTTGGTTTGATGCATTTGAGGTGAGACCTTGGGGTACTGATCTTTTGAGGGAATCGTTAGAGAAAATGAAATTCATTCAGGATAAGCTTTTAGCAGCTCAGAGCAGGCAGAAGGAGTATGCGGATCAAAAGGTTAGAGACTTGGAGTTTATAGAGGGTGAACAAGTCTTGCTGAAGGTTTCACCCATGAAGGGTGTGATGTTGTTTGGTAAGTGAGGTAAGCTTAGTCCGATGTATATTGGACCATTTGAAGTTCTTAAGCGCGTGGGGGAGGTGGCCTGTGAATTGGCCTTGCCTTCAGGATTGTCAGGAGTGTACTCGATGTTTCATGTGTCTATGCTAAAAAAATACCATGGTGATGGAAACCACATTATTCATTGGGATTCAGTTCTACTTGATGAGAATTTTTCTTATGGGGAGGAGCCTATAGTTATTCTAGATAGGGAGGTCCGCAAGTTGAGGTCAAAAGAGGTTGCATCTATCAAGGTTCAATGGAAGAATCAGCCAGTTGAAGAGTCCACTTGGAAAAGTGAGGTTGTATGCATAAAGATATCCACACCTTTTTACCAATTCAGGTACCTTTTCCTTACTCTCACATCTTTTTGATCGTTCGAGGACGAACGATGGGTAAATTGGTATCTACTGTAACGACTCGTTTTGATCGTTTTGAGTGTTAAAGTCTTGTGTTTCATAAAATATTTTTCGATGGATTCTAATTGGATTTTGGACTATTCATAATTATAATTATGAAATTAGTGGGGTAGTTTTAATAATTTATTTAGTTGGTGGTTAAAAAAAATAACATTAGAATTTAAGTGGACCACTTTTGCTACTTTAATAATTAGTCATATAATAATTAGGTTAGTAAATAATCTACAGAAAAAAAAAAGAGATGCACGACCGTAAGAGTGAGAAGACGACTTCAGGTAACTCTTTCACCGAAGTTTTTTTCCTAGTATTCTGATTTTATATGATTAGTCAATTATCGTTGATGGATGTGTTGAATAGTCTAAAAGATTAAATAATTGAAAGGTCCAAAGTTCAGGAACAGTAAGAATTTGTCAAAGTAGGGTAAAAGGTTATATATATATATATATATATATATATATATATATATATAGTAAAAGTGCTAGACAAATAGAAATGAATGAAAAAGTAAATTAAACATATGTTAAATTCAATATTTCCTCCGCCCTATATTAGACGGGCACTTTTTGTTTTCAAAATGATTAAGAAATCATTAATAGATATAAAAATAACACCATATGCACATTTAAGGCTATATATATGGGGTTACAAACATTTAAAAAAATCTTACTTATAACATATTATTTTTGAGTTATAGCATATCAAATAAAATTATACTTAATTAAAAATCAATTACAATCTAATTTAAATACTAATTAATCTATTTAAATTTTTAATTTTATTATTACAGTTAACATTTTAAAAACCACCTCTTTAAATTTTTAGTTTATTAATTATATATTTTTACAATTACTTTTTTAAAAATAAATATTCAGTTTACATATTTTTAGGGATTTAAATTTATCATGTTCATGTTTACCATTATCCAATCACCCATATCCCAATCATAGTACCATTGAAGATGAGGATTCCTGAAAAAAAAGAAAATCAATAATGAATTCTAAACGTGACCTAGTTCAATTTAAGAAAGATAACGACAACTCAAAATTTTTGTGTGCATACGGATGGTAAATTTATTTAGGCTTCATGCAAAATTATAATATTTGGATAAATTTAGTTTATTTATGTTTGCTTATGTCAAATAACTCAGGAGTAAGTGTTGAGGTGTAGCTGATCAATTGGTTGTTTTGCTGCTTATCTCGTAGATTGTTCCATAAATGATATGCACCTAGTTTTATTTTTTGTTTCTTGATTAAGTCGTGTTGGTATGATTTACTAATAACTTTGTTACTGATACCTCACAGGTCTTTGATTGCCATGGGGGTACTTGTGCAGCATTATTTGTGAGAAATAATATTCTCAAGTTCATAATGGAGGACCCCTATATTTCATGTGTTTAAAAAAGGCACTCAAGAATGCTTTTCTGAAAGCTGACTATGCTTTGCCGACGATAATTCTATCGAAATATCCTCTGGCACCACAGCATTGATAGCTCTAATTTTCGGAAGGTAAGTAGATCTTCTGTTTCTTGTTTTCATATATCTTGTCTAAATTATTTCTTAGAACAATGCAATATACTTGCTGAAGAGAAATTTAATAACATTGGATAATGCATGTAGGTACTTTATCACAATTAAGGATTTAGACAGTATCAGGGTGCTTATAGATCGATTGAAAATCGAGATTGAATCACTCTTAAAGAAAGTTGAGTTTGATATTGATGATGTTGTTAAGGTTGTTATTGAAGAGATCTAGAAAAAGTTTGATGTCTTTATGAAGAATGTTTAAGATCTTGGAACTCAAGCTATTTCTTGGACTACATGTTTTTTCAACTCTTGAACAAGTTGTTTATGTTTAAGTATATTGATATTTGTTTAATATCATATATTTTTTTCTAGTTATTCCATCTTCATAGAATTACATATTGATTTATATACTTTATGGATACTAGTAATATACCTAAATCATATCATCTGCAAATATGTATCAAATATGATTAAAATATGTATGAATCTTTCTTCAGATATTAATTATTTTAATTTCATGATACTATGTATCAATGATTTGTCAATGTATCCTTATTTGGATGAAATACGTAGGAAGTTTGATTACTACTTATGTGAACATGACATCACATTTTTTATTTATTATCTTTTTAGTATGAAAATGTCACGACCCAAAACCGGGGTCGCGACTGGCACCCACATTTACCCTCCTATGTGAGCGAACCACCAATCTAACCTTTAACATTTTAATACAATATCAACAAAAGAAATGCGGAAGACTTAAACTCATTAATAAAACAATTCAAAACTATTATTAATATCCCCAAAATCTGGAAGTCATCATCACAAGAACATCTATCTCAATTCACTAAACTAGGAACGTCTAAGAACAAAAATAACTAAAAAGCTAGTCCATGCCGGGAGTTCAAGGCATCAAGACTTGAAGAAGAAGACCCAGTCCAAGCTAGAAGCATTAGCTCACCCTGAAGATCCGGTGTGACGAAGACTGGCTTGATTTACTGCTGAGTTGAAGTTGACGGAACGTTTGCTGCATTACACAAATAACAAGAAGGAAACATAAAAGTAGGGGGTCAGTACAACCACAAGTACTGAGTAGATATCATCGGTTAACTCAAAATAGGGAACAGTATATATCAATAATAATGTAAATAAACTACAATACTCAACATGTAGCAATAACAATACTAATTTATCAATAAGTTCAACCGAGTTCACACATGAGGACTCAAGCCTCAATACCATACTCATTTGGGAATTAAGTTCGTTAGATTGAGTATATTCATTATTTTTCAAGATTCATTATCTTTCTTCCTCTTGTGTCGGTACGTGACACTCCGCTCCTCTATTTCTATCCTGGTGCTGGAACGTGGCACTCCGATCCTCATATACTATCCTGGTACCGGAACGTGGCACCCGATCCATATATTCTATCCTGGTGTCGGAACGTGACACTCCGATCCTCATTCTATCCTGGTACCGGAACGTGGCACCCGATCCATATACTATCCTGGTGTCGGAACGTGACACTCCGATCCTCATNGAAACATAAAAGTAGGGGGTCAGTACAACCACAAGTACTGAGTAGATATCATCGGTTAACTCAAAATAGGGAACAATATATATCAATAATAATGTAAATCAACTACAATACTCAACATGTAGCAACATCAATTACTTTATCATTAACAATTACCGTCAAGTTTACACATGAGGACTCAAGCCTCAATACCATACTCATTTGGGAATTAAGTTCGTTAGATTGAGTATATTCATTATCTTTCAAGATTCATTATCTTTCTTCCTCTTGTGTCGGTACGTGACACTCCGCTCCTCTATTTCTATCCTGGTGCCGGAACGTGACACTCCGATCCTCATTCTATCCTGGTATCGGAACGTGGCACCCGATCCCCTAATTCATCAAGCCTTCTTTTACACTAAGGCATCATCATTCTCATTATATAATTTATCAAGCCTTCTCTCATACTAAGGCATCATTAATCTTATTATATAATATATCAAGCGAATTAGGGTTCTTTCAAGATTTGGGATTCAATAGCTTCATCATGCTTTGTTAATTCATCACAATTTCATAATCATAGTCATGCAAGCATACAATTTAAGCACATAGCAGGGTTTACAATACTATCAACACATAACATTCACTATTAAGAGTTCACTACGAATATCGTAACATAAACCATAACCTACCTCCACCGAAGAATTGGAATCAACAAGAAATCTCCCAAGCTTTCTTCTTCTCGTCCAATCTCTCTCAATTCGTTTCTCTCTTTTCTCTCTTGTTCTTTCTCTTTTGTTTTATTCAAACCCTCTTTCCTTTACCCTAATTACAATATAATTAAGTGTAAAAGAGGACAATAAAACCCACCAATTAGCTTAAGGTTACCTCTTTTAACCCCCAAGTAATTAGACTTATTAATATTAACCCTCAATCTTTATAATTAAGGAAAGAATAGTCCAAAACGACCCTTAAAACGTGTAGAGAAATCCTAATCTGCCTGGGATTTGCGCAACCTGTGACGGCCCGTCGTGCCTGCGACGGTCCGTCACGCAGGTCGTCGCAACTGCCCAAAATCCCATTTTTCACTAAGTGCATTGTGACGGTCCGTCACACTCGTTACGGTCCGTCCTGCACTTCCGTCATGACGGTCAGAGACTCGTTCCTTGTACCAAATTCTCAAAAGTTGAAGTGTTTTGCAACGGGAGCTCACGACGGTCCGTCGTGGATGTGACGGCTCGTCCTGCATGTCCGTCACAATTTCCAGAGAGTCGATTTTCAGTGCCCAGTTTCAGAATTCCTAAGTATATTGAAACGATACACCCTCGACGGGCCGTCGTGCCTGTGACGGTCCGTCGCAGTGCCCGTGGTCTTGGCCAGTTTTTCCAGAATTAAAATCTGCTGCTCAAAACGACTAAACAGGTCGTTACATTTGCCAAACCGACGGAAAGTGAATTAGCAAAAAAAATTTTATAATAATGGGCAATAGACTTGGATCAATAAGGGATAAAACATTCATTTGTTTAACTTAACATTAGGCTAGATAATTTTTAATTTTAACATGGTCTTATGATTCTTTCCTTGTTATTATTAAATTTATATAAATCATACTTCATATTTAATACTTTTTACAAGTAAAACCATATTGTTTCAACAATAATAAAATCAATCTGTTAGTGGAAAAAAACATACCCAAGAAAACCCTGAGCAGAGGATCATGAATTGAGTCACTAAGACTTCACCCTAACACTCACTTTTCATTTACCCACCTATAAAAAAATATCATTCAATAGTTTCCAATGCATACAAAATATAAAGAAATAGTGATAGGTCAAGCAATCCGCAATCGAACACCGCCAACGATCAACAAGAAGTCGGGTCTTGTTTCTCAAAGCACACAACTTCAGTAGTAAGGCCACCTTAGTGGTGTTCGCAAGATTATTTGCACCATCAATTGTGATACTCTCACTGATCCATACTCTTGAACTAGATGCCTCAAAAACTATATCTCAAGTCCTCATATGTGTTAGGATCGAATTCACGCACACACACTAGATGAATGAAGAACACAAGAACTTTCAACAAAAAGAGATGAGAGATCTAGAGAGAGTAAGACAAAACCCAAAATTTCGTGGTAACACCCCGTGAGTAAACATCCACGGCGGTGAGGTATATTTATATTAATAAATCAGATTAATTTTGGTTACAGAGACTAAATAGAGAATACATAGGAAAGCCTAAAATAGAGAATAAATAGGAAAACCTAAAAATAATGAAGCTCCACTACCTAACAATTCTCCAACTTGGAGACTGACTAAGTCATCCAAAAAATACATTCTCAAAAAAACATCTATAGCAACAACTACAGAAGACCAACCGAGGTTTTACATAACCTTAGTTTCCCAACACCAAAACATTTCGTAAACATTTCTGCCGGGTTCTTTGCACCCTCTATCTTCTCCAAGCACATATCACCATCCTTCACTGCCCTGCGAGTGAAATTGTATCGTCTTCTGATGTGCTTTGTCTTCGAATGATAGACTAGATTTTTCACCAACTGTATGACACTCTCGCTATCTGAGTAAAGAATCTTCTCGCTCTGCTTCTAGCCCAATTTCTCAAGATAAGCTGCCATCCATATCATCTCTTTCCCCGCTTCAACTATAGCCACATACGCAGCTTCTGTAGATGAAAGAGAAACGCACTTCTGAAGCCTGGACATCCAACTCACTGCTGTTCCACCTATGGCGTAAATGTACACATATGTACACTTGCTCGAGTCAACATCCCCACCAAGATCAGCATCCACAAAACCCTGTATAGTCACGTTGCCTTTGCCAAAACAAAGTGATGTACTGGATGTACCTCTCAGATATCTCCAAAGCCACTTCACAGCTTCCCAATGCTCTTTCCCAGGGTTCGCATGTGCTATATCAGGTCTAGTACTGCATGTGCTATATAACGTCTAGTGCAGACCAGAGCATTCATCAAACTATCAACTGCTGAAGCATATTGAAAAAGTGCCATGTGCTCATACTCCTCGGTAGTCTTGGGTGACTGCTCCTTTGACAATTTAAAGTGATTTTCCAATAGAGTAGTCCTGGGTTTAGCATTATTAACCCTGAATCTGCTCAGCACCTTTTCAATATACAACTCCTGAGATAGATTTAAAGTGCCGGCAGATCTATCCCGAGAAATCTTCATCCACAAAATCCTCTTTGCTGGACCCAAATCATTCATCTCAAACGTTGTAGACAACCTTGTCTTCAGATTGTTAATCTCCCTCATACTAGATCGTGCAATCAACATATAATCCACATACGTGAGTAAAAAGACATATGAATCAATGTATTTCTTAACGTAAGAACAAGGAACCTTTTCAGCTTTGCAGAATCCACTCTTGGTCATGAAGGAGTCAAACTTCTTGTACCACTTCCTTGGTGCTTGCTTTAGTCCATACAAGCTCCTAGTGAGCTTGGACACCATATGTTCCTTTCCTGGAACCACAAATCCTTCCGGTTGCTGCATATACATCTCTTTGTCTAGATCTCCATGTAAAAACACTGTTTTTACATCCACTTGTTGTAGATGCAAATTCTCCGATGCAACAACACTCAACAGAATTCGAATAAAGGTTAACTTCACAACAGTAGAGAATATTTCAGCATAATCAATATCTTTCCTTTGTGAATATCCTTTAACAAATAAACGAGCCTTGAACCTTCATTTGCCATCTGGTTCAGTCTTGATTCTAAACACCCACTTGTTCAGCAAAGCTCTCTTCCCTGCAGGTAACTCGTTCAACACCCATGTGTCATTCTTCTCAAGTGACCTCATTTCATCATCCATGGCTTGCTCCCACTTGATCGAATCCTCCAACTGTAGGGTCTCATCAAAAGACTCTGGTTCCCCCTCATCAGTCAGCAATAGATAGTGAAATTAAGGTGAATACCTATCTGATACCCTGATGGATCTAGATGATCCCCTTAACACCTTCTCAGGTGTAACTTTCTCCACATCAGATTCTTCAGCACGAGTTGGTTGAGTATCTGCTTCAACATATCTAGGTTACTCTTCTCCAACTCAACCTCAACTCCAACTTGCTTTGTAATCTCTACAACCTTCTTCTCTCTGTCCTTGTACAGGATAGACTCATCATATGTCACGTCACAATGTCTCAGGAACTTTATGTTCTTCTCATCCCAAAACCTGTAGCAAAACAAATAACAACCATAGCCTATGAAGAAACACTTCACAGCCTTGTCATAAAGCTTGTCTCTCTTTTCTGGATCAACATTAACATAAGTTGTGCAACTAAAAGTCCTAATGTGTGAGTACTTGAGTTCTTTTCATGTCCACACCTCCTCTGGAATCTTGAATACTAAAGGAACTGATTGTCCCCTATTGATCAAGTATGCAACTGTGCTCACAGCATCCGCCCAAAGTGTTTTCGGCAGCGCACAGTGTATCCTCATACCCCTTGCACGCTCATTCAATATTTTGTTCATCCTCTCAGCAATTCCATTCTGTCTTGCCTTACCACAAACTGTTCTCATCAATCTGATTCCCTCTGCTGCACAGAATGCTTTGAACTCTAATTTGTCATACTCTCTTCCATTGTAAGACCTTAGGCATTTGACTTTCAAACTAGTCTGATTCTCAACTTCAGCTTTACTCTTCATGAAAGTTGCAAACACATCTGACTTATGCTTCAAGAAGTAAAGCCATACCTTCCTGCTGAAATCATCAATGAAGGTAACATAGAATCTGGATCCTCCAAGTGATGATAGTGGAGATGGTCCCCAAACATCTGTATGGACCATTTCCAACCGCACTTCATTTGGCTCTCTAGGAGTCTTTGTGAAGCTTACTTGTTTCTGTTTGCCAATAAGAAAGCTCTCACAAAGACCCATATCAACAGACTTCAAACGCTCTAATGCTCCTCTTGCAACAAGCATCTTCATTCCTTTAGTACTCATTGTCCAAGTATGTTGTGCCACAGAAATAAACCGGAAGCACCTTCAGCAACAGCTGTCATGTTTATACACCCTGCATGGGTGTACAAGGTTCCAGATTTTGTGCCACGAGCTACTAGCACAACACCTTTCACGAACATCCACGAACCTTTCCAAAATTCTGCTGCATATCTCGTGCTATCCTAACAGACCAACAGAGATCAGATTTTTCTTGATCCAAGTAATATATCTGACATCCTCCAATTTCCACTGGTTTCCCGAGGTGGTCTTTATGCAAACATCCCCCTTTCCTTCAATATTAAAGGCTTTATTGTCAGCAAGATATACTTTTCCAATATTTGCAGATTTGATGTTTCGGAACAACTCCTATCTTGGAGACGAATAGAAAGATGCACCAGAATCCAAAATCCATGATTCAACCGGGTTGTTCACACTTAGGATTAGAGCATCCCTAATGTCCTCTGCTGAATTTACAGAATCATTGTCATCTCCAAATTTCTGATTCCGTTTCTTCTTTGGCTTTGTACAGTTCGTCCGAAAGTGCCCTTTTTCTCCACAATTCCAACATGTCATGTTTGATTTGTTCAGTGATTTTCCTCGATTCTTTGATTTTTATCGATCATGTTGATTTTGCCCTTTCGTCTTACTTCTCCCCCTTCGATCAACGCTGAGAGCACTGCCTGATGAATCTCCCACTTCTCCTTTGTGAATACTTTCGCTAAGAACAACATCACGGATTTCATTAAACTTCAGTTTCTCAGTTCCACGAGAACTTCTTATCGCAGCAACAACAGTATCACAAGACTCGGGCAGACATCAAAATCAACGCCTTAATTTTATCTTGGAAATTAATGTACAGACAATTGAGTTGACTTAAAATCATATTGAACTCATTTATATGATTAGAAACGGATCCATTCTCAGACATCTGTAAATTGAACAATCTACGCATCAAATATACCTTGTTTATAGCCGATGGTTTTTCAAACATGTTTGACAATGCCTTCAACAGACCGGACATAGTCTTCTCCTTCACGATGTTGAATGCCACGTTTCTTGAGAAAGTCAACCAGATCAACCCTCGAGCCTGTCGATCCTTGAGTTTCCACTTCTCCTCCGTCATGGATTGAGGCTTCACCCCGGTCAACAGTTCGTGAAAATCTTTCTGGTACAGATAATCTTCGATCTGCATCTTCCAGAAACTGATATCGAATCCATCAAACTTCTCGATTCTAAGCTTCGAACTATCCATCTTCAGTGATCGTGTTGAATCTCCTTAGCTCTGATACAAGTTTTTAGTATCGAATTCATACACACACACTAGATGAATGAAGAACACAAGAACTTTCAAGACAAAGAGATGACATATCTAGAGAGAGAAAGAGAAAACCCAATATTTCGTGGTAACACCCCGTGAGTAAACTTCCACGATGGTGAGGTATATTTACATTAATAAATCATAGTATTTTTTGTTACAGAGAATAAATAGAGAATAATTAGGAAAGCCTAAAATAGAGAATAAATAAGAAACAAAAAATTAATCAGGCTCTACTACCTAACAATTTGATGGGTCTCCTCATAAATAAAAGAGGCTCTACTCGCAACCTTAAGGTGTTTTGGCTCTTTGTTCATCGCATGGGAATCCTCTCCATCAATAGTGCGGCTAGAGCTGTGCCCCTTGGAACACATACGAGTCTTAGGCAACAGATGATTAGGGGCTATGAAAAGTGCAGAAAGTATAGCACCTGCGCTAGCTCGAAGGAAGATGTGTTGGGATTATTACCAAGCATTTCTAGAATGCCATCTACATTTGTCCGCAAACTTGACACAACCTCCTAAGGAATAGTCAAGTCAATAGTGGGGGCTTGACATGCAAGTACCCACAACTTAAACGTATCAAGGCATTTATTTACAACAAAAATCATCTAATCCATCTACTGGGCCACCTTCTTCTTAATCGTGTCCTCACCCTTGTCGATGGACTTTTTCATACAAGGCTCTATATAGTGTAGTATGGTTGATATATGGGTCTCTAATTTCTGGACCCTCGCCATAGAGAGTAGTACAACAGATCATGTAGTAGACCAGGAGTAACTGATTTCTCTACTAGTGTCATGGGCAGACTCGGCAGGGGTGAAATAAGTGGTCTTCGAAGTGGCAGGGTCAGCCCGTTTGGCTAACTCAACCATGTCCGCCAATTTCTCACTCAATGACTACCACTCAACTAGTGTCCCTCTCTGCATTGCTGCTACATTGTCCTCATCCCCGATGAAACCTATTTCAACTGTGCCAGCCGGAGTGCTAAGTATATCACAATGCAAAACGGGCACTCTGGAATACATGCATAAATGGAAGATCGGACACCTGAATCGGTAAGTAAAGGAGAACTTGAAATCCCTCTAATGTATAATCGTGATAAACATCTTCACAAAGTCCATTTCTAAACCTCCCACAAAGGCTGCTACCAGTACCATCCTATCCAAACTAAGAATATTATATGCTGCCATTTGAGATAGGCGATTGAATACTAAAAACAAGGAGAACATGACTTTGAAAGTGAGTTTGGCCTTTTTTATCAGCCCATTGGTGTCTAACACCGAATATGTTCCCTCATCGTCATTGGATAGTTCATGATCAAGCCAACTCTTACATACCGCTCTGTACTCCACGGTCCTTTAAAACTGGCCACTATTGACCGTCTCCCATCTGTAATCAAACTTCGGAGTTAAGAGGACCCGAGAATATTTATAGAGATATAATACCTTAAACGGAGGATGGTTATCGTAGAAATATTCACCCGGCAGCCCCGAACTAGCATTATGGTTAGCAAGTCCTCTTTGGCTAGTCTCACCCGCCTATCTAAAGAACCTCAGAAAGTTGCCACATAGAAGGCATACAATTGTTGAACAATCTCCTCGTCATAGGTACCCACAGTCCTGCTATCTACTCATACATATGGCGGGTGGATAAAATTCTCACAACAGGGAATATGTGAAGACTCATAGTAAAAACTCTATGCTTAAACTTCAATCACCGGGTAATCATCCCGTAGTCATTTAGCGCCTTGGCGTCCCTGTAGAAAAGATACAGACCATCTATGCACCACTGGTTCGGCTCCTCAGCAATTGGTGCAGCACATCTCTGTAGGTTGCCATGGCAGATTCTGAGCTAGTAACCTCATTAGACGAGGCTCAGTGTGTAGGTTTCTCGAATATAATGGTTCCATTTGATGAAAAATTGGAAGTAGTGACCAGATTCGACCCTAAAGATTAGGCAAACTATGATCCTGATGTAGATTCAGAGCCAAATTCTACTTCATATACCTAGGATGACTCATATTGTGTGTCGGTAAGTGTGTGCTCCTCATTAGTGATTACCGAGGAAACCACCTTTTAGGGGTTACTACGAGTGGCTTGTGAAGCTAATGTAGGGCTACTATGCCTGGGGAGCACCCACATTCTCTTATAATGTGACAATCATCCGGTGGGATGGTGCCACAGACTTGGACCTACCCCTAAAATAAACGATGTCCGATTTGTATGCCATATGTACCTATGAAATAGTTCTTAGTCTCATAGCAATCTTACTACACACCCGAAAAAATAATAACAAATAAAGGGGGGAAAAAGCACATTCCAGTTCATAAATGCATTACTGGTCTACAGGGTCTCGTGCTGTTGGCTTGAGGCAGATTTCAGGACATGTTTAAATCTTCACATTTTGACACCTTTAAACCCACTCAATACATAAAAAGAATCAAAAAACGATTTCTTCATACTTACAGTTTCGAAATAACAATAGTAAAGATCTAATTCATCGATGCTACAGAACCCTAAGTCAGAAAGTCTATCATTACTATCACACACACATTTTAAACAGATTTCATAAGAACCCAATCACTTTCAATCATACTAAGGAAATTTTACAAAAGTTTCAACAAGCAAAATCAAACAATTGTGTCACTTAGTTAAGACCTACTTTGTAATTTTTTTTCTAACAGTGTATGAACAAGAATTCATAAAAAAAAAAGGGAATCGAAAACCCTATTATTGTAGTGGAGTGATTGGGAGAGTGATCCTTGAAGAAACCTACATGCCCGACCTGAACACAGACATAAAAAGACAAAAAGAACAAAGTAGAATTTTTTGAAGAGGCAGGTTTTGGGAATTTGGGAGTTTGAAAGAATCTGATTGTATTATGTAAGGGGAAAATATGATATTTTATGACAAAGGATGGAAATAAGGGAAGACAAACAGTTGGGGAAAAAATTGAAAAGATTTTTCAAGCTAATAAACAAGTTTAAATTTTAATATTACCGGCACGTCGGATCAAGTAACTGGTATTTTGGACCGGCGAAACCCTATCAATTGTCTGTAAGTTAGTCCATGGACCTTCGACTGGACCGTTGATTTCAAAAAAGACTAGAAAAATTTCGAGACAAACCTGGGATCTACGAACACTATAGAGGGACCGTAGATTGAATGACGACCCATTGATGTGGTCTATAGTTTTACTTCACCATACCATTTTCTGCCGAATTTTAATTTTGGTCCCTGCACATGTAACACCCATCAAGCTATTCTCTTTCTGTTTATTCTAGACACTTTTGAGATCTCTAGAAAACACTTATAAAAAAAATAAAGCATGAGTATGAACAGAACAAAATAAATAAAGAAAATGCGATTGTTCCTACAACAAAAAGAAAAACTTGTTGTTGGCTAGAGGATACACCTTAGGTTGCCTCCTTTGAAGAACTTGATCTAACTTCGTGACACAATGAAAGATCATTGATTACTCAAACTTCATCAAGGTTATATCCCTCAACAACTTCATGGATACTCTCTGAATGCCCCAGGTAGATCTAAATCATTTTTTCATTGACAGTTAACTTTGCATCCTCCTTATTCTGCCACTAAACCGCACCATGTGGAAACACTTTAGTGCTAAGGAATGGTCTCGTCCTCTTTGACTATAGTTTGTCCGGAAACAAGCGTAGCCTAGAATTGAAGAGATGCACAAAGTCCCCAACCGCAAATTCTCTCTTTCCAATATTCTCATCGCGGTACTTCTTCATCTATTCTTTTTATATGAAAGAATTTCCATAAACATTTTGTCAAAAATCATCAAGATCATTTAAATCATTAAGTCATTGCTCCACCACTTCATTCCATTCCTGTAACAATACAGAAAAAGTACTCATCTAGTGAAAAATCTATTCAGTTTTATTAATAGGTATTCGGTGTAAATAGGCATCCCAATGACCAATATTGCGTAATTTTGGGCATATTAGAGAATATTGTCTTAAGGGTGTTAGACAATTTCTATTGTCACACCCGATATCTACACCCAATATGATACTTCTTAGAGGTCGCAGACAAGCCTCTTATTAGCTTTCATTACAATCATAAAGGTAATTTTGCAAAAAATTTAGAAATTTTTCAAATTTAATGAAATGTACTTAGACTTCATATAATTACTAAATAATAGTGATATGCTACGGCTCAAACTAAACAACAATCTATATTAGATTAAACAATTGAAATAAAGAATCCATAATATAATAATACTTTGACAAACGGCCTTAATACAAAAGCTTAGAACAATTGTTTGAAAAGAAACACCAGGGATAACATCCACTAGCAATGTCTCATATATTAAGCTACAATGCAAAGGTAGCATTCTCGAAATAAAGAGGACCTACCAAAGGTCTGGAGATACTAGTTTGAACCGCTTCAACCAATATTCAATCCTTTTCACGAACCTGCACCTAAAAAATATTAATAGTGTAGGGGTTAGTAGACACTTGTACTAAGTATGGACGTATGCATCTACACACATAAGGATTATGCATGATTGAGGAAAGATCTTCCTATAGCAAAATGTTGTTTTTTGAAAGTGAAATCACTTGACTTTTCGAATTCGTTATTAATGAATCATTTTATGAATATGGCATATTATAATGCATTAAAAGAACACACATTATTTTTTATATGAACATAAGACCTTGGAATCATGGACATAATTTTAGAACAACTCCAGCAAAAAAATATATTTTTCTCTCTTAGCCGATACTCCTTTTGTCACACATAGATTATTTAAGTCTTATCTTCAATTTTTTTTTGTAATTGAATGATCTCCTTTGATCCTATGTTTGACTTACAAGTGCAATGATTCATTGTAGTGCAATACCTACAATGAACTAAGTAATTCAAAAGACTAAGGAAATGATTTGACTACTCTACTAACAAATTATCCCTTCCATTCTTGTTTAATTTGCTTGAAGTCTTTATAAGACAATCTTTATTGGCTATGCCCATTATTTGTTTATTTGCATAACATAAAGATGCTTTGACACTGATTTGTCATTATGTTTTTGTATGCCCATTATTTTATTATTTGCCTAATATGAGACGTCATTATAAGCCAATCTTTATAAGGTATGCTCATTACTCATTCATTGCATAGTATAACATGTCATTATAAGCCAGTTTTTATTTGGCTATGCACATTATTAGATAATTTGCATAATCTGAAGATACTAGAGCATAGATATTTATTGGCATAACCCAATAACATGTTCAAAATTTATTCTTATCAACCACTGATTATTTGATATACTTCAAGCTCTTACTTTTTCAGTTCACTTTGAACTTACATTTCTTCTTCTTTCTTTCTTACTTCTTAAAGAAATCTTTAGCATTGAGATCATGTGAGCTAATATGAAATCTAGTGTCTGCACCACACAAAAAAGGGGTGGTTAACGATCAAATTGAACTTAGATCATGTGAGTTAACATGAAATGCAGTGTGTTCCCCACACTGAAAAGATGTGGTTCACCGGCTAAAGTGAAACCATCTCCAGTGTGTTCCCCACACTTAAAAGAGGTGCTTTACGGCTAAAGTGAAACCGAATACTTTCTTTGAGTATTAACCTACATAGATCATGTGAGCTAAACATGAAATCCACTGTCTGCCCCTCACTGAAAATAGGTGGTTCACCTGCCACAATGTAACCGAATACTACCTAGTTCTTTTAGGTGGAATCCACTGGCTAGTTCCTATGCTTGCAACATAGTTCAAAGACTAGGAGATTTCGGAGACTACTTATCCAACTTGGTGGTAACCTAATGTCATGAGGCTTACATGTGCTTGCACAAGCTCATTGCTAGTCTATCGGTGCTTTGCACAATTTCTTATACTTCATAACTTTTAGAGTTTACTCATATATTATGGAAACTTGATTCTAATATGAGGTATGCTTAACTGAATGCATGGCTATTCATCCCTTTCTTTACTTGATGAATGTGAACTTAAACCTTACATTATAATCATGGTTTTAATGATACTGGTCTCACTATTTCTAACACCCACTATGTGAGTAGCTTAAACACAGCTCAATGGATGACTTGTCACCCTTTTCTTTACATGATGAATGTGAACACATTATCATTATGGTGCAAGTGAGACTTGACTTACTTCCTTAAACACCCAATTCTGTATAAATTTCATAACTCATAAGATTTTAGTGATGTAATTACTCACCTTATCATGTTCAATGTCATTTGGTAGCCTTATACCATTCTATATGAAAGTCATAAACTTATTCGATGTACTACTATATTCATAGTTCATTATGATACGGTATGTTAGGACTTTTCCCAACGATCGGCATACCTTGGTTATGAATTCATTGAGTTACATTGGTCATGCTCAATTTGGTATAACTTACTCATTAGCCAATTTTCTATGATATTTTAAGAACAACATTGTAAGCCAATTTATTTGTATAAACTAAACTTTCACTAGACATAGGTCATGAGAATATCATAAGCCAATTCAATTAACTTCATGTATATACTATATCTAATATTATCATTTTGGTAATCCAACTTTTATGGTTTGGTTATATCAGAGGAACAATTCAATGCTTAGTTTTGCTAGCTAATAAGTTAATTTTTCATTGAAGATTCATTAACTAGCTTTGATTCTCATTCTTATTTATTATTAGAAACATTACATTCCCAACACATACCAACATATGTACTGTAAAACACAAATAGTAATTGGGAATCTTCATCCTCGTCAACAATAAACTACATTTCATAAACGACTCATAACAATTTCATCTTCTCGAACACAATTAGGCATTAATCATACGGATCTAACCTATAGGTCTTATTTGATATTATCTAATCACATTAAACCTGCACATAATGATCAATTAGGACCACATAAAAACAACATGCTTGAGATTTGTATTATACATACTACTAGAATAAGAAATAGGGAGAACTAGGGAGATGTAGATTCGAAAATGTCGTTTGGAACAACGCTTGTTTCGATATTCTTGAATATCAAAAACGTTTGAAAAGCCTCTTGGAGAAAGGAATCCAAGAGAGAAAACCCATACCGTACTGTACAATCGAATATACGAAGATCACCTTGAACATTGCACGGAAAATCTTGATGATTAGACTTGAAATCGCATAAGAAAACATGAAACTATTTTCTATTTTTCATGCACTTACTTATTGTTTTCAGTCGTGAGTTTTCTAGTGTTTGAATGTCAGTCTAGGTCTTTGCAACTGATATCAACTAATTCAACTTAGGCTATTGAAATTATTTAAATAAATCAATTAGCTAATTATTAAAATGTCCCTCTTAAATTGACTAAAAATTGGAGAACATTTCACTTAGCAAATTTATGAAAATTGGCTTAAAGATTTTGGTTTGACCATTTAAATTAATTATTAAGTTGTTAATTTAATTAATTAAGTTTCCTAGGGTAATTACTAAAGTAGACCTAAGTCGTTAGGACCATAGCAAACCGTTTTGGACCATCCTAAGATAGGTACTAGGATGTTTCTTTAGTTAATTACTCAACTAGTGTCACCCGAGTAGGTCTTACGTTGTTGGATGCACTAGTTTCACATCTAAAGACCACACCTTAGAAGCTAGTGAACAATTTTTGATTGAGACCGTCAGAGGTCATACACAAGCCCTTTCATATCATTCATTGCATATAGAAATGGAAAGTAGTGCGGAATTAAAAATTTTCACAAATCATAATATCGCTTTAAAATATCATACATATAAAAGTAACAAGAAATACTAAGTTTCAATCTCATCATCTTAAAACACAAGAATACTTGGGACAAGGCCCATAAAAAATACCAATATAAAATACATAGTCTATTACAATAGTTTCAATGAAAACATAAAAGAGATATATCCCTCGAGATGAATGAGGTCATACTTCAACTTCTCTTGAACGATGATATGGTCCAAGTCTTCACTTCTCAAACATCCTCACATACCAAGAACTAAATAGATAGCTAAAAGAATGGAGTTAGTACAACCACATATACTATGTATGACTTTTTGCATAAAATCATGAAAACTTACATTTATTCGAAATATGCATATTTTCATTTCAAAATTATAGTATTATCATAAGAACAACATTTATCAATTTAGAAACCCATCAGATAAAATTTAAACCAAAAAACTGAATTTTATAACTCACTTTCCAGTAAGTTATATTCACTGTACATTGAATAGATTCAATGTTATGAGGAAGTACTTTTTCCTCCTTGTTAGTCAATTTCTAGCATGTTGTTGTCCCACTAAAAGTAATCCTAAGATTCACTTAAGTAACACAAAGAGAGACCACCCATACCTCCTCTCTAGATGTGCCTAAACGACCCTCAAGATTACTTATAATGATTGACCAACACACTTCTAAAACATCATGAATATAAGGGTAAGATTCCTCTACCAAAGGTGATTCTAAGAATCACATGAATGACTTGTGAAGCGACCACCCATACAATCCCTTACACACACACTTAACAGATCCTATAGATTCCGTAGGATAGAATCATGCTCACATAATAAATCAACACGTAGGTGATATGAAATTATCCTTCCAAAGGATATCAAAAGACATACTTAAGTAAATCAAGAAGATAAGGTCCATAGTGACATCTTCAAGAGTACTTATGTAATCCTTATGATTACCAAAGGCTTATATCATGTCCCCAAAATCAACCAACTTCCCTGACTGGCGTCATTCTCAAGACCTCCAAAGATAAAACATGAAGAGATCATCCTCTATGCCCTCTTCACTCATAAGCTAAGGAATGAATAAATAAATGTACATTAGGTACTTATTTTATTTACATACATATCAAAATAAGTCATTAGTTCATTAGTTCATTAAAACTCATACATCACATAAATGTCACTCAACTAATGGTCTTACACTAGGTAACTCCCAATTACACCTTCAAAGTTTATTGTGAAATGTCTATATAGTTTCTTATACCACCACCTAAACCTCATAAACTTCTCCAATGGTAATAGGTATTCCACGTGAAGAGAATAGGCAATAAATGACAAATACCATCATAGCATGACATGGAATCCGGTGTTCTATCCTACTCCGATGAGGTTATTCTACTTATCTATGGTAGAACTTAGACACATCCCATGTAGGCACATGGTTAAGGAATACAAAGGCATACTTTGTAATCTAGTCTCATACTTAAATATAACTACTTTTCCTTACCATACTCACTCGGTGCTAGCCTTCTTTTTCATAGAGTAATGCAAACATTAGGTTCACAAAAAAGGGGTACATAACTAGTTCATAACCGAATCACATTTACCCTACATAACAAGGTCCACTAGGGCTACCTCACAACGGCGACAAGAAGCTCATGATGACTTTCTAAGGATTAATATGATGCCTTTCCAGCAAACTAACCTTATTTCCATCATTTCTTTACTTTGAATGATACCATTATGGCTTACAACTACAACAATCATAACCTTACCCTTAAGTCAAGGTTTTCACATAAAGATTCTCATAACTTCATTTAAGGTCACGTGTCATTCATAAATTCAATACTAAGAGATATAATACCGTTATTACAGATATCACATATTAATAATCATATGTACATCAAGCAAGTGACACAAGTCCACAGAGAGAAGACACTACAGACTTCCATTTTAACTCATAATGCAACTAATTCTAGAAGCACTTAGAAACAACCTAACATCTTCAAGTCTTCCTATTTACTATCATAAAATCATCAATGTACTCCACATAGACTCATATACCCAAGTAGGAATAACCAACACTCAACCCTTACACTATACACATAATGTAAAAGTCATAGTCTAACATGATCACCTAAGATAACATAAATTGAAGAATACATATATGACTTCACATGCAAATAGATATTTGATTCTTCATATAATCAAAACTACCCAAATAGTCATATTACTTCAAGTAGTTTCCAATAGGGCCATGATCATCATAATACATAAAGTAACGCCAACAAGGCCACATCAATTCCAAGTAAAACACATAAAAACCCCACCATAAGTGGACCTGACCAATCATAATGGAATCGAAGTTTAAATAACAAAAAAATAAAGAAAATAGGGTTTCATACCACACCCCACCATTAACACTTCAATTCAATGCTAAATTACTAAATTAGATAACACAAGACCCTTACTCAAGGCCATAACAAAAAATTAAACATATAACTATAATAATCAATAAACTTGGTAAATTAAATATAAAATCATCAATATAATACAACCTAGATATCAGTTTACTGCATTAATTACATCAATAGAAAGATCATAAGCCACTATAGAAGAATTCATCAACATTAGGTGAATATCAAGTAATCGATAAAGTAGTTTAAAACTAGGGTTCATAGGTAATTTAAGTTAAAATAATCTATAAAAAATCAATTAAATGACAATTCAATTGTTAGAAATCACTTATGCAAGAACCAATTGTAGATTCGTGAAATTTATCAATTCAATTTTGTAAACTTTATAAAACATCTTGAGAATCGGGCTCCTTGATGAAACGAGTTTCAAGAAAAAAAAGTCATACCTCAATGATGATAATTCTTCACTTCGATAAAGAATTTCCACTGAAAACGTCACACCAAGTTGTTCCTTGAATTTGGACTTCAATGGAGTCTTTGGAATTTCTCAAGGGATTTAGGGTTTTAAACACATAATATACAAATTTTAAACACAAAATTTACCCCATAGGATTGGACAAAGTATATTTTTTGAAGTGGGATGAATTTATAAATTCACCCCTAGCTTGGCTGTGAAACTGCTAGATGGAATAGTTCACAGACGACTTCCCCATTGAAGGGGCGTAAACCTACTTAGGGGTCGTGCTAACAACCATTGATGGCTTTTCAGTCTTGGAACAGGTATATTGCCACCCATGCTAAGTATCTACCCACGCCCATCACCCACAGACTGTTGACCTCGCTACTAGCCGTCGATTGGCTTTCGTAGGTGAGGCTGTCTTAGGCAGTTTTCGCCATTAACTTGTGTCCTTCCTCAAGGACCCTTGGTGCTCTTTGGGGATAATTTCTTGGTCATTTCAAACCCAAATATTATCATCTATGATTTAAACACCTCTCACATAAATTTAATTTATAATTAACACGTAAAGCTCGACGAAACATAACTCTACACACAAGGTCTTTTCAAGGAATATCTTTCGAACGTTATAGACGTTCTTGGCCTTTTGACCTCCAAACTTCACTAAAATTGACACACTTACTATAAATAATATAATGACTCATATAAGAATCTTACAATCTCATTAATAACAGATAAACACATAGAACTACATACGAGGCACATAGGTGACTTAGTCGTCCAATGTGTTGGTCGTCCATTGACGTTGGACTTTCAATGCACCTAATAATTTAGCTACATGCTCTATATAATATATTTAACTTATTTATGAACTTATACTACCATTACCAATATTTTAGGCTCTATTTAACCTAATTCATTTCTGGATATTACAATGAGTTAGTTCATTTTAGTTTGACCTAGGTTAGTTAGCTAGTTAGGTAAGTTAGTTAGAGCATAGAGTTGTTAGGAGGATCAGCCCCACATGGATTGACCCCCACATGTGCTCCTGCTCCTAACCTCCCCAAGAGAATTCGGTTGGACTTTTCACTTTTCGGTTAGCATATGTGCATGCACATGTGTTGCTGCACATTTTTGTTGTCTCAAGGATCCTCACTCTATCTTTGGGCCCTGATTACTCTACATGATCATTTTAAATGATCATGTTCTATGGTACCTAGTCTTGAAACATGGATGCCTCTTACCTAATTTTGGAGATAAGGAATTAAGCATTTTTATTTACGATCTTCATTGCAGGTAAAGTTCCCAAATAAACTTGGATTGGGGCACTTGATCATCAAAGTATATCTTAATACATAGAAAGTGTCTAACACCCTTAAGCCAATATTCTCTAATATGCCTAAATTTACTCAATATTGTGCATTGGGATGCCTATGTACCCCCAATACCATTTCTTAAAGCTTAATAGACTCTTCACTAGACGAGTACATTTTCTGGATTGTTACATCTATGTATTAAGATACACTTTGATGTTCGAATTCCCCAATCCATGTTTGTTTAGGAATTGTACCTGCATTGAAGACCCTAAACTAAAATAATTTAATTTCGGGACTCTTTTATTTTCACACATTTAGGTATGAGGCATCAAACTTTCAAGCCTAGGTACCATAGCACAAGATCATTTAATATAAAAATGTAGAGAAAGAAGTTCCCAAGGATGTAGAGAGTATCCTTGGGAAAACAAGGAATGAGCAACAATATATGTCACATGTGCTAACCGGCCAAGGGACCACAAAGAAGCACAACGATTTAGTTTGGGTGCTTAGGGGCAGGCACACGTTTGGGTAAGACCACATGCGGCCTAACTTGCGAACTCGTAATGGTCTCTAAATAACTTAACTAACTATCTAACTATCCTCGTAAAAACAAAAATTCACTAAGTAGTGTACCCGAGAACCTAAGAGCTAATCGGGTGACACAAACCTAGTTATTGACTAAAGAAACATCTTCCTACCTAACCTCGGAAGGTCCAAAGGGGTTGATTATTGTCCTATTGACTTAGTGGTAGTTAATAAATTGACCTAGGTCACTTAATCAATTAAGTTAGAACTTAATTAATTAATTAAAAATCAAAGTCAAGTCAGAGACCATTAGAAAAATTTGAGATTTGGCTAATTAGTCAATTTAGGAGGGTCGGTTTGGTAATTCGCTAATTGGTTTATTTAATTAACTTAATTAACCTAAGTTGAATTAGTAAATATCAGTTTCTAAGACTTAGACTCATGTCTAATCACTAGAAAACTCATGCCTCAAAACAATAATCAAACGTAATGAAAAATAGAAAATTCTCCTTAGGTAATTTCAAGGTTATTCTTCAAGGTTTTAGTGCGAAGTGCTAGATGATCTTCGTAGATTCAATTCAACAATAAGGTATGAGTTTTGTATCTTTGATTATTTTTTCCAAGAGGTTTTTCAAATTTTTTGACCTCAACAAATCGAAACTACTGTTGTTCCCAATGAAACGAATGTTCCTCCCCTTCTTTATCCTTATTTCTGATTCTAGTGAACGTATAATGTAAACCTTGACTATGTTGTTGGTAATTTGTCCGAGATTATCATAATGTGTACGTTTTATGTGATAATATAATGTCAAATGAGACCTATATCTTACATCCGTATGATTAATACCTAATTGTGTTCGAGAAGATGAAATTGTTATGAGTAATTTATAAATTCTGTTTATTGTTGACAAGATTGAAGGTTTCGAATTTATATTTGTGTTTTACAGTAGATATGATTGTAAGTGTTGGGAATGAAATGTTTCCATGAAGAAACAATAATGATGATAAAAGTTAGTTAATGAATCTATAATGCCAAATCGACTTTATTGCTTCACCAATCTAACGTTGAATTGTTCTTATAGGCTAATCAAAGGTTAAAAGTTTGCTTGTTATTATGGTTATATGAATATAGTGTATTCATGAAATAATTTACTTTGCTAATGATAATATCATAGTTTGATTTATGCCAATAAATTGTTTTACAATGTTATTTCCAAAATATGATATTAAAATTGGCTAATGACTAACTTATACCTAATTAAGCATGAACAATGTAACTCAATGTATTCATAACCAAGGGTATGATTATCATTGGGACAAGTACCATTATACATAATCCAAATGAACTATGAATATAGTAGTACATTGAATAAGTTTATAACTTTATAATGAATGCTTTAAGTCTACCAAATAACATTGAACAAGATACGGTGAGTAATGAAATAACTAAAATCTTATGAGTTATGGAATTGACATAGTATGGGGTGTAAAAGGATGAGAGACAAGGCTCACTTACACCTAAACACCTACACAATTATGTTAAATATACTTGAATAAAAGGTGTTAGAAATCGTGAGACAAGTCTCACTCACGCCGTAATAATAATGTAAGACTTAAGATGTTATTCATCAAGTAAATAAAGGGGTTACAAGTCATCCATTGTGATATGTTAAAGATACTCACGTAAGAGGGTGTTATAAATCGTGAGGCAAGTCTCATTAACACCAAGATGATAATGTAAGATTTAAGTTGACATTTATCATGTAAAGAAAGGATAACAAGTCATCCATTAAGTTAAGCATACCTCATATTAGAAGCAAGATTTCATAATGTATTAGTCAACTATAAAAGTTATAAAGTATAAGAAATTGAGCAAAGCACCGATAGACTAGCAATGATCTTGTGCAAGCACATATAAACCTCATGATATTAGTCTATTACAAAGGTGGATAAGTAGTTTTCGAAATCTCCTAGTCGTTGAACTATGTTACCAACATAAGAACTAGCCAGTGGATTCCACCTAAGAGGGCTAGGTAGCATTCGGTTTTACTGTGCTTGGTGAACCATCCCTTTTCAGTGTGGGGCAGAAAATGGATTTAATGTTAAGGTCACATGATCTATATTGCTTAATGCTCAAGGAAAGTATTTCATTTATTTTAGCCGTGAACTACCTCTTTTCGGTGTGGGAAATACAGTAGACCTGGTTTCACTTTTGCCGGTGAACCACCCCTTTTCAGTGTGGGGCAGACACTAGATTTCATATTAACTCACATGATCTAGGTTCTCTTTGATCGGTGAACCACCCCTTTTCGATGTGCGGAAGTCACTATATTTCATGTTAGCCTACATGATCTTAATGCTATAGATTTATTTAAGAAAGTAAGAGAGAAAGAAGAAGAGATGTAACTTGAAAGTTAACAAAGTAAGCAAGAGATTAAGAATATTCAATCATCAGTGTTTGATAAGAATATAGTTTTGATTGTTATTGGCTTATGCTAATAAAGTTTGGCTTGTAGATGAATATATGCCCCAATAATCTTTATATTATGCAATCATCTAATAATGGGCATAGCCAATAATCTTTATACTATGCAATGAAAGAGTAATGGTCATAGCCAATAAATATTGGTTTATAATGACTTCTTGTATTATGCAACTGATAAAAAAAAATGGGCATAGCGAAAAAAGATTGGCTTATAATGACTTCTCTTATTAGGCAAATGATCAAATAATGGGCATATCCAAACACAATGACAAATCAATGTCCCAGCATCTTAATAATATGAAACTGATCAAATAATTGGCCTAGACAATAAAGATTGGCTTATAAAGATTTCATGCCCAATTTTACTCAATATTGGGCATTGGGATGATTATGTACCCCCAATACCTATTCTTAAAGCTTAATAGACTCTTCACTAGACGAGTACATTTTCAGTATTGTTTCATCTATGTATTAAGATTTAGTTTGATGTTCATATTCCCCAATCCAAGTTTTTTTAGGAATTGTACCTGCAATGAAGACCCTAAGCTAAAAAATTTTGATTTCGTGAATTTTATGTTTCCACACATTTAGGTACGAGACATCCAACTGTCAAGCCTAGGCACAATTCCACATGATCATTTAAAATAATCATGTAGAGAAAGAAGTGACCAAGGATGTAGAGAGGATCCTTGGGAAAACAAGGAATGAGCAACAACACATGTACAAGAACATGTGCTAACCGGCCAAGGGACGACAATAAAGCACAACCGATTTAGTTAGGGTTCTTAGGGGAAGGCACACGTTTTGGTAAGACAACATGCGTCCTAACTTCCTAACTAGTAATGGTCTCGAAATATATTAAGTAACTATCTAACTAACCTCGGGAAAAAAAATAAACTAACTAGTGCACCCGACAACCTAACAGCTAACCGGGTGACACAAACCTAATAATTGACTAAAGAAACATCCTCCTAACTAACCTCAGATGGACCAAAGGGGTTGATTATTGTCCTAATGACTTAGGGGTAGTTTAGTAATTTCCATATTTCACCTAATTAATTAAATTAGAATTTAATTAACTAATTAAAAATCAAAGTCAAGGCCGAGACCATTAGAAAAATTTCAGATTTGGCCAATTAGTCAATTTAGGAGGGTCGTTTTTGTATTTTGCTAATTGGTTTTTTTAATTTTCTTAATAAAGCTTAGTTAAATTAGTAAATATAAGTTTCATATACTTATACTCACGTTCAATCACTATAAAACTCACGACTCAACTGTAATCAAACGAAATCAAAAACAAAAAATTCTCCTAAGGCAATTTCAAGGCTATTCTTCATTGTTTTCGAGCGAAGTGCTAGATGATCTTCATAGATTCAATTAAACAATAAGGTATGAGTTTTGTATCATTGATTATTTTCTCCAAGTGGATTTTAAAATTTTTTGAACTCAAGAAATAAAAACTAGTTTTGTTTCCAATGAAACGAATGTTCCTCTCCCTACTTTATCCTTATTTCTTATTCTAGTGAACGTATAATGTAAATCTCGAGTATGTTATGAGTCATTTATAAAATTAAGTTTATGTTGACAAGAGTGAAGATTTCGAATTTATATTTATTTTTTACAGTAGATATGTTTGTATGTTTTGGGAATGAAATGTTTCCAAGAAGAAAAAAGAATTATAATAAAAGTTAGTTAATGAATCATCAATACCAAATTCACATTATTGCTTCGCCAATATAAGGTTGAATTGTTCTTATAGTCTAATCAAATGTTAAAATTTTTCTTGTTAACATGATTAGATTACAATAATTTATTCATGAAATAATTGACTTAGCTAATGATAATATCATAGTTTTGTTTATGCCAAATATATTGGTTTACAATCTTATTTTGAAAATATTATATAAAAATTGTCTAATGACTAGTTATACTAATTAAGAATGAACAATGTAACTTAATGTATTCATAATAAAGGGTATGAAAATCATTGGTACAACTCCCACCATACCCAATCCAAATGAACTATGAATATTAGTACATTGAATAAGTTTATAATTTTTACAATGAATGGTATAAGGCTACCAAATTACATTGAACAAGATAAGGTGAGTAATGAAATATCTAAAATCTTAAGAGTTATGGAATTGACATAGTATGGGTGTTAAAGGATGTGAGATAAGTGTCACTAGCACCTAAACAATTATGTTAAAGGACTCAAATAAGAGGGTGTTAGAAACCGTGAGACAAGTCTCACTCACGCCGTAATGATAATGTAAGACTTAAGTTCTTATTCATCAAGCAATCAAAGAAGTAACAAGTCATCCATTGACATATGTTAAAGATAATCACGTAAGAGGGTTTTGGAAATCGCGAGGCAAGTCTCATTAAAAACATGATGATAATGTAAGGTTTAAGTTCACATTCATCAAGTAAAGAAAGGGATGACAAGTCATCCATTGAGTTAAGCATTCCTCATATGAGTAAACTGTAAAAGTTATAATGTATAAGAAATTTAGAAAATCACTAATATACTAGCAATGATCTTGTTCAAGCACATGTAAGACTTGTGACATGTAAGTATTTAATTTCATTTTAGTCGTGAACTACCTCTTTTCGGTGTGGAAAGACACTAGACATGGTTTCACATTTACCGGTGAATCACCCCCTTTAATGTCTGGGGGCAGACAATGGATTTCATGTTAAATCACATGATCTAGTTTCACTTTGATAGGTTAACCACCCCTTTTTGGTGTGGGGAGACACTAGATTTTACGTTAGCTTACATGATCTTAATGCTATAGATTTATTTAATGAATAAAGAAGAAGATATTTAACTTCAAAGTGAACTAAGAGAGCAAGAGATTAAGAATATTCAATCATCAGTGTTTGATAAGAATATAGTTTTAATAGTAATTTGCTTATTCTAATAATTTTTGGCTTGTAGATGAATATATGCCCCAAAAATCATTGTATTATGCAATGATCTAATAATGGGCAGAGCCAATAATCTTTATATGATGCAATGAAAGAGTAATGGGCATAGCCAATACATATTGGCTTATAATGACTTCTTGTATTATGCAAATGATAAAATAATTGGCATATCAAATAAAGATCTGCTTATAATGACTTCTCATATTAGGCAAATGATAAAATAATTCTCATAGCTAAACACAATGAGAAATCAATGTCCCGACATCTTAATAATATGAAACTGATCAAATAATTGGCTTAGTCAATAAAGATTAGCTTATAAATATTTCATGGCCAATTTAACAAGAATGGAAAGAATAAATTGTGAGTAAGGTAGTCAAATCATTTCCTTACTCTTCTGTATTAATTACTTGATTCATTGTAGGTATCAGACTACAATGATTCGTTGCACTCTAATGTAAAACATAGGATCAAAAGAAATCATTGAACTACACAACAAAAAGAAGAAAATATTGAAAATTTAACTAAGTGAGGTAAAAAGAGCTCCCATCTAAGAGGGAGCATGTAACAACCCTTAAAAAATGAGTAAGATAAATGCTTAAGGTGTCAAGAATGCTTGCAATTAGACCAAGGGTTAACACGAATGATACGCGTAGAACCAGACCTCACAACCCTTACTACGGCGAAGCCAACTAACTTGGGGAGTTATTTGTGCTTGGAATGGTTGGAACCAACCATGTAGGGCTCTCAAAAATGAATATTTAATCGAAAGAGTCTTTAGCAAACATAAAAGAGGAAATTTTAGGTTTTGAGGGTCCAAGGGTAAAATGGTCTTTTCCAGGACAAGGGTAATATTGTAATTACCCTAAGGAATTAATAAATAAATTATTTAATTTAATTCATGAAACAATTAGGTTTGGGTTTACCCGAAATGGTCCATTTCGCAAGGGTCACAATACCGAGTTCGAGCCCCAATCGAAGCAACATATTGGTGATTTAATTATATTTTATAATCAGATTATTAGGGTATAATTGTCCTTTCACTAAGCTAATTAAATCAGGTTTTTATTTAAATTAATAAATAGTCCTAGTTTGACTAATTCCCAAACTAAAATTCCTAATATTAGACTACTCTCTCACGATCTCTCTCTCACGTTTCATCATCTCTCTCACGTTGGTTTCTGCCAAAACTTCTAAAATAAGAGAAATAATACTAAGAGTTCTTCACACTTGAATAACTAATATGAAATTTTAAGAAAAAAAAGTAACCAAAAACGTTAAGGCAAAGAGAAGTTGTCCGTCGAGTGGTGTGGACGTTGAGTAAGCTTGGACTTATTTAGAGAGGGTTTTGGGAAGCAACTTCAAAGTTTTAACAATCAAATAAGGTATGGGTTCCTTACCACCTGTTCCCTTTACCAAGACACCCTTTAAGATTCAGTCATTCAGTCTGAAAACTAGGATGGTTTTCCCTGTAGCATGTCCCTGTCACTAGCTCCCTAGGATTTGTAGGTTGGGTATGTTTGCTTGTAGGTTTAGATATATGCGATGTTTTTGTGCTGAATGTTAATATTTTTATGCACGTGAAATAAATAAAATTACAATCAATGAGTGTTCGAAGGTATGTGCAAGTGTTTGCAAGTATGTGACATTGCCAAGGATCTTGGCGTGATGCTCAAAAATTTGATAAATTTGTAGTTGTTATTTTATGTGTATAAATCCATGAAAAATCGTGACGTTCATTTAAGGAAATGTTGCTGATTTAGTGAAAATCTTTTAGACAAATAAACTAATGAAAGATGCACCTAAAGATGTGTTCAAAAAGGAATATGAATACGCCTTAAGAACTAACATGAAAAGGATGATGAAAGGAAGCTTAAATTAATGAATAAATTCCCGGCTTGGTGTACCTTAATTTCGTTCAAAAAGAAGTTTGGAAATGTATAAATTTAAAACATTTTAAAGAGGTGAGTCCACAAGGATTCGAACATGTGACCTCACCCTTTCGCTACTGGAATTCACAAAAAAAAAAACAAAGAAAAGGGCGCTGGGGGAATCAAAATTGGATCTGCTAATTAAGGAAGAAGAGAACAAGAATTAACATAAATAAATGGGAGGCAAGGGAATCAAACCCACGACCTCCAGGAAGCGAGTGACGAAGATAAATTAAAGAAAACAGAATAGGAGGCGTGGGAATCGATCCCACGACCTCAAGGTTGTAAAGGAGAAGGTGAAATAAATTAAAGAAATAAAGTGAGGGTGTGGGGATTCGATCCCACATTCTCACTTCCACACATATAACATAGTGAATTTTTAATTATAAAAAAAAATAAGAGGTTGTGGGAGTTAGAACCCACAACCTCACATCACCTAGCGAAATTAAAATTTAAATAAGGAGGTTTTGGGGGTTCGAACCCACAACCTCCCGATTCCCGGCAAAAATTATGAATATATAAAAGAGGTTGTGGGGGTTTGATCCCACAACCTCTGGGTTTAGCCAAAATTGGGCAACAAGATGATAGTAAAAAATAAAAAGGGAGTGTAGGGGTTCAAACACACAACCTTTTTGCCAACCTAAGAGGAAAAGCAAGTAGAAAAATGAAGATACAATGTTAATGATGGGGTACAATCTAGAGTCCCAATATCATGGAGAATAAAAATAAAATCAATGAAACATGTAAATGTTATCCAAGTTATTTGAACTTAGGTTTCCTTGCCCAAACATCCATATTTTTACATAAGTCATACGTGAAAAAATATCCAAGAATAATGCCACCTAGTTAGATCGAAATAAAGATCATGGCATAAATAGATGATACATAAGTCTTGTACTACATAATCTTAGGTATGTATTAAATACTTAATGAACTATGAATTAAGCCCCATGGCTTGTGTTTATAGACTCATAAATCTAGCAAACGTTCAAAAGTAAGTGAACCTAAGATGTATGTAATGAAATGGTAAAACCTAGAAGGGTTAAGTATGAGTATAAAATACACTAAATGACCAAGTGCATTGGCATAAGATGAGATTAACAATGAAAACAACAAATGAAAAATGAAATGATGAAACCCTAGAAGGGTTAAGTAAAGCTGTGAAACACACACAATGGCCAAGCGCATTGGCATATGATTAAATGAAAATCCATGTAATATAAGGTGAGTAACTATGAAAACAAAATGTTCTAATGATAATTAATGTGGTGAAAACAGGATGTGAGGCTAATGTAAATGACGAGATCAATCTCAAATGAGCATAAGTAAATGTTACCAAATACTCACCAATGAGAGTGTAAGATAATGAAGAGACGAGCCTCTATGAACAATTTAATATAAGTATTGAGCTTAACACACATAATACTAATGATGAGATGATAAACCATCTAATGAGCTATGATGTCCTCATACTAGAAGCCAGTTTCCATGACGTATGAGATAAATGTAATTGAACTTTATACTGAGAACTGATAGGCTAGCTATGAGCGGTGATGCCTTCTTTTAGGAAGGGAGGAGGATCACATAACTCTCATGAGATGAGACTGTCTGGCTTGCCTGGTATGGGTCTCCATATATCTGCTTGTGTTTGAACCTATACTGCAAATAAAGGGATCTGGCGGGGTTAAATTCCCATGTACACTAGCATGTAATGGGTCACTTTGGCTGTTGACTTCATTTTTTTCGGTGTAGGGGAGACACTGGATTTCATGATGCTCACATAATCTATGTCGAATAAATTTAAAGTTCCCAATCAATGAATGAGGCCAGCCTCAAATGATGCACATACTGAAATGATTGATACTAAAGGTGTAAGAATATGATAATCAAAAGGTGAGTTAGATTGAAGTAATGACATTAGGTCATTCTTTGTCATTACACAACGAACAGAATAAAAGTCTTAAACTACATCGTAGGTATACCTGGTGTTTACACTGGCCTATGAATGAATTAAAATTGAGTACATATGAATGAATGAAGTAGACTATGTGTTTGCTAATTAAGAATCCCTAGTTGAGGTCCCATCTGTTGATCCCTCATTTATGGAATGTCTTAATGTTTTAAAAGGTCTCATTGAATATGACTGAATGATATTAAAAAAGTTATGTGCTACACAAAAAATTTGTTCTATGCTATATGATTTGTGCTCTGTGTAAATGTTATGTGGTATGTACAAATGTGAAAACTATGATGATGTATGTTATTCTCATGGCATAAATTTCCTATTCCAATTCTTGAAAGCTCACTGACTTTCCTAATTCAAATTTGGAAAGCTCATTTACATTCCAAATCCAAATTTGGAAACTTTCCTAATCTCAATTTGGAAAGTCCACTGACTTGACTGTCAAATATCATGTTGTTAGGAAAGAGCTATTCTTTATCATGCATGTACTTGTTGTGTGCTTGCATATAACCATATTTTGTACAAGTGTGTACTAACCATATAGAAACTCTACTATTTTAGGAGCAGGCACAAGTGGACGATAGAGCTACAGGATCATCGCTATAGTTATCTGGATGTTCAACATTCATCCAGTTTTTGTAGGTCCTCATACTTTTGAGGATGCTGCTGTTTTATATTCTAGCTTAGTTTTAGAGTTGAGCTAGTGGAGCATGTTACACTAGTGTTTCTTTCATGTTTTTATTTACACTATGTATTTGTGCCATTTTGGTAATAATACACTTAATTAGAATTGAACTATTTCTTTTAGTTTCTTATCTCTTAATGTTAGATGGTTGATGGTGAATAATTACGTAATAATGAGAATGTTTTTATAAGTTTGTTAAGAAACAAAAAGTTTCAAATTTTCACCCAAAATTCACATATGTTAAGTAAGAATGATGTAAGTAGGCTTGTCTGCGACCTCTAAGAGGTAAACGACACTAGTCTCATCTAGGGTCTAGATTCCAGTCATGACAAAGTTGGTATCAGAGCAATAGGTTTAATTACGAGGAATATAGTTTTATTTCAACCACATTGAGTAGTTTTTAAGTCATGGTAGTTAAGTGCACCACTATCATGGATTAGAGATTGCATGATGCGTAGGAAAATTTCCTTTCTTCTTATCTTATCGTGCTTTTCCTAATGTCTAAGTTCTTGTTGTTATGAGCGTGTCTAACATCAATCCTTGTTGTTTTTCAGAGAATGAACATAGGATAGCTAATGGTCAGAGGAGAGGACGAGTAGCTGCTGGGGGTAATCACAATTCACCTCAGGCTCAAGAAGAAGGAGTGTGCATGCCTATTAACCCTGTTGGGTTAACTGATGCTGAAGTGAGAGAATCTATGTCTCATATGAAACATGCCATTACGAGTCTATGACTACCCAAGTCAACCGAAAGGATGTTCATAGAGAGAACCCACCAGTTTACAACATGGCTGACAGGCTCTAAGACTTCACTAGGATGGACCTCCTATATTCAAATGGTCAAAGTCATCAAAGTGTCATCAGGAATTTGTTGATGAGGTACTAAGATTCTTGTGGATATAGGGGGTACAGATATTGAGAAGGCTGAACTGCTTTTTGTCAGCTCAAGGATGTTGCACAGACTTGGTGCAAGATGTGGCAAGATAGCCGACATTTTGGTAGAGTGCCAGTCACTTGGGTATTGTTCAAGACATCATTTCTGGACAGATTCTTCCCCAAAAAGATGAGGGAAGCCAAGGTTGAGGAGTTCATGAACCGTAAAAACGGATTTATGACAGTCGTGGTGTATTCTCCTGACTTTGTTAAGCTATCAAGGTATGTTATTTTCCTTATTATTTAATGCCAAGAATGAGGAGAGTACTGAGACTAGTTGAAATTATTGAACAACAGGGATGAGATGAGCAAGTTCCTCACATGAATCTATGGAGACCTAGAGGAGGACTGTAGATCTTGAATTCTCCATGATTAGATGGACCTTTCCAAGATAATGGTGCATGTCCATCAGGTAGAGGACAGCAGAAAGAAAAGAGGTGTTCGTGATGTTAGGATGCCTAGGTCTTAAGATTAGGAAGGACCCATCCATGTAGGCCACAAAAACAATTTTGGCGTCCTTGATCATCCTTGGTTAAAGAGGGGGCAACAAAGTTCTAGGAACTCTAACTCTAAGAGGAGTGTACCACCTACACGAGGAAAAGCTGAGCCCGAAAATTGTAGTAGAGTGAGATGCAGTGTTCTTAGAAGAACTGTGCTAAGTGTGAACGACATCACAATAGAGAGTGCAGACAGGGCACTAAGGCCTGCTTTGGTTGTGGTAAGAGTGTTGACATTGTTAGAGACTGCCTACAGAATAGAGGTCAGGCTGGAGGTAATGCTCAGCCTAGGTCAAATCCACTGGGTGCAAGACCAGCCAAGCCTCTAAAAAAGAAAAGTTTCTATTCTATGAAGGGCAGGGAGGAGCAAGAGAAGTCCCCTGATATGATAAAAGATATGTTGCAAGTATTCTCAACTTCTATTTATTCTTTACTTGATCCATGGTCTACTCTTTTCTTTGTAACTCCTTTGCTTGCTCTCACTTTTGAGATATTGCCTGAAGTTCTACATGATTTATTGTGGTTAGTACACTTTTAGGAGAAAAAGTAAGAACTGATAGAGTATAATAGGACTTCCCAATAGTTGTAAGTAGTAAGACTATATGTTTAAACAGTGTTGAGTTACCCATGCATGATTTTGATGTTACTTTTGTCATGAATTTGCTTCACAGTTGTTATGCTTCTTGGACTATCGTGGTAGAGTGTTTATATTTCGCTTCCCATATGAAGAAGTTTTAGTTTGGGAGGGGTACAATTCAAGAAGTCCTAATCCCTTGATTTCAAATCTTAAGGCCAATAAAATTATGTCCAAGGGGTTACTATGTCATCTTATGAGTGATAATGACTTAGGTCATGACATTCCTTCCATAGAATTAGTGCCTGTAGTAAATGAGGTCCTAGATGTGTTTCCTAAAGATTTTCCAGGAGTCCCTCCCCTTCGATAGATTGACTTTGGTATCGACTTAGAACCATATACTAAACCAATCTCAATTCCTCCTAATAGAATGACTCTAGTAGAACTCAAAGAGTTGAAGCTGCATTTGAAAGATCTTATTGATGAGAATTTAATTCAGCCGAGCGTATCCCCTTGTGTCTCTCAAGTGTTGTTTGTAAAGAAGAAAGATGGGACCCTTAGATTGTGTATCGATTACCGGCAGCTCAAAAAAGTCATCAAGAACACGCATCCACTGCCCAGAATAGATGACTTGTTTGACAAACTCCAAGGGTCTAGTTTCTTTTCTAAAATTAATCTTAGTTCAGGGTACCATAAGCTTAGGGTTAAGGATGGAGATATCCCAAAGACAACCTTTCGTACCCGCTATGGTCACTATGAGTTTCTAGTTATGGGATTTGGTCTCACAAATGCACCTACTACAATTCTGGATCTCACGAACAGGGTCTTCCGTGAATACCTTGATTCTTTCTTCATAGTATTCATTCATGACATTCTTATCTACTCTAACACCAAGGAAGAGCACTAACCTTGTTGAGACTTAGACCGACATCAGTTGTATGCCAAATTCAGCAAGTGTAAATTTTGGCTGAGATGAGTGAGCTTCCCGGGTCATGTTGTGTCCGATCAAGGTGTAGAGGTGGACCCTAGGAAGACAAAAGCTGTTAAGAACTGGCAAAAGCCCATTACTCCCACAGACATCTATAGCTTTCTTGGATTGGATGGTTACTACCACAGGTTTGTGGAGGGCTTTTCTTCCATTGTTGCCCCACTAATCACTTTGACATAGAAGAAAGCCAAGTTTGAATGCCAGGAGCTCAAGGACAGACTCACTCCAGCCCCGGTGCTTACGCTGCCTAAGTGTGGTGAGAATTACACTATCTATTGTGATGCATCTAGGGTTTGTTTTGTTTGTGTTCTTATGCATGCTGGTAAGGTGATAGCTTATGCTTCGAGATAACTTAAGATTTATGAGAAGAATTATCCTACTCATGACCTAGATTTGGATGTCTTGGTGTTTGCAGTGAAGCTGTGGAGGCATTATCTGTATAGAGTGCATGTGGATGTGTTCACAGATCATAAGAGTCTCCAGTACGTTTTTACAGAGTGGGAGTTGAATCTACATCAGCGGATATGGTTGGAGCTATTGATGGATTATCACATGAATGTGCACTACCATCATGGTAAGGCTAATGTTGTGGTTGGTTCTTTTAGAAGGAACAACATGAGAAGTACAACGAACGTTGAGGACGAGAAGAACAAGTTGTCAAAAGAGGTAAACAGACTGTCAAGACTGGGTGTGAGATTGGTTGACTCTACTAGTAGGGGAATTTTAGTTCATCCTAGTTCTGAATCATCCTTTGTAGTTGAAGTTAAAAAGGGTCAGCATCTTGGCTCTGTGTTGATTGAAATGAAGGGCTCAGTGTTATTAAAAATGAATGAGTTTTTCACTTTTGGAGGTGATGGCATACTTAGGTATCAGGAAAGGTTGTGTGTACCAAATCTTGATGACTTGCGGACAAGGATTGTGGCAAAGGCCCATGGTTCCAAATATTCCATAAATCCAGGTTCCACCAATAACTATCATGATCTTAATAAGATATATTGGTGGGATAGCATGAAGAAGGACATTGCAGAATATGTGGCTAAATGTCCTCATTGTCAGCAGGTTAAGGCAGAGAATCTTAAGCCTGGTGTTCTAACTCAGATTATTGAGGTTCATACTTGGAAGTGGTAACCAATTAATATGGAATTTGTGGTTGGTCTTTCGAGGACAAGGAGGCAGAATGACTCAATATGGGTTATTGTAGACAGGTTGACTAAGTCTGCTCACTTTATCTTTGTGAAGTCTACCTATAGAGGCGAGGATTATGCCAGAATTTATACTGATGAGATTGTGCGGTAGCATGGGATTCCTTTGTCTATCATTTCGAATATAGAAGCTCAGTTTACTTCACATTTCCAGAGATCTTTATAGAAAAGATTGGGCACGCAGGTAAAACTTAGTACCGCCTTTCATCCTCAGACTGATAGGCAGGTAGAGCACACCATTGAAACATTAGAGGACATTTTGAGGGCGTGTGTAATTGACTTCAAAGGTAGCTTGGAGACCATCTGCCTTTTATATAGTTCTCGTATAATAATAACTACCACTCCAGCATTTGGATGGTACTATTTGAGGCACTGTATGCTTCGAGGTGTAGATCTCCAGTTGGGTGGTTTGAGATTTGAGAGTCATCCATTTAGGGTCCCGAGATCATTCTTGTGGCCTTAGAGAAGGTCAGAGTTATTAGGGACAGGTTGGCTACTGTTTACAGCCGGCAACAGTCATATGCAGACAACAGAAAGCAGCCCTTAGAATTATATGTTGGTGACTAGGTTTACTTTAAGATATTACCTATCAAAAGGGGTGATGAGATTTGGTAGAAAATGGAAGCTGAGTCCGAGGTACGTTGGGACATATGAGATCTTACACCGTGTGGGTTAGGTGGCCTATGAGTTAGCATTGCATGTGGAGCTACATTATATCCATCTAGTCTTTCATGTCTCTATGAAGAAGTGCCTAGGTTATCTAGAATCGATTCTAACTGTGGAAGGTTTGAGGGTTGATGAAGACTTGTCTTATGAGGAGGTACCAGATGAGATCTTAGTCAGACAGGTCAAATGGTTGAGTAACAAGGAGATTCCAAAGTGAAGTTATTGTGGAGAAATCATCTTGTTGAGGGTGCTATGTGGGAGGTTGAGGCCTACGTGGGACATCCCTCTACCCTCATCTATTAAGCTCTTGAGGTTAGACTTCCTACTCTTAAGTCTATTTTTCCTTATCTGTCTGTATTTTGTTGCTATTGCTTGATTGTGCATAGTTATTATGTTATGATCTTATTGGCATAGCGATGTGTAGTGGTAGTGTCATTCGGGGACGAATGTTCCATTGGGTATATAATGTAATAACCCTAAAAAATGAGAAAGGTAAATGCTTAAGGGGTCAAGAATGCTTGCGATTAGACCCTGGGTTCATACGGATTGATACGCGTAGAACCAGAACTCAGAACCCTTACTACAACCAAGCCAACTAACTTGAGGAGTTATTTGAGCTTGGAATGATTGGAACAAACCATGTAGGGCTCTCAAAAATGAAGTTTTAATCGAAAGAGTCTTTACAGGACTTAAAAGAGAAAATTTTATGTTTTGAGGATCCAGGGGTAAAATGGTCTTTTCCAGGTTAAGGGTAAAATTGTAATTACCCTAAGAAATTAATTCATTAATTAGTTAATTTAATTCAAGAAACAATTAGGCTCGGGTTGACCCAGAATGGTCCATTTCGCTAGGGTTACTCCACCCGAGTTCGAGCTACAATGGAAGTTATATATTGGTGATTTAATTATGTTTTATAATATGATTTTTTAGGGCATAATGGTTCTTGAACTAAGATAATTAAATAAGGTTTTGTTTAAATTTATAAGAAGTCCTAGTTTGACTAATTCCCAAACTAAAACTCCTAATATTAGACTACTCTCTCACGATCTCTCTCACACGTTTCATCATCTCTTTCACGTTGGTTTATGCCAAAAAAACTAAAAGAACACAAATAATATTAAGAGTTCTTAAGACTTGAAGAACTCACATGAAATTTTAATAAAACCAAACTAACAAAAAATGTTAAGGAAAGAGAAGTTGTCCGTGGAGTGGTGTGGAAGTTGTTCGAGAGGGTTTTGGGAAGCAACTATAACGTTTCAACACTATAATAAGGTATGGGTCATTACGTCTTGGTCCCTTTCCCAATAGACCACTTATGATACATTCATTCAGTTCCAATACTAGGATAGTTTTCCCCGTTGCATTTCCCTATGACTAGCTCCCAATGATTCGTAGGATGGGTAGGTTTGCTGGTAGTCTTGGAATCGATACAGCCAATATAGGGATCTGGCGGGGTTAAATTTGCATGTACGCTAGCATGTTATGGGTGGCTTTGGCTTGTGATTGCACCTCTTTGGGGTGTGGGAAAGACACGGGATTTCATGATGATCACATGATCTTAATCGATTAAAATTAATGTTCCCGATGAATGAATGAGGTCACCGTCAAATGATGCACATAATGAAATGAATGATAATAAAGGTGTTAGGATAGGATAATCAAAAGGTGAGTTAAACTACATCCTAGGTATAGTTTGTGTTTACAGTGGACTATGAATTAAATGAAATGCAGTACGTATCAATTAACGAAGAAGATTTTGTGTTTGCTAATGAAGACTCCCTAGTTGAGGTCCCATCCGTTGATCCCTCATTTCTCAATGTCTTTATGTTAAGTCATCATATGTATTGGTACGTATGATGATTTATGTTATTCTCATGGTAGAAATTTCCTATTCCAAATCTGCAAAGCTCAATGACTTTCATAGTTCAAATTCGGAAAGATCATTGACTTTCCTAATCCAAATTTGGAAACTTTCGTAATCTCAATTTGTCAAGTCCACTTACTTGATTTCCAATAATCATGTTGTTAGGAAAGAGCTATTCATTCTCATGTATGTCATCGGTGTGTGCTTTCATATACCCATACTTAGTACAAGTGTGTACTAACCCTACAAACTCTACTATTTTAGGTGCAGGCACAGGTGGAAGATAGAGCTATAGGATCATCGTTGCAATTATCCTGACATTCAACGTTCATTCTATTTTGGTAGGTCCTCATGACTTCAATGATGCTGTTGTTTTATATTCTAACGTAGTTTTAGAGTTGAGCTAGTCGAGCATGTTCCACTAGCGTTTCTTTTCTGTTTTTATTCAGACTATGTATTTGTGCCATATTTGCAATTATACAATTAATAAGAACTGAACTATTTCTTTCAGTTGCTTATCTCTTAATGTTAGATTGTTGATGGTGATCAATGACTTATTAATGAGAATGTTTTTATAAGTTTTTTAACAAACAAAAATTTTAAAATTTTCTGCAAAAATTCACCTATGTAAAGTTAGAATGACATAAGTACACTTGTCTGTGACCTCTGTGAGGTCAACGATGCTGGTCTCATATGGGCTCTAGATTCCACTCGTGACAGAGCAAATATATAAAATTTTGTTCGAGTTGTTCAAAAAATATGTTCATGATTCGAAGGTATGACCGACATAAGACTCGACTTGTTAGATATTACAGAGGTTCAGTGAGCACCATGCCGAATCTCTCTACCATTTTCTTCTCTTCCACTTTGGCCAATATGAGTTCACCTGGTACTAGCAGCTTTATCGGGGATTTTCTCATCTTAGTAGGAGATTTCCAAAGTTCATATTGAGAATGAGTTGTGTGCTTTGAATGCACTAAAATATGTCATATTCATAACCTGATTCATAAATAACGAATTAGGAAAGTTAAGTGACTTTACATTCCAGAAACAACATGTTGCTATGGGAAGAGATTTGCTTGATCATGCACAATCCGTATGTGTTTATGAGCATACACCCATACCTAGTACAAGTGTGTGCTTGCCCCTATAATATTACTATATTTATAGATTCAGGTTCTTGAGAAGGTTGATGATTTTTTGAAGCGGTTTTTTTTTTGCATCTCCAGACTTTTGTAGGTCCTTTTGAGTTAGAGGATGTCTACACTTTATTATTCTTGCTTTAGTATATTAGAAATAGCTAGTGGATGTTGTCCCTAGAGTTTCATTTTAAACATTTGTTCAAGCGTTTGTATTAAGGCTGGTTTGGTAAATTATAATTAATACTATGATTCCTTATTAAATATGTTAAATCTATTGAAAGATGGTTGCTTAGTTTGAGACGTAGTATAGAACTCTTATGCATTAATTATATGAAGTCTGAGTATACTTCATTATGTTTTTAAAAGTATTAAATTTTCCACAAAATTAACTGTATTATTGTGATGAAGGCTAAGAAGAGGCTTGTTTGCGACCTCTGATAGGTTAACGACGCTTGTCTCATCTGGTGTCTAGATTCTGTGTGTGACAAATCCATCTATAGTTTTTTCATTTTCCACATGAATTTGTTATCTAACTCGACTAGCAAGTGACAATGTCACATCAAGAGACCGCACACTAGAAGATATGGCACATTCGCAGTGCAACTGACATACTTGACATCTCGGAGGTCTAATACAAGCCCGTTCGTATCATTCATCCCATCTACATATTGAAAAGTAGTATGGAATTAAAGCTTTTAACAAACATTTTCATTGTCATTAAAATCTCTTCATATAAAAATCATAGAAATATTCAGTCCCATTTAATCAAATCTTTTACACAAGAATATTTGAGACACGGCCCATACAGTATGAATATATACATACTTAGTGTATTACATTATTTCAATAAGAGATATAAAAGACATTTATTTCCTCGAGTCAAATGAAGACATACTTAAACTTGCTTGAAGGATATTTTAATCCAAGCTTAGCTATACAAAAGCACCATCACCTATGAATCACATTGGATATTGATAAAAGCATTGAATTAGTACAACCACATGTACTAACTATGACATAATGCATAAAAATAATGGGAACGGAAATTCATTGGATATATTCATCTTTTGATTTAAATATCATAATATAATCATATGAACAACATTTAACACCTTAGAAGCTCATAAGAAATCCCATTAACCATTTATCACATTTTTAGGGACAACCTTACAACGAACAAATTCAGTATAATGTGAAGTCCTTCCCTAACTAGAGTCATTCTCAAGATTTCCCTAGAGAAGACATGAAGAGATCATCCCTTACTCCCTCATCACACTTTAACAACGAAATCCTAAAGACACTATAGATTAGGAAACCATTAATTTACATGATTTCTAAAATAACTAATTACTTCATTAGTTCATTAAGAGACCTTCATAACATAGAGGATATTCAAGTGATGGTCTTGGAGAAGACCTAGGGATTCCTACTAACATTTTCAAAGCTTATTGTGCAATGTCTACATAGATTCTCATACCACCACTTAAATTTCATGGAGCTTCTAAAATACAACTAGGTATAGCATATTATGAAAATATGCTATAACTTACATACACCATGGTAGCAAATCATAGAATCTGGAACTCTAACCTACTCCGATTGAGGTTCTTCTACTTGCGATAGGTATATGTTTGACACATCCCATGTATGCACATGGTTAAGGAATATGAAGGCATACTTTGTACTGTAGACAAATTAATATCTATAACTACACCCCTTACCATAGTCACTCGGTGCTACCCATTATTCTAACAGAGTAATTCAAAATAAAGGTTCATACAAAAAGTTTTCATATCTTGTTCGAAGGCCAATAACATTTACCCCACTAAATAGGTCCCCTTGGGCTGCCTTACGATAGCGACGAAGATAGCTCGAATGCATTTCCAAAGTATGATATGATGTTGTTCAAGAAAACCAATTTTAAGTCAACAATTAATTACAAGAAGGATTCCGTTACGACATTATCTACAAGGTTCATAACCTTACACAAGGTTCAAGGTTCGACATAATGGACCTTCTTAGAATCATAAAAAGTTCCATATCATTCATACACACAAGACTAAGTGGTATTAGCATCCTAAGTCAAGACATTTCATATTCACATTCATACATGCATCAAGTAAGTGACACAAGTCTACCAAACAAGACACACCAAGACTTCACTTTATAACATACAACATATTATACTAGAAGCACATAGGAATAACCATTATCATATTTAAGTCACCATATACACTACTATATCATCATCAATATAAAAATCGTAGACTCACATAGCCAACTAGGAATAATCATGCATCATCTCTAAGACTACACACATAAGAACATAATCATAGTTTGGCATGATGACCTAATATCAATATAAGAAAACACACTTTCCTTTTGCTTAAGATGTAGGTAGATAGGATCAAACATCTCATAATTAACTACACATATCATCCTAATACTTCAAGTAGTGCCGACAAGGACATGATCATCATAATACATAAAGTACTGGAACCAAGGCTACATCACTCACATAACTCCGCCACAATAAGTAAACCATACAAATCACAACATAATTCCAAATCTAAATTGCATAAAATAATAAAAATTAGGGCGGCGTTGCACCAATCCAATCTCTGCATTTCAACCCATGTTTAAATCATCCATTTCAATATGATAAGTCCCTTACCCATGGCGATGAACATCAAATCAATGCTTATATGTCAATACTCAATGAATATTAAGTCAATTAAATCTATATTTATCAATCTAAGACAGTCTATACATTAAATGAATACAATTATTAGACCATTCATTAGTCCATAGAAGACTACACTAGAATTCAAAATCATTCAGACAATATCAAGTCAACAACAAAGTAGTAAAAATTTATAATTCACGAATTTACATGGGTTCATAGGTTAATTGATTTAACATCATACAATTAACAAAAATATAATTAATACATAAATATTCAAAACCTTTAATGCAACAACCCATTGATAGATCATAAAATTGGATTTAACACTTTAGAAAACCCTTTGTATTTTCGGATCCTTGATGAATAGAGTTTCAACTATCAAAATCAATACGTTGTTGATGTTAATCGACAAATTTAATGAAGAATCACAATTCAAATCTCCAATCCAAGCTCATCCTTGAGTTTTTGGCTTTAATAGAGATTGAGAGATTTTTTAGGGATTTTCGGGTTTTTATTTGGAAAAATTAATTCTCCATAGTGTTTAAGGCTTATAAAAAAGTGAATATACCCAAAATACACCTAAGTAACAGCCCAAAGACTTATTTTAACGTGGGGTCCATTTTACCTGTTCACCCATGGAATTTACAATAATGTTGCGCAGGTAGACAGACCATCAATGACATGACAATCGACGAGGCGTCAGTCCACAAAAAGACACTTGTCCTCTTTCGATTGTGTCAGAACATGAAAAATGGGAGCTTAGATCTCTATACTGAGTACCCATTGATGCCCTCAACATACGGGGCGTCGACCAAGCCAGTGGCCATTGTTTGCCATTTGTAGGTGGGAGTGCCTTGGTCAGTTTTTGCCACCAACTTGTGTCTTTCGAAAGGACCCTTGGATGGTCCTTGGGGATGTTTCTAAGACGTTTTCCAATGCCAATATGTTGTTGTACGATTTTATTACCTAGCACATCAATTTATTCAAAAATGAAAACGTAAAACTCGATAAAATATGCTTAGACACACAAATTTATTTCAAGGTAAAAGTTTCGAAAGTCATAGATGTGCTTGGACGTTTGACCTCAAAACATCAAGAAGCATGGCACACTAAGTATATAACCTATAATAACTCATTAAAGGACATCATAAAAAAATGAATCACACATAAACACAATAAAAAATATAAGTTGCATAAGTGACATAGTCGTCGAACGTCTTAGTCGTCCCTGGATGTTTGACATTTGATCACCTAAACTAATATACACTACTTCAATACAACAATATATACAAATTTAGGACCTTAGACCATCATGAAAGCCACATTAGGCTCTAGGTTTCACCTAAGACATTTAAGTGATTTTACATACTAGGCTTCCCATATACAAGTTGGTGTGGAGACATATATCTGGGGATCTTGTATGTAGTACGGTAAGACAAAAGGTCTTGGTAATGATATCTTGACCACACCTTTCTATAAGCATTTACAATTATTTTTTGCAGAATTAGCATTATCTCTAAATTTGAAACCTCAATTGTCCCTCTAGTATGTCGATGATAAGGAGTGGCTGCATTATGGAGAACCCCTTGTTTCTCCAAAATCCCTTTTGAAAACTTATTGCAAAAGTAAGATATACCATATATATAATGTCCCTAGGTTTAACAAATCTTTAGAAGATGTTCTTTAACAGGAATGCGATGACACTATTCCCTTCATTGTAAGAAAGAGTTTTAGCTTCCCCCCATTTTAACACGTAATTTACTGCCACGAGTATATACTTCATCATATGAGAATTTTACAAATTGCCCAATAAAATTAATGCCCTATACATGAAGAAAATCAATCACTAAAATATAATTTAGTGGGAGTTCTTGCCTCTTCAAAATTCATCCATCTCTTTGGCACCTATCAGATGACTTTGCTAACTCGTGAGCATCTTGGTGAATGCTTTGACAATAGTAGTCACACTTTAAAATCTTGTGGCCAGTCAGGATACCATTCTGGTACCCACCCACAGGTGAAGATTAATGCCTCCAAATCACTTAACATATAAACATCTGGCATGAATCGACGAATAAACCCATCAACAAAACTTTGGTATAAGTAGGGCTTATCGCAAAAGAAAATTTTCAGATCGTATATGAACTTCTTCATCTGATAAAACGAAAAGTCCGATGTGACTATATATCTAGCAATATAATTTGCAAAATTGGCGTACTATGGAATCAAATCATGAGAAGCGACCAATACGCGCTAATTAGTAAAGGTATCATCATTATCAGTCTTTTTACCCAATTCTCGCATAGCTTCCTTCACTAATATAGACAATTCATTTAAAACTTTATTTTTAGTCACTTTTGTATCTTTTACAACAACATTAAACTCATGCAATAACAACATCCATCGAATCAATCATTCATTCGCATCCTCCTTTGCCATCAAGTATGTTAAACAAGAGTGGTAAGAATGCACAATGACCCTCGTGCCAAGAAAATAGGTGACAAATATTTTGATTGAAAATACCACCACAAGAAGCTTTTGTTCAGTCAGAATGTTGTTCTTTTAGGATTCATTTAGGGCCTAACTTGCATAATAAATATGGTGAAGGATTTTATACCATCTATGTACCGATACTACACCAAGAGAAACCCCACTGGATTCACACATAACCTCAAATGGCTCACTCCAATCTTGGGTAATAATAATGGGCGTAGACACAAACATCTCCATTAAATCAATATATGCTATCACACAGGATTCATCGAAATAGAATATACATCCATTGTATAGTAATTTGCGCAGAGGATGTGCAATTTTATAGAAATACTTAATAAATCTCCGGTAATACCCCTCTTGTCGCAGAAAACATTTCACACCTTTAAAAGAGATAGGTGGGGAAAGCCTCTCTATAACTCCAACATTCGCTCGATCGACCTCTATCTCTTTCTTTGAGATTCGGTGGCCTAATAATATACATTTTTTGTTATAAAGTGACATTTTATCCATTTAAGCACAAGATTGCAATCTTTATACCTTTTGATAACCTTTTCTAAGTGACCCAAATACCGATCAAAGGATTCGCCAACAACCAAAAAGTCATCCATTAACACCTCTATAGTATCTTCGACTATATTGTAGAATATTTGCATCATACATTGTTGGACAGTGGTTGGTGCATTACATAACCCAAAAGGCATCCTCTTGAAGGTGAATATCCCATAAGGAGAAGTAAAAGATGTGTTCTCTTGATTATCCAGGGCATTAGAGATTTGATTGTAACCGAAATACCCATTAAGAAAACAATACCACCATTTTCCTCCAACTCTATCCAACATCTGGTCCATAAACGACATAGGGAAGTGGTCCTTCTCAGTCCATGCATTGAACTTCTTGTAACCCATAAAACTCATTATCTGGTCACTAGACTAATTGGAACAAGATTGTACCTCTGATTAGGCAGTATATTCATTCCCCTCTTATTGTCATACGCACGACATGGCATATGCAACTACTATCTAAAGTAATATATATGACTTCAAGAATCAACAAATTAATGATCTCCTTCTTTAGTACCCCTCCCAAACTTGATTCAACTGTCTGTAGTGCTCAATAGTTCTCTTATATTGGGCATGAGTTGGATTTTTTATGAACAAATACCTGGAGAGATCCCTATAATATCTGCAATAGTCCAACCAATGGCTCTATTAAACTTCTTCAAAACATCCACTAGACATTCTACTTGTTGAACATTCAACTCTTCTGCAATGATTACTGTCATAGTGTCATATCTACCCAAGAATACATACCTTAGAAAAGGTTATTGTCACGACCCAAATCGGGGCCGCGACTGGCACCCATATTTACCCTCCTATGTGAGCGAACCAACCAATCTAACCTTAACATTACAATGTATAGCAACAAAAAATAATGCGGAAGACTTAACTCATTAATAAAAAACCAATTCAATAACAACTAAAATTCAACATCTATTATTCCCCAAAATCTGGAAGTCATCATCACAAGAACATCTATGATCAAATTACTAAACTAAAAATGTCTAAGAAGCTAAAACAAATAAAAGCTAGTCCATGCCGGAAGTTCAAGGCATCAAGACTTGAAGAGGAAGATCCAGTCCAAGCTAGACGCATTAGCTCACCCTGAATTTCCGATGAAGTGAAGACTGGCTAGATTACTGTTGAGTTGAAGAAGACGGTCCGTTTGCTGCACTCCACAAATAACAAAGAAGAAAACATAAAAGTAGGGGTCAGTACAAACCACGAGTACTAAGTAGATATCATCGGCCAACTCAAAATAGAAAACAGTATATATCAGTTAATATCATAAATCAACTATAACTCAACATGTAGCAACAACAAGTACAATAGTCATCAATAAGTACCATTAAGTTCATCCATGAGGGCTCAAGCCTCAATACCATACTCACTTTTGGAGTTAAGTTCATTATGTTGAGTATATTACCACCTTTCAAGATTCATTATCTTTCTTCCTCTTGTGTCGGTACGTGACACTCCGATCCCCTACTACTATGTGTCGGTACGTGACACTCCGATCCCCTAATTCTACGTGTCGGTTCGTGACACCCGATCCCCTAAAATATGTGTCGATACGTGACACTCCGATCCCCTAATTCTACGTGTCGGTTTGTGACACCCGTCCCACTAATACTATGTGTCGGAACATGACACTCCGATCCACTAATACTATGTGTCGGAACGTGACACTCCGATCCACTAATCTCATTCTGTCAATTCATCAAGCCTTCTCTATACCAAGGCATCATAAATCCCATTACTTTAATTCATCAAACCTTCTTTTATACCAAGGCATCATCATTAATAACGTAGATTAAAGTTTCTTTCAAGATTTGGGATTCAATGGTTTTCATCATGCTTGTTTTATCACAATCACATAATCATATTCATGCAAGCATACAATTAAGCATATAGAAGACCTTATAATACTACAAACACATATCATTCGCTATTAAGAGTTTACTATAAGATAGCATGAAAACCATAACCTACCTCCACCGAAGAATATTGATCAAGCAAGCAATTCCCAAGCTTTGGTTCCTCTTCGTTCGATCCTCTCTCTCTCTCTGTTCTTTCTCTTTTTCTTATTCAAAACCCTCTTTCTTTTACCCTAATTAACATATAATTAAGTGTAAAAGATGACAATAATACTCCACTAATTAACTTAAGGTTACCTCTTTTAACCCCCAAGTAATTAGACTTATTAACATTAACCCTCTAACTTTATAATTAAAGCAGGAATAGTCCAAAACGTCCCTTAAAACGTGTAAAAAAATCCGACCCAGCCTGGGATTTGCGCAACCTGTGACGGCCCGTCGTGCCTGCGACGGCCCGTCATACAGGTCGTCGCAAGGATCAGAAACTCCACTTTTCACTAAGGAGCCTGTGACGGTTCGTCACCCCTGTGATGGTCCGTCCTGCACCTCCGTCACGACGTTCAGAGAATCGTTCCCTGTACCAAATTCTCAAGAGTTGAAGTGTTTTGAAACGGGGCCTCATGACGGTTCGTCGTACCTGTGACGATCCGTCCTGCAGGTCCGTCACAGATTACAGAGAGTCGATTTTAGTACTCAAATTTTAGAATTCTAAGTGTTCTGGGACGAGACACCCTCGACGGTACGTCGTGTTTATGATGGTCCGTCGTGGGATCCGTCGTCTCAGCCAGTTTTTCCAGAAATAAAATCTGCTGCTCAAAACGACTAAACACGTCGTTACAATAGATACAAATTTACCCATCGTTCGTCCTCGAACGATCAAAAGAAGAAAAACAAGGGCGAACAGAAGTACCTGAATCTGTAAACAAATGTGGGTATTTTTCTTGCATATCTGCCTCCTTCTCCCAAGTGGCCTCTTCAACCGGTGAATTCTTCCATTGAACTTTGATGGATGAAATCTCTCTCGACCTCAACTTGCGAACCTCTCTATCTAAAATAGCAACCGGTTCCTCCTCATAAGTCAGATTCTCATCAAGTAAAACTGAATCCCAACGGATGATGTAGTTTCCATCCCCATGGTATCTTTTCAACATGGACACATGAAATACCAGATGCACCCCGGACAGCCCTGGAGGCAAGGCTAATTCATAAGCCACCTCCACTACTCGCTTAAGCACTTCAAATGGTCCAATATACCTTGGGCTTAGCTTACCCCATTTTCCAAACCGCATCACCCCTTTCATGGGTGAAACCTTTAGCAAGACTTGTTCACCTTCCATGAACTCCAAGTCCCTAACCTTTCGATCCGCATATTCCTTTTGTCTGCTTTGAGCCGCTAAAAGCTTTTCTTGAATAGCTTTCACCTTTTCCAATGAATCCCTCAACAGATCCGTACCCCAGGGTCTGACCTCAAACGCATCAAACCAACCAATGGGAGACCTACATCTCCTCCCATACAGTGCTTCAAATGGAGCCATGTCAATACTGGAGTGATAGCTATTACTGTATGAAAACTCTGCCAAGGGTAAGAAGTTATCCCAATGGCCACCAAATTCTATCACACATGCACGAAGCATATCCTCCAATACTTGAATCGTTTGCTCAGACTGACCATCGGTCTGAGGATGAAATGCAGTACTAAGGTCCAATATAGTACCTACTTCAGCATGCAATGTTCTCCAAAACTTAGAAGTAAACTGCGTACCTCTATCTGATATGATGGAGAGTGGAACCCCATGTAATCGAACAATCTCTGAGATGTAGATTTTGGCTAGCTTCTCTGCATTGTAGGTCACT
>JAPDHL010001909.1:9193779-9282956 GCA_032847665.1 Solanum chilense | reverse complement strand
CCTGACCCGACCTCAGGTTATGTGCAAGTCAACTCATGGAAAACTATAAGTTAATGGTATGAAAAGAGTTTAATGTCACCGGAAAAGAGAAAAATTATCAAGAGATGAGACTCACTTATTATTATAAATGAATGGAAAAAAAGATTATGAAAAGAAAGAAAAAGAGTTGAACGAAAAGAAGTAAGAGTTACCTCTACAAAGAACAAAGAGGGAAGAAAGATAAAAATGTAGATACAAGAAAATTAGGGTAGAAGAGACAATAAAAGCGGTAGGAGTCTTAGTCGTAGAGTCATGAAGGGAAAAAAGTCACTAAAATGTACCCATACGTACCATACCTTACCCCGAATCCAGGTTACAAAGCAAGAAAGTCCTATCGTGATCCTAGAGTCTTACATTGTGAACTTGAGCAATGAAAATAAGGGCAAACCTATGGTGACGGGTACTAACTAGGTGTGAATTTGTTTTTAGCATGATTACTGAAAAATTATCATTGTAACCTAAAGTTATGATTTGTTCGAAAAAACGAGGATTTCATTTGAAGTGAGGACACTAGTTTCAATGTCGGAAAGTTGTTGCCTTTGTGAGAGGCATAAGAGTAGAGGTGCATGTCCACGATGAGTTTGTGTCATGTTCGGATCCACATTTATTAGCTTGTCGAACCTAAAAGAGTAAGTATCTGCTAAAGAAAAGAAAAAGTTGGGACTGATAGCCATGTGATTGCGGAAAGATAAAGGAATATACTTTTTTACAAAGTTTTGTGTTGAGTCATAGTGAGTCGCTTCAGGACAAAAAACAAATTTAAGTTGAGTGTGTAAATGTATCGTGGTTTCTAGGTAATTTCAATAATTTTTCCTTAAGAGTTGTGTATTTCTAGAGCCTTTTTGTATCATATTTAACATGTTTTTTCTTTGTTTTTGAGGAAATATGTCCAAACCCAAAATGCATAAGGAACCTGAAGAATAGTGTGGAGGCGACACACAAAGTCCATCGATATTCCATCGTTCTATCGACGGTACATGGATGGTAACCGTCAATTGAAGTACTGGAAATCGTAGAATTTTGAGGAAAGCTAACAATGTTTGGGACTAAGGAAATGATACACGGACCTCTATGTTTAATCGTCAATGAGTTAAAACATCGTCTCAATATTCATAGTTTCAGAAATTCTAAGTATGGAGCAAAGGAAGGCATCAACGAACCGTAGAAATACGAAAGGACAGTGTTGTTTGTCCGTCCAATGATTCATATATGATTCAATCTAAAGGAAGAGAAAATACTATAAGTATGGACTTATAGAGACAGTCTACCATCCGTTGTTTCATCGACTGTCCAGCTGTGGGGGTCATCGATCACAACCGCGTTTTCGCGACAAACTTTCCTTATTTTAAATCATTTTTATTTAGAACAGTTTTTCTATTAATAGGTTTTCAAACCTTATTTTTGGGGATAGACATTATCAATATTGTTCTTAGCTTGTTTATGGAGATTTGGGGTTTGCAACCTCAGCAATAATTCAATTTCCAAATATTGTTTTCAAGGGTTAATTTGTTATTTAAAGTTGGTGTAACCCTCCGAAAATGCGATGACTTAGTATGGATCTTAATCAAATTGATAATGATAAAATGATGTTTGCAGACCTATATTAATGTAATAAGTTCATTTAGAAAAGTTTAAAGCCAAAACCAGAAAGAAAGACCATGACGTTCGAAAGATAGCTAATTTGAACTTGTTCACGTCCCTTATCTTTTGTGAAGGTTTTTAAGTGTCAAATGAAGTCAAAATATTGAAAAGAGACCTTTTATAGTTAGTATGCCCTACAAAGGTTCAAAACGTCCAGTAATGACACCTCAAGGACCACTAAAAGGGTCCTTGGAGAGGACCCCAAAATGGGTAGGCAAGCTGCAAAAGGAGCCTTCGCGAACATGATTTGGGCATGAGGTGTCCAACACCAGGCTGACATACACCTCACTGCCTCAAACCAATATTTCATAAAAATTATGGGAATTGGCCCCGCGACGCGTTACCACATGCTAGGATCTTGTAAGTCATATTTTTTGTAGTTTAACTTCACAAAAAGACCCATTTATGTGACATTCCAAAAAATGTACTCGTCTAGTGAAGAGTCTATTAAGTTTTAAAAATAAGTATTAGCGGTACATAGGCATCCCAATGTCCAATATTGAGTAATATTGGGCATATTTTGGAATATTGGCCTAAGGTTGTTGGTAAATTTCTAGGTATTAAGATACAATTTATTTCCAAATGCCCCAATTCAAGTTTTTTTAAGAATTGTAACAGCAATGAAGATCCTAATCTAAAATTATTGATTCTCAATTTAACACATTATGTACTAGTAATACAAGTGTCGAGCCTAGGCACAATAGCTCATGACCAATTAAAATGATCAGGTATTTTAAGCAGTGTCCATGGACATAGTAGGGATCCTTGGACAAGGAGTGAACTTTCCAAATGCCAAATAGAAGTGATTTTTTGGGAAAGGGGGAAGCAACACATGTGAAAGCTCAATTTCAAGCACATGTGTAACCGACTAAGGAAGAGCACACGACTAACCTAATCGAATTCGGTTAGAGTGGTTAGGGGCAGGGGCACGCACTGGTTCCTCCGTGGGATGACTAACTCCCTACAAAACTTTAAAATCTAACTACCTGACCTAATTAGATAAGTAAACTAGGACAAATAAAAACGAACTAGCTAGTGTTCACGTAATCCTAAGATCTAACCAAGTGATACTAACAGATTAACTAACTAAAGAAACATCCTAGTACCTAACCTAGGATGGTCCAAAAGATTAGTTATGGTCCTAATGAGTTAGGAGTAATGTAGTAATTAATCTAGGTCCCTTAATTAATTAAATCAGCAACTTAATTAATTTATGAACAATCACAATCTAAGACGAGATCCTTAGCCATTTTTTAGATTTGAATAAGCAAAAAGTTCTCCGATGTCTAGTCAATTCAGGATGGTCTGTCACTAATTAGTTAATATATTTATTAATTAATTAATTTAGTCTGAAGATGGATTATTTCATATAGGTCCCTAAGACGTAAAACTCACGATTATTCACTTAGAAATCCCACTCAAAGACAGTAACAAAATGTAGAAAGACAAAAGTTCTGTCAGGCGATCTAAGGTATTCATCAAGGTTTTTGTGCAAGATGATCTTCGTAGATTCAATTCTACATAAGTTATGGGGTTCTCTCTTGGATTCCTTTTGCCAAGAAGTTATTCAAATGTTTTATGAATGCAAGTATATCAAAACTAGGGTTGTTCTTAATGACATTGTTGAACGTCCATCTTCTTAGTTATTCTTGTTTTTGATCCTAATAGTATGTAGATGTAATATCAAAAATGTTGTTGGTATATGGTTCTAAATAATCATTATGTGTAGGTTCCTTGATTTGTAATGTCTAATGAGGTCGATTTATTTGATTCGTATGATTAGGGCATTAGTTTAATGAGAGAAAGAATGTTGTACTGCCAAATCGTGTTCGAGAAGATGAAGTTTGATATAAGTCGGTTATGAAGCTTAGTTTATTAAAAATGTCGACTTGCTCAAGATAATGATAACCACTATACTATATTCATGAAGTTGATTGACTTGCCTAATGTGGATAACATGACAATTGTTTAGTGATTGTATAGCTAATGCCAACAAATCGGTTTACAATGTTATGTTCGAAATATTCAAAAGAATTGGCTTCCTATTTTATTTCTAAAATATGATATAGAATTGGCTAATGACTAATTTAAATGAAACTAATTATGACCAATGTAACTAATTAAATTTCTAATCAATGGAATGCAAATCATTCGAACAAAACCAGATATACCCTATAAAAATGAACTATGAATATAGTAAGAACATTGAATAGAGTTTATAACGTTCATAAAGAATTGTATAAAGATACCAAATGATATTGAACAAGATAAGGTGAGTAATAACATAATTAAAAGCATAAGAGTTATGAAAGTGGAAAGAATAAGGTGTTAAAGGAAATGAGACAAGTCTAATTTACACCTAGAAAATTATGTTAAAGATACTCACATAAGAGGATGTTAGTAATCGTGTGACCAGTCTCTTTTAAACACAGATTATAATGTAAGGTTAGATCCACATTTCATTATGTAAAGTAAGGGATGACCACTCATCCATATATTCAAGTAAACCTCATAACTAGAAGCAAGCTTCCATAATGTAAGAGTCAACTATAAAAGTTATAAAGAAAAAGATATTGAGCAACGGACCGATCTACTAGCAATGAAATTGTGCAAGCACATGTAAGCCTCATGAGATGAGGATCCACAAAGGTGGAGACGAGTTTTTAGAATTATCCTAGTTTTTGAACTATGTATCCAGCTTAGGAACCAGTAAGTGGATTCCACCTAAGACAGCAAGGTAGTATGCGTTTTAATTTTTTCAAGTAAAACCACCTTTTTTCGGTGTGGGGCAGACACTTGATTTCATGTTTAGCTCACATGATCTATTTTGGTTAATTATCAAAGAAAATATTTGGTTTCACTTTAACTATGAACCACTACTTTTTTGTGTGGTGAAGACACTAGATTTTGTTTCACTTTAGCCAGTGAACTACACCTTTTAAGTGTCGTGCAGAATCTGGATTTCATGTCAATTGCCATTATCTGGATTCACTTTTATCGGTGAACCACCCCTTTTTTGTGTGTGGAAGAAACTTGATTTCATGTTAGCTCACATGATCTTGATGCTAATTATTTCTTTAAGAAAGTAAGAAAGAAAGAAGAAGAAATGTAAGTTCAATGTGAACTAAGAAAGTAAGAGCCTAAGTATATCAAATTATTAGTGGTTCATAAGAATAATGTTTTAACAAGTTATCCAGTATCTTCACATTATGCAAATAATGGGCATTGAAAAATAAATATTGACTTATAATGACTTCGGATAGTATGCAAATAAAGGGAGCAAAAATAATGGCGAAGCAATGCCTCATAATCTTTAAATTATGCAAATGATCAAATGATGGTAATATCCAAATAAAGATTCGATTATAATGATTTCTTATATTATGAATATGACCATATAATAGGCATAGCCGAAAAAGTTTGGCTTATAAAGATTTCATGCAAAATTGTAGTTAAATCATTTCCTTAATTCCTTGGATTACTTACTTGATTCATTGTAGTTATGGGACAATAATGTAGCATTGCACTTAAGAGTAAAACATAGGATCAAAGGAGATATTTTAAATAGAAAATAAAAAGAAGAAATGTTTGAAAAATAAACTATGTCTTGAAGGCATAGCTCTCGGCCTAGATGGAACAAATTTTTAATTATTCGTTGGAGTTGATAGAAAATTATGTTCATGATTCTATGGTCATAGGTTCATAAAGAATATGAGTTGTGTGCTTTGAATGCATTAAAATATGTCATATTCATACCATGATTCAGAAATAACGAATTAAGAAAGTCTAGTGACTTCACTTTCCGGACATAGCATGTTTCTATAGGAAGAGCTTTCGTTGATCATCCATAGCCCTTACGTGTATATGTTCACATACCTATATTTTTTAAAAATGTGCACTAACCCTATACTATTACTATTTATATAGGTTCAAGAGGTAGAGAAGATTCAAGAATCATTGAATCAGTTTTGATTAGCAATATCAAAACTTTGGTAGGTCCTCTTGAGTTTGAGGATGCTACATTTATTATTAAAGCTTAGAAATTAGACCTAGCTAGTGGATGTTGTCCCTAGTGTTTCATTTCAGACATTCAATTCAAAGCTTTGTATTAAGGTTGTTTGGCATGCTATTACGATATATTGATTCTTTTATTTGAATTGTTTAATCGATTGTAATTATATGAAATCTATGTATAATTCATTATGTTATAAAGGTTTTAAATATTCCTCATATTTAACCACATAATTGTGATAAAAACTAAGAAGAGGCTTTTCTGTGAACTCTGAGAGGTTAATGACGCCGATCTCATATATAGTCTAGATTTCGGGTGTGACAACGTTTGTATTAGAGCATCAGGTTTAATTACCTAGGAACTAAAGCTATAGACAAATACGTAAGTAGTTTTTATCTTATGGTTGTGAAATGAACCACAATCTTGACTTAGAGACTAAGTGATGATAACCAACTTTCCTTCTTCTACTATTTATTATGCTATGTAAAGTTTTGAAATTTTGTGTCACGTTAGCATCTAAATTCCTTCTTGTGTGTGCGTGTAGAAAAATGAACACAAGGATAAACGCAGGCAGTAGAGTTGGAAAAACAGTTGCCGGGGGAAACCAAGCTCCTCCTGAAGCCCCAGCTGCTAGAGTGCAAGTGCCTATAAACCCAGCTGCGTTGAAAGATAGAGAAGTAATAGATGCACTAGACATAACTACTAAGGCACATCTATCACAACCAATGACACTAGTGAGGGTGCTCCTAGAGAGAACCCACATGCTAGCACCATGGTTAGAAGACTGAGGGACTTCACAAGTATGAATCCTCTAGTATACTTTTTGTCCAGAACCAATAAGGATCCCCAAGAGTTTGTGGAGGATATTAAGAAGATTCTCTATGCCATGGCGGTGAATAAAAAGAAGAATGCGTAGTTGGCTGTATATCAACTCAAAGATGTGGCTCAGATGTGGTACGAAATGTGGGTAGATGGCTGAAAACTAAGAGAATTCCGCGTCACTTGGGACATTCTCAAAACTGCACTCTTGGAGAGGTTCTTTACTAGAGAACAGAGGGAGGCTAAGGTTGATAAGTTCATCAACCTACGACAAGGAGTTATGTCATGCTATGATTATTCTTGGAAATTCGTTAAGCTCTCGAAATATGTTTCTATTTTGGTGTCCAATAGTAGGAATGAGATAAGCAGGTTTGTGACTTGTGTATCGAAGGATATGGAGGAGGAATGTAGGGAAACCATGTTTCATGATAACATGAACCTTGGTAGATTAATGGTCCATGCACAAAATAAGGAGGAAAATTTAGCGGAGAAAGAGAGTCCAAGAAGGAAAGAATGTTAGACCGTCAGGTCAGGCTGGTTTTAGCTGTGAAAGAAGTCTGTATGGAGTTCAGGACAAGATGAAGTTCAAGACGAATGCCAAAGTTGACAATTCTGGCCCCATAAAAGGGCAATTATAGAAATGCCAAACGTAACAGCAAGTTGTGTGGTAAATGTGGCCGTTAGCATTGAGGTGAGTGCCTGGTAGCTACTAATGCCTGCTATGGGTGCTGTAAGAGTGGGCATATAGTCTGGGACTGCCTAAAGGTGAGATATTAGGCCAGGACAGATGCTCAACTTCACCCGAATCCTACTCGTGCAGCAAAAACTCCCAAGAGAAACAAACTATATGCTTTGAATGGCAAATAGGAGCAAGAGATGTCAGCTGATGTTATCACTGGTACGTTGCATGTCTTCTCTTTTCCCCTCTATGCATTGTTAGATCAAGGATCAACTTTGTTATTTGTTACTCCTTTAGTAGCTAGTAAATTTGGCTTGCTTCCTCAAATCTTGCATGAGCCTTTTCTAGTCAGTACTCCCATAGAAGACGCCATTAGAGCTAAAGAGTACATAAATATTGACCAATTAATGTTCTTGATAGAGCAACCTTGTTGACCTAATATTATTATCCATGAATAATTTTGATATAATCTTGGGTATGGATTGGCTCCATAAGTGTTATGCTACTATACACTATCAAAAAAGGGTAGTATGTTTTTAGTTTCCAAATGAGTTATAGCTTGAATGTGAAGGGCATGGTTCAAATCCAACAAGGCAAATAATTTCCAATCTTTAAACTATAAGATGTTATCTAAGGGGTATTTATACCACTTAGTCATAGTCAATGACTTAGAGGATGAGATTCCTTCCATAGACTCTATGTATATAGTGAAAGAGTTTCAATATGTTTTTCCAAAAGATTTACCACGAATTTGTGCTGAACGTAAAATTGATTTTGGTGTTGACTTACATCCTAACACAAAAAAAATTATATTCCTCCCTAAAGAATGGCTCCAACTTAATTAAAAGAGGTCAAGTTGCAGCTAAAAGATCTACTTTATAAGGACTTTATCCATCCAAGCATATCACAATGGGGTGATCCAGTGTTGTTCGTTTAGAAAAAGGATGGAACCCTTAGAATGTGCCTGGATTATAGGCAACTCAAGAAAGTCACTACAAAGAACAAATGTCGTCTTCCCAGAATCGATGATCTATTTGATTAACTCCAAGGTTAAAGTTTCTTCTCAAAAATAGATCTCTTGTCAAGGTATCACTTGCTCAGAGTTAGATAAGAGACCATTCCTAAGAGTGCCTTCCATACTAGGTATGGTCATTACCAGTTTCTAGTCATGTGATATGGGCTCACAAATGCACCAGCTGCGTTTATGGACCTTAATTATAGGGTATTCTAGAATACCTTGATTCTTTTGTCATAGTATTCATAGATGACATCATCATATAATCTAAGTCAAAAGAAGTGCATGAACAACATATTAAAATGACATTGGAAGTATTGAGGGAATATGAGTTGTATGCAAAATTTAGCAAATGATGAGTTTTTGTTGAGATCATTGACCTTCGTTGGTGTAGTTGTGACTGACCATGGTGTAGAGGTTGATCTAAATTGGCTACTGCTTACAGTCATCAAAAATCCAACGCTAATAACTGGAAGAAAGCTCTTTAATTTGACGTGGGTGATCATGTCTACAGAGATAAATAAGCTACTGCTTACAGTCATAAAAAATTCTATGCTGATAACAGGAAGAGAGCTCTTGAATTTGACATGGGTGATGAAGTCTACTTGAAGATATAACCCATGGAAGGGGTGATGAGGTTTGGTATGAAAGGGAAGTTAAATCTGCGGTATTTAGGTTGTGATGAGATCTTATAGTGAGTAGGGAATGTTGTCTATGAATTGAATTTACTAAATGAATTGGCTTCTGTTCATCTAGTGTTTTATGTTTCAATACTTAAAAAGTGTATAGGCGATCCAGCGTCTATCTTGCATGTTGACGGGCTAGGAGTCGATGAAAACATTTTCTTACGAAGAGGTTCGAGTTGAAATTTTAGATCGCCAATTGAAGCGGCTGACGAACAAATAGGTTGCAACCGTAAAAGTGTTATGGAGGAACCACCTTGTTGAGGAAGCAACATGGGGGACTGAGGCCGATGTGAGATCCCATTACCCTCACTTGCTATGTTCTTGATGTTAGATATACTCTTCAAAAGTCTGATTTGGTATATGAAACTCTAAATTTTAGTGCATTAGTCTATTTTTGATTTTAAAGTCCATAACTATGTGTTTTATACAAGAACCATATGAGTTAACATGAGTTCATGCTTGCATTCATTGTGTTGTTTTTGTATAGAGTGGACATGATATTTGTGTTGCATGAGTTGTGATATGCATTAAGTTAAGTAATATAGGGAAGGAAGTTCCTCAATGTCAGAAATGAAGCTTCGGATAAGCTTTGAGTGATGTGCATCATCCAGAGTATGTTCTGAATCAGATATTCACTAAGGGGGGGGGGGGCCATAATGTAACATTCAAGAAAATTTACTCGTCTAGTTAAGAGTCTATTAAGTTCTAAGTATAGATATTGGGGGTACAGAGGCATCCCAATGCCAAATATTAAGCAATATTGGGCATATTAGAGAATATAATCTCAAGGGTTTTAGCAAATTTCTACGTATTAATATATATTTGATGTTCAAATGCCCTAATTCAAGCATTTTTAGAAATTCTACGTTCAGTGAAGACCCTAAAATAAAATTACTGATTTTAAACTTAACATATTATGCACTAGGAATCCAAGTGTCAAGCCTCGAAACCATAGCACATGACTAATTATAATGATCATGTAGATTAAGCAGTGTCAAAGGACATAGTGAGGATCCTTGGATAAGGAGTGAACTTTCCAAATGCAACAATAGAAGTGCATTGTTGGGGAAGCGGGAAGCAGCACATGTGCAAGCACATGTGTAACCGACCAAGGGGGGACACGCGACCAACCTAATCGAATTCGGTTAGGGTGGTTAGGGGCAGGCACACGAACGGGTCCTTCCATGTGGGTAATAACTTTCTAAAAAACTCTACACTTTAACTAGCTGACATAACTACCTAACTAACCTTGGATAAACAAAAACGAACTAGCTAGTGTTCCCGTAATCCTAAGATCTAACCAAGTGACACTAACCGATTAACTAACTAGAGAAGCATCCTAGTACCTAACCTAGGATGGTCAAAAAGAGTTAGTTATAGTCTTAATGACTTAAGGGTACTTTACTAATTATCCTAGGTCCCTTAATTAATTCAATAAAGAACTTAATTATTTTATGTAAATTCACAATCTAGGCCGAGACCCTTGGAAAATTTTAAGATTTGACTTAGAAAAATGTTCTCCTATGTCTAGTAAATTTAGGAGGGGCGTGTTAGTAATTAGCTACTTGATTTATTAATTGATTTAATTATTCTAAAGTTGAATTAATCCATATCAGTTCCAAATACCTAGGACTCACGATTATTAACTTAGAAACGCAACTCAAAGGCAGTAAGCAAAACGTAGATAAACAAAAGTTCTCTTAGGCGATTACAAGGTATTTTTCAAGGTTTTCGTGCAAGGTGATCTTCATAGATTAAATTATACATAAGGTATGGGTTATATCTCTTGCATTACATTCCCCAAGAGGCTTTTCAATTATTTTATGAATTCAAGAATATCGAAACTAGGGTTGTTTCAAATAACATTGTTGAACGTCCATCTCCTTAGTTATCCTTGTTTTCGATCCTAATAGTACATAGATGTAATCTCAATCTTGTTGTTGGTATGTGGATCTAACTAATCATTATGTGTAGGTTTCTTTATTTTTTAATGTCTAATGAGGCCTATATATTTGATTCGTACAATTAGGGTATTCGTTTCATGAGATAAAGAATGTTGTAATGCCTAATAGTTTTTGAGAATATAAAGTTTGCTATCAGTCAGTTATTAAGGTTAGTTTAATGTAAATGTCGACATGCTTAAGATAATGATAATCACTGTAGTATATTCTTGAAGTTTATTGACTTGGCTAATGTGGATGACATGACAATTGTTTAGTGAAAGTTTAACTAATGCCAATTAGTTGTATTATAATGTTATGTTCAAAATATTCAATATAATTGGCTTACTATACTATTTAAAAAAAAATGATATACAATTGGTTAATGACTAAGTTAAACAAAATTTAGCATGACCAATGTAACTCATTTAATTCATAACCAAGGTTATGCCAATCATTGGAATAACTCCGAACATACCCTATCAAAATGAACTATTAATATAGTTATTACATTGAATAGAGTATACAACTTTCATAAAGAATGGTATAAATATACAAAATGACATTGAACAAGATAAGGTGAGAAATAACATAATTAAAAGCTTAAGAGTTATAAAAATGGCCAGAATGGGGTGTTAAAGAAAGTGAGACAAGTCTCACTTACACCTAGACAAATATGTTTAAGATACTCACATAAGAGGGTGTTAGTAATCCTTAGAAAAGTCACATTAACACCAAGATGATAATGTAGGGTTAAATTTAAATTTAATCAAGTAAAAAAAGGGATGACCAGTCATCCATAGTGTCAAGCAAACCTCACTACTAGAAGCATGATTCCATAATCTTTGAGTCAAATCTAAAAGTTTAAAAGAAAATGAAATTGAGCAAAGCGCCAATAAACTAGAAATTATCTTGTGCTAGCACATGTAAGCCTCTTGAGATGAGGCTCCACCAAGGTGGATAATAGTCTCCAAAAATCTCCTAGTATTCGAACTATGTTGCAATCATAGGAACTAGCAAGTCGGTTCCACCTAAGAGATCTAGGAAGTATGTGGTCTCACTTTGGCCGGTGAAACAACCGTTTTTCGTTGTGTGTAAGACATTGGAATTCATGTTTAGATAACATTATCTATGTCACATAATTCTCAAAGAAAGTATTCGGTTTCAAATTAGCCGTGAACCACCTCTTTTAGGTGTGGGGAAGGGACAGGTCTTGGCTTCAGTTTAGCTGGTCAACCACCCCTTTTTAGAGTAGGGCAGACACTGGATTTCATGTCAACCACATGAACTAAGTTCACTTTGATCGGTGAAACACCCCTTTTTGGTGTGGGGTAGACACTTGATTTCAATTTAGCTCACATGATCTTAATGCTAAAGATTTCCTTAATAAAGAGGAAGAAAGGAGAAGAAATGTAAGTTCAAAGTGAACTATGAAAGTAAGAGCTTAAAGTATATCAAATCATTAGTTGTTGATATGAATGAAGTTTTAAAAAGTTATTGGCCTATGCATTTAGAGATATATGCTCCTCTATCTTCATATTATGCAAATGATCAAACAACGAGCGTAGCGGAATAAAGACTGACTTATAATGACTTCTTATATTATGCCAATAAAGGGAGTAAAAAATAATGATTAATCAATACCCCATATTATTTATATTATGAAAATTATCAAATAATGTGCATAGACAAATAAAGATTGGCTTATAATGATTTCTTATATTATGAAAATGACCAAATAATAGGCATAGCCAATAAAGATTCACTAATAAAGATTTCATGCCTAATTGTAGTCAATTATTTCCTTAATCCCTTGGATTACTTACTTGATTCATTATAGGTATGGGACTACAATAATCATTGCACTAATAAGTAAAATATAGGATCAAAGGAGATTTTTGAAGTAGACAACAAAAAGAAGAAAAGACTGAAAATAAACTAAGTTTGGAAGACATAACTCTCAGCCTAGAGGGAGCAAATATATAATTTTTCATTTGAGTTGTTCTAAAATTATGATCATGATTCTATGATTTTATGTTTATATAGAAAACGAGTTGTGCGCTTTGACTTCATTAAAATATGTCATATTCATACAATGATTCACAAATAACGAATTAAGAGTGTTTAGTGACATCACTTTCCAATCATGCCATGTTATTATTGGAATAGCCTTCCTTGATCATGCACATTCCTTACATGTATATGCGCATGTACCCATACTTAATACAAGTGTGTACTAACCCGATACTAGTACTATTTTTATAGCAGCAGGTTTGAGAGAAGGTTGAAGACTCATTGAAAAAGTTTGGATTAGCAATCTCTAGACTTTGGTAGGTCCTCTTGAGTTCGACAATGCTACATTTATTTTTAAACATTAGAACATTAGACATAGATAGTGAATGTTGTCCCTAGAGTTACTTTAGTCATTTAATTCAAAGATTTGAATTAAGGCCATATGGTAAACTATTACAATATACTGATTCTTTCATATGAATTGTTGAATCGATTGTAGATGGTTGTTTAGTTTGAGCTTACTAGGACATCACTCTATATAGTAATTATATGAAGTGTATGTATACTTCATTAGGTTCTAAAATTTTAACATTTTCACAAATTTAATTATAAGATTGTGATGAAAGCTAAGATGAGGCTTGTATGTGACCTCTAAGAGGTTAACGACGCCGGTCTCATCTGGGGTCTAGATTCCAGGTGTTACAATATTAGTGTAGGGTTTTTAGAAAATTCATAAGACGACTATATATGGATATTAGGTCAGTTTTACAACACTTTGACATGTTTAAAATCAGATTAAACAAGTTTTTTCTCGTCTCTCTCAAGAACGCTCTCTTTTCCAAACCCCATAGAAGAACAAGAAGAGCTTATGGAAGAAGACAAAGACTTGAAGGTTTTAATACATATTTTCGTGGAGTCTTCATCTACAAGGTATGGGTTTTTTATTGTTGGGATTCCTTTCTTCCAGAGGCCTTTCAAAGATAAGTTTTCAAGAAATTCAACTCTATTGTTTTTACTTTACAAAAAAGATTTTCTTCCTAACTCTTGATTTGTGATACTCGATGAAAAGTAATTTTTTTCTTTTGGTTAATAATGCATATATTGTTGCGTTCTGGAATGGTAATGATAGATTTTCATTTGAACCATGTTTATTATCTATTAGATTGTTTCAAATGGGTTGTACCTACTATAACATCACAAGTTAACGTAGGGATTGGAACTAAGATTAGAATAAACTCCTAAATGACTCTTTCCCCTATCCAACATTATGCAATGATCTTGTATATGATTTGAATAGTTGTTCTTCATAATTATTGAGTATTTCACAATGTTAAGGTTCTGAATGTGGTAAGTTGAATCCGAATTCTGGAATAAGGAAATTAGAAGCGAGAGGTAAGTCTTCTAATGCTGTGAATACTCTACAATGTTTATGGGGCTTTACATGACCATTGCACTTGTAGGATGGGGATGATTTCATTGGTAAGTGTTAGGTATTGTGATAATGATATATGTTGATGAAATCCTTAACTTGAATATGCTCCATGGTGTATGAATTGAAGACATTCATATGACTTAGCCAATTTTTGAAATAAACGTTAAATGATCTTTCTTATACATGTCCTTAAATTTGACGTACTAACACCATTACTTTTTATTGATATAAATGTAGGGTCCAATAATTGAGGATTATGAAGTTTGACTAAAGAATCTTGGAACTCTTTCTTCAGGTAATGGTAAGGCCTTATGTTTTGGGAGGTTATCTCTTCGTAGTCTAGATTATGAAGACTTCAATAGATATTAAGAATACTTTTGATTTCGTCTATGTTCTTTGGATTCTTTTTCCTTAAGGCCTATATGGCATATTTACTATTTATTGGCTAAGTCTGGATTCATATTCTTTAGATGGTATATATATGTGAGACAATGTTTTAGAATATCGTATACTTTTATGAGTTTTAAGTATGAAGTATAAGTAGACTTTACATAAGTATATAAGCATTTTTTATTTTCCACAAATTTTAATTGATGACATAATATGATGAATGCTAAGAGGCTTGTCTGAGTCCTTTGAGAGAACGTTGTCGGGGGTCGCATCTAGGGTGTACTCCAAGCATATGACATTTGGTTTTCTGGTTTTTCTTCAAATTGTATGAGTAAGTTCTTGTTTTATCGTTTAAAACCTATGAATTGTGTTCTTATATGAATGGTTAACTAAATAAACCACTAGGGTTGTGGGAATCATGGGTGATTAACAAATTAAACACAGCTTTATAATAATTATCAAATAGGTTATTGCATATATTGAAAATTCTCTCAAATTGTTTAACGAGTGTACGTATTAGAAATAGCCTTGTTTTTACATGCCGAACCACGGAGGTAGTAGTAAGAAAAGAATTATCAACATAGATTTATTAGGATACTATCTTATAGGCTAGTCTCGATTGGTGTGAAGTTATTACTAAGTAATACATTGAATATGATGCTTAATAAGAAGTAAAGGTAAGGGTTAGTATCTTATACACACGTAGCCGGACCAAGATACAAAAAACCATAAGCCAATTACGAAAATTACACCTTTTGTAGATAAGAACCCACTCCCCTCACTGACAGACCATCGCCCAATTGACGCCCCTTAGATGGGGTTCGTTGATTGGGACTGAGGCTCTATCATGTGCAAAATTTTCTATCCTTGTAGGTAGAGTTGATTCAAAACATAGACGGGCAGTTGTTCGATCAACGGTACATCCCTTGTGACTGTCACTGGTCACTACTTAGCAGCATCATGCAAAATGAATGGGGTCCTTTTCTAGGGACCTTTGTTGGTCCTAGTTGTGGTCTTACCCAAGATTTAAACAAATATACATAGTATTCTAGGTATTAGGAGCATCCCACATAAATTTCGATTAATAAGAAAACGTAAAACTCATTAAAACAAATAAAGATACAAAAGCACTTTCTAAGGCACACCTTCGGAATTTAAGAGACGTTTGACATCCAAACGTCACCAAAATCTACACTCTTCGTAAGAACGTCATGATAACTAATATTAACAAAAAAAAACTCATGAAACATTCAGAAAGTTCTACTTCACCTTAGTTCATTTTAGAGTGTTACATTCTACCCCAATTGGAACAACTATCGTCCTCGAATGACACTAAACTCTTATAAAAACATTAAGCACATTACTAGAAGCATTAAACACACAAAATAAAGTATTAAAATATTCATAGTAAATGCAAATAACTTACTAGGAACACCAACTACACATTGAAAATCATTTTCTATGCAACATAGGAAACTTTTCAACCAGTTCTACCCTTCAGAGCACACAATTATTTCTTCATCATTTTAATTTAATTCTGGAGAAACTATTTTCTCCATAATTAGACATTCTCATAACATCATTATTAAGTACATGGAAACCATTGGTCTTGAAAAATGCAATTTCTCAAATTTTTGAACTTCTTTAATGTGAATCCAACAACTTAATAGGGTAACATGCTAAAAATCCATTAATTCACCTCTCAAGCAATTTAAATATGAAGGCATGTATACATGAGAGACAACATCATCCTAATTCACATTATAACATTATAACACAAATTTGAAGCAATTAAGCAATAACATTAGCTACACATTAACATAAGAAATATAGGTTTACTACCAATTCTCCCAATGTATTCATGATATCATCAAGAATATAGAAAACCTTATACCATCAATGTCACTCCTACCATAAGGAGAAAAGAAACTCATACTAATATGAAAGACTCTTAAACATTATAAAAATACCAAGAATTTTGGCCTCAAGCTTGAATAAGGACAGATCAAGAGATAAGGATTTCAACTACCTTTCTGCTCAACACATTCTTCCCCTCTTAGGGTACTATTCAAGGTCTCATTCTTCAAAGTAGTGCTATACCTCCAACAAAGTAGGTCATCACAGTACATTCAACTCATCCACATAAAGTCTAAAGATAAACCTTAGAATTCTAGCATAAAACCCTCCTCCTAGGATTCAATCTAGAACAACATGAGAAGGTGATAGCCTATGCCTCTAGGAAACATAAGGTACATGAGAGAAACTATCCCACTCATGACCTTGAGATAGCGGCTGTGGTGATTGCTTTAAAAAATATGGATGTGTTACTTGTATAGTGTTCATGTTGATGTCTTTGCTGATCATAAGAGTCTCAATTATGTGCTTACCCAAAAAGAGTTGAACCTATGCCAAATAAGGTGGTTAGAGTTGTTGAATGATTATGATATTAGTGGGGTCTCTATCAACCCAAAAAGGATAATGTTGTGGCGGATGCACTACGTCGTATGACTATGGGTAGTGTAGCCCAAGTTGATGAAACCAAGAAAGACCTAGCGTAAGAAGTTCATAGGTTGGTTAGGTTGGTAGTGAGGTTGGAAGGTTCTCCTGATCGGGTTGCCATAGTTAATCATAAATTTAAGTAATCATTAGTAGTTGAGGTGATGTCCAAACAACATTTTGACAAATCATTGACGGACTTCAAAGAATCAGTATTTGTAACATAATGACACATTCTCCTTATGGGATGGTATTTTATAATGCCAAGGAAGATTGTGTGTTCCCGATGTAGATGGGTTGAGGGACCAAATCCTTTAAGAATCACATGGGTTCCGCTACTCCATTCATTCTGGTTCGTTAAAAATGTACCATGACCAAAGGCAGATTTATTGGTGGGAAGGTTTGAAGAGGTACATAGCACAGTTTGTCGGTAAGTGTCCAAATGGACAACTAGTTAAGGCCGAAAATCAAAATTGGGTGGCTTATTACAATAGATTCAACATCCCACTTGGAAGTCGAAAGACATTAATATGGACTTTGTAGTGGGTATACCTCGAACACAAAGGTCATATGATTTTTTATGGGTTGTTATGGATAGATTGACAAAGTCTGCTCAATTTATTCCCGTCAAGCCTACCTATTCAGGTGAAGATTATGCTAGGATCTTCATAGATGATACTGTGTGTCACCATGGTATTATGTTATCCATCATATTGGATCAGTGTGCACAATTCACATCTAGGATTTGGAGGTCATATCATAAAAGTTTGGGTACTAAGGTTAAGTTGAGTACCGCTTTTCATCCCCTAACGGATAGTCAAGCGGAACACACTATTAAAATCCTTAAGGATATACTTAGAGCTTGCATTTTTTATTTTAAAGGGAATTGTTATAGTCATTTGCCTTTGGTGGAGTTTTCTTATAGTAATAGCTTTCATTCATCTATTGACATGGCTCCCTACGAAGCATTGTATGGTAAGAGATGTAGGTCCCCTATAATTGGTTAGAAGTGTATGAGGCTTCACTTCTTCATCCCGATTTTATTTATAAAACCTTTTAGAAGGTTCATACCATAAGGAATCGGTTGCAAACGTCCTATAGGCAGCAAAAGTCTAATGCCGATCATAGGAGAAGAGACTTGGAATTTGAAAAATATGACAAGGTGTATTTGAAAATTTCACCAATGAAAGGGGTAGCTAGATATGTCAAGAAGGGGAAATGTAGTCCTCACTAGGTAGGTCCCTATGATATTTTGCAAAGGGTTTGTAATGTGTCCTATGAATTGGAACTCTGTACTGCTTCGGTTCATCCGGTTTTCCATGTTTCTTTGTTGAAGAAGTGTATCGGTGATCCCGAGTTCATTCTTCCTATTGAGGGTATTGGTGTCAAGGATAACCTCTCTTAAGAGGAATTTTCAATTCAAATTCATGATAGTCACGAATAAGTAGGTTGTTTTTGTAAAGGTGTTATGCAAAAATCATCTAGTTGAGGGTGAAACATGGGAGGTCGTGGCCTACATGAAGTCCTGTTACCCTCACCTTTTTTATAATGGAGGTTAGTAATTATTGTAAATTAAATATGACTAAGAATTGAAGTTTTACTTTTTGTAAAGTCTTCAAAAAATGTGCCTTTTAACGCTGCGTCACAGTGAAGTTACAGTGATATTGACTTAGAAACTTGAAATTTTCTTTTTCACTTATTTTGAGTCATGTTGTGCATTTTCATATGGTGAGTCTTTATGAAATTATATGTAGCATGTTTATAAGTTTAACTTTGTGCTAAGTTACTCATGTAATGTATGTTGAGCTCATGTTTGTTGTGATATGGAGATACTTCATGAATAAGTCTTTTGAGCGATATGTTTTGTCGGTGGAATTTGTAAAGTTCCATGTTGAGAAAACATGATTTATGGTTGTATTGTTATGTATTGCGGTTTGTTGGGATGCTAGTCTTGACTCTATTCCTTCCTTCAATAGAGTTTTAGCGTCATTCAGAGACGAATGTTCCTAAGGGGGTATAATGTAACACATTTAAAATTTAAGACGTGTCCTAAAGCCTAAAATAGGTGTCAGGAGGTCTAAGTAATTTTTTAAGTCCGTTATAATAAATTTAGGTCATTTAGAATGTTTAATAACCAAACCGTCCAAGGACGTCCGGAAGTTGGTTCATAAGGTTACTAGCTTGCCTTAGCCTATTTGAATAGATTTTACGAGTAAAAAATTTATAATTTTTTTTAAAAGCTAGATAATAGGTTTTTTAGTTGTTTTATAATTGATGAGTGTGGGTGCCACTCCCCAATAACCATTCAATGGCCCTTAAGAGGCCCCTTGCATTTGAAGAAACATTGCTTCAACAGTGTGCATAGACGATGTAGAAAATGTGTTGTATGTGGACAAATGGGGCGTTGATGCCAACTTTATCCCATACATAGAGAAGACGAGGAGGCCCCTCACCTTCACAATATCTAAATTTATCGACGGGGTGCAGGAGGAGTTAGGGTAAGTCCGTAGACGTACTCACACACGGCCCGTTGGCGGGGTTCTATTTGTGACAGTCATTAGTTGTTGGACGGTTTTCATGTCCAGTTAATTAATTAATTATGTGGTTTAGGGGTTATTTAGGGATATAGGGTAGAATATTTAACTAATTTAACTATCCTATAAATGCCCCAACCCCAATTAAACTAATTACCACTCTCAAATACTAACTCTCTTCCTTCTCTCTTCTTCCTCTCACTACTTCAACTTACCATTGAGGATTAGAAGGATAAGGGATTGGGGTCTTGAAAGGGGCAAATTCACCGTCAAATTTTCATCAATGGTTTAGTTATGGGATCTAATTTATGTTTGAGACTCTTTCCTTAAAGGGTCCTTAAAAATAGATTTCAAAAGTGCAGTTTCCTTATGACTTTCATCTATCTATGAAATTGATGTTGGGAAATACGTTTTTTATAGTTTTTTAGGGTATAATAAATAGAATAACATGTAATTCAACTTAATTAGGGTTAATTGTCATAGTTTGATCAGAATTGAAGAATGTGTTCTTTAACCCCTAACCCTAGATTGTGATCTCGACCTATATTATATTGTGATCACTCAATAGACTATGTTATTGATTATATTACTATTATATGGTGTTATTATGAATATATGAAGTTGAATTATAGTCCTATCATTCTAATTCTTGAGATATGATTTTTTGTATGAAGATATTGTGAAATTGGCATATTTGTTATCTCTTAAGCTATTATCTAGTGTAGAATTGTGTTATAAAGATGCAATTGGCCTTGTTATATTATTGGTTATAATTGTGTGATGATATTACTCCTATAATTGTTTTGAGTTATGGGTTAATGGTGATGATGAACTATTACAATGACATGGTAAGTCTTAAAATCTCTATCTTTTCTTCCAATAGTGATTTTAAGTCATGATATTATATTGGAGTATGCCTTGTATGAGTATTGATAAGGTTGTATCATGATGAATTGAAATGTCTTGATTATGGTTGTGAGGTTATTAAGATTTCAAGGTTATAAGGTTGGTGATGTATATTAATGTGCCTTATTACGGAGTGCTATGTTATGTGTTATCCTCACCTATATGAATTGTGATGAAAGAATTTACATTCATACAATTCTTATTGAGCTATTGATGATAATGATTACACAAGTGGTATACCTTATGACCTAAACTAAGCTATGATTGATAACTAAAAGCTTAATGAAATTTCAAAAAGGAATCTAGGTTAGAACCGAGTGAACTAGATTGAGAAGTGTCCCTTTCAACAAAAGGTAGGTAGGACCACTAAATTACTCATGATATTGGAAACTTCAATGCATGATGCATCAAATGGTTCCCAACCATATATCCTACTTATTGAACTATGTTGCCCCCACTGAAATACTAGCTAGTAGATCCACGTAGTTTCTATGTTTCATGTTTTAGTACTATTGTCCAATAGTCCACCTTCTTTGGGTGTTGGGTCTTATGACACCAGGTTTCAACACTAGCTCAAGTGGTCTATGTCGGTTAGGGCAAGATGTTCCCAAAAAGTTAAAATGAATTAAAAGACATGAACTTTAACTACGATAACCTAAGGGGTCTAGCTTAGTCTAGGTATTGGTATGGGACTCTACCTATGCATTGCACTAATTATCCTTGAGGGGAGTCTTAGGAGGATGTTCTTATATATGATTATAATTAGAATGTTATTTGATATGTACATGATGAACTTGCATAATGTTGATACTAGATATTGATTAGTTCACTTATGAATATCTGTTAGGTTATATTGTTAAGGTTAGGTGAAATGTATATCTAAATGTTATATTATGTGAAGTTGGACATTTATTATGGTTTGTTATTGAGGTCACTTGATTGAGTAGGTTTATACGTCTTTGCATGATCATTGCACTTATTGACTTGGTAAGGATTCATGAGTAGCTGTCTTGCTTTAAATGATTTAATTCACCCTTAAACATATGTGTAATGTCATTTCTTGATGGTAGGGTTGTACTTAATTATAATTTCAAGTATCTTGGTGTACATATTTCATGTTTGAGCTAGTAAGCATGTTTGGTTTATTAATATGACTTGTTTTGTTATTCATGAGACCTTTACACTTGTAAAATGGCATGTTTTGACTAATAGTCCCTTTTTATCATGTTTTGACATTATATGTGCATATGGTCTCATACTTAGTACATGTGGAGTACTAACCCTATTTTTCTTCCCTTTTCCCCAACATTTTAGGTTCCGTTCGTTAAAGTGTTTTGGAAGGTGAGATTAGAGAAGGCATGGATTTCTTGTTCATCTAAGTAGTGTTGGTCCTCAATTTCCCGAGGGCGATGTCAGTATCCATCTTATGTTGTTATTTTAGTTTTAATACTATTACATTCTATCTCTTTTCATATATGTACGATTTGAATAAGCCTATATGTGGCTTCTTGAAATTCATGTAAGGCTATGCCCAATATGTTGTGATCTTTTAGATGGTATGAGATAAAACAATCATTTGGGACTTTATTCTATATTACGTATGAATATGTAATAAAAGTAGAAGGTTATGTAACCTTCCTATATGAAGGGTCTATGTATACTAGATATGACTATATTATGTGTGTGTAGAGGTCTATGTACACCTCTAACTAGATGTAATGAAAAATTTTAAATTTTTCCACAAATATCAACCTATGAATGTAATTACATTAGACTAAGAGTCTAGTATTATTATTTAAAAGGACAATGACGTTGGTTTCGTCTAGGGGCTAAACACGAATGTGACATATAGGTGGTCTTATATTGATAAATCTACGTTGAGTTGACCTAGTTTAATTGAGTATTATGGTTTCTATATTGAATTGATGATCATGGCAATGTGTAAGGTTCCATTGATATTGAATTGTATGATTTAACTAAGGATTGAAATGGTGAGAATTTGTTGGTGGTATGCTTTCCTATTTTTCTTTATTTTATTGAATATAGATCTTCAATATTTTTTGATTGGTATGTTCCACTTTTGGTGGTTGTTGTAGGTCAATGATGTGTACTTTTTGGCATTACTTTATGTATTATGAAGATCATGGCCTTGTCGGCACTACTTGAAGTATTAGGATGATATGTGTAGTTGATTATGTAAAGTATGAGCATATCTACTTATATGTTAAGCAATGTGAAAGTATTTGTTCTGCTACTTATACTAGGTGATCATGTTAGACTATGACTATGTCTTCATATGCGTAGTCTTAGAGTTGATGCATGATTCATTTTCATTGGTTATTGAGTCTTATGGTGACTCTCTTGATGGTTCTATAGTTGTAGATAGGGTTACCTTAATTGAATTTGTTGGTCTAATGTGCTACTTGTAAGATGTTTTATTAATGATAAAGTGAAGTAATTATATGTCTTGTTTAGGTATACTTAAATCCCTATTTTTAATGTATGTATGATATTTGAATATGAGAAGTCTTGATTAGGATGCAAAATCCTCTTAGTCATGTATGTATGAATGGCATAAGACCTTGAATATTTCTAAGAAGTTCCTTTATGTGAAACCATAAACCAAGTTGTAAGGTTATGAAACTTGAAGTAGATAGTCGTAATGCTATCCTTTATGTAATGAATGGTGGACTTATGGTTGGTTGGCTGCAACGATGGCGTATCTCCCTTTCGAAAGTCGTTAAATTATCTTTGTCTCCGTTATAAGGCAGCCCTAGGAGACCTCTTTGGTTGGGTCAATATGATATCTATATGAACTAGATATAGAACCTCTTCATGTGATCCTAATGGGAATTAATCTATGAAAACAAATGCAAGCACCGAGTGAGTAGATCTAATGAAGAACTTTACTATAGTATAAAGTAAGACATTCATATTCCTTAATCATGTGCCTACATGTGATTTGTCCAAGTTCTTCCATTGGCAAGTAGAAAACCCTCCATCGGAGTAGTTTACAAATCTGGATTTCATGCTTTGCTACCATGGTCTATGTCGTTTATTGGTTATTCTCATGTTATGGTATACCTATTAGTATTTGAGCAGTCTACGAAGTTTAGGTGGTTCTATGGGATGCTACCCAGACATTGCACCCTTACTCAATGAAGATGTTATATAGAGTCCCTAGGTCTTCTCAAAGATAACAACTTTGAATGTACTCTATGTGATTAATGTATCTCAATGAACTAATGAAATAATGACTTCTGTTAGAAAGCATGTAAATGAATGAGTACCTAATCTATACTAACATTAAGGATTTACTACCTAAAGTTTGAAGGGGGCATAAGGGATGATCTCTTTATGTCTTATCTAGGGAATTCTTGAGAATGACTCTAGTTAGGGAAGTTGGTTGATACTTTGGCCATGTTATATACATAGTAACCCTTAAGAATTATTTAGGTAACCTTGATGAGGGTATATGGGCTTTCTTTTCTAGGAGTACTTAAGTAAGTCTTTTGATAGACTCGGTAAGTAGAATGTCATATGATACTTGTTATGTGTTTTTGTGTCTTGTATATGTATCTGTGTCATTATAAGTAGTCTTGAGGATCATTTAGGTCTGCTTGGAGAGGTTGTATGGGCGGTCTCTCTTTGTATTACTTAAGAGAGTCTTATGATACCTTTTAGTGGGGGAATTAAATTCTAGAAGGTGTGTAAGGTAAAGTTGAAAAACTTCACTGTAACAATGAACGATTTCACTCGAACAGTGAATTAGTTCATTGTATGTTTTCTCCAAAATTGTGATAAATTGTCTGCGTGATTTATTTTGTGTTTCCAAGGTGTTAAATCTTGTTCTTATGTTTATACTATGATGTTTTAATCAAAAATAGTATATTTCCATTAAATGTATGTTATCATAATTTTTATGCATTATGTCATACTTAGTACATGTGTTTGTACTAATTCCATCTATATTTCTATCTCTATTGTGATTGGTAGCTGAAGAGCATTGGAAAGAAATGTTAGGATTATATAATCATTCAAGAAAAATTGAAGTATGTCCTCTCTTGATTAGAGGGCATAGTTTTCTTAGATTTATTTTTTATTGAAGTATTGTAATAGACTAAGTATTTCTTTTTTTTTATGTATGGGTCATGTCCCAAGTATTCTCGTGTCTAAGCTTTCATAAGATTGAGACTTAGTAATCCCTATGATTTCTAACGTAAGATATTATTGAACATATTCTAATGTTTCTTAATGTTTTAATTCCGCACTCTTTTTAATTATGTATATGCGATGAATAATAGGAAAATGCTTGTAAAAGACCTCCGTGATGTCAAGTATGCTGGTTGCAATCTAAGAATGCCCTTACTTCAAGGGTATACATTCGGGTCGTGACACAATGCTAGCATCCCAAACAATAACAATACATTATAACATGAGTTACAATATCAATCATGTCATTTTACTTATACAAATATTCAAGTAATACAGATAAAGGCTCAAAATCACAATATGAGGAATTTCCTTCTCACAAAAACATTAACTCACACACAATTTAGGATTCAATCATACCAAAACTCAAACTATAAACATGATCAATTCCATTTCATAAAGACTCCCCATATAAACATGCACCACATAATTCAAACCAAGAAGAATTGACAATTTTTAAGTCTATATGCATAATCTCATTGTAATTCACTGTAACATGAAAAATTTTGCAAAACATCACCAATAATCAAAGCAACTTCAATTTATTTATTACGTTAATTAATAGTAAGTACAACGAACTTTTTTTAGGAAAGAGATGAGGATAACTAAACTTCAAATCGGCTTCATCCTCCTATGTTGCTCCTTCAACTAGGTGGTTTTTTCATAAGACTTTTACGGAGGCCACTTGTTTTTTTCTCAACCTCTTAACTTTATAATCAAGAGTTATCAACTGGAACCTCCTAATATGATATTTTATCCTTCACACAAAGACCCTGAATAGGAAGAATAGACTCAGGATCACCGATACACTTATTAATCATGGAAACATGGAAAATCGGATGAACCTATGATACGTCGCTAGGCATTTTTGACAAATATGCCACCTTACCAAACCTTTGTAAGATTCTATAGTGACCCAAATAACGAGGAGTCAACTCCAATTTCTTGCAAATCTAACCACCTCTTTCATAGGAATTTTTTTTAATACATCTTATCACATTCTTCAGACTCCAAATATCTTCTCCTATAATCAGCTTAAGACTTTGGCCTATAATTGGTTGTTTGCAACCGGTTCCTTATGATATGAAGTTTCTCCTAGGCTTTATACATCAATCAGGACCAAGAAGTGAAGACTCGCCAGGCTTAAACCACCCAATAGGAGATCTACACCTCCTACCATACAAAACTTTATAAGGAGACATAGATATGGATGAACGAAAACTATTATTATATGATAACTCCACCAAAGGAAAATGCTCATCCCAATTTTCCTTAATGTTAATGGTACAATCTCTAAATTTATCTTCAAAAGTTTGAATAGTCCGCTCCGCTTGACCATTTGTTTGAGGATAAAAAGCGGTGCTTATAAACATCATTTATGTAACCAAAACTCTTTGAAATGATCTAAAAAATCTAGATATAAATTGAGCACCTCTATCCGATATAATTGACAAGGGAACCCCATGAAAACTTACTATCTTTTCAATATCGATTCTTGCTTAATGTTCTGCCGGAAAAGTAGGCTTTACGGGAAGAAAGTGAGCGAATTTTGTCAATCTATCCACCACCACCCATATAGAGTCAAATTTCATTCTAGTTAGAAGCAACCCTACTACGAAATCCATGTTAACCTCTTCCAACCTCGAGCTAAGAATTTGGATTTCTTATAGTAAACATCGGCTTTTGGTGCTCGGCTTTAATTTATTGGCAATTTACATACTTTGCAGCAAACTACGTGTCACATCTTGGGAGAACCCCCTAGACGTAATTGGCATTGTAATTATTGAAGAGGACTAAGACTAGCCTCTTAAACTTCATCATTACATCTGTAGGTTAAAAATGCGAAAAATATAAAACTTTTTGATTATTTCTACATTGACATTTACTTAGACCTCTCCCTTGAACATAATTTTTTTTATTGAGTATACATGGACCATTTGTATAAGAAGATTACATAGTCTTCTACTTTTATTACACATACAGTGTATAAGATAGTCTCATAAGAATTATAACATTGTCTCATATTAAACAATCTAGACAAGAGTATAACAATTTTCGCATAGGCCTTACATAAACAATCAAAGCCAAATTAACGCTTTACAATAATGGTACTAAATGAAAGAGAATGAATAAAGTGTATTTAATACTATACAACATCTGATAGGTAGCAAATGACATCGCCCTCGGAAAGTGAGGACCTACGAACTTGGAAGATAGTCTTCAAATGGCCTTCTACTAACCTTAATTGCCCGATCCTAAATTTGTACTAAACATAAAACATAACTTATTACACACTTGTACTATGCATGGGTATATGCACATAAAACAATTGAATTAATTCTAAATATGTTCAAAACCATACTAAAGTAATTTGAAAAGGCTTATGAAGAATCTTCAACCTATATAAACCAATAATCTCATAATCCATAAGTCAAACTCATTTTTGACACAAGACCAACATGAACAAGTAATAGTCAAGTAAACATATACAAGAGTTCATAATATCATAAATTATGCAAGACTCTTACTTATAAACAAAAATTTAGCCTACAAATATAATGAACAAGTGAAGACCCATAACCTTACTTAATAAAGTTAACAAAACAAATGATGACAAGTAATGCCCAAATCATCATAACATATCATATATAATAGTCATAATCATATTAAGAAATATTGAGCAATAGCATGTTCATCAATGAAACTAACCTCATAAATTATCAAAACAATAATATTTACTTTATAATATAATTATAACATAAGAAAATTCTTCTAGGACTTCCCTTAAAGCAAACTAGTTCAGTGCCTAGATTGAGTCCTATACCCCTACCTTTACTAAGACAACCTCTCAAGTAACCTAGTTTGGGTTCACATTATTACTTCATTTTACTTTTTGGAACACCTGCATTCACTCACATACACCAAAAGATCTAAGTTCATTTAGCTCAATAGGTATTGCATGAGAATATTGTTTCATGGAAACCCTTATATTTGAGATTAGCATTTCCTCATCTCATTTAGCAATAAGGAACATAGGAAAGTAATCACCAACCTTATATAATTTAATCTCGAAATCAGATAGTAATTAAATTTTAATTGAACGTCATACCAATACCTACATAGACTATTCACAAGGTATACTTCAATTAAACTATATTCTCAATCAAAAGGCATCATAATTTAATTAAAGGTTAGGATCATGAAGACTTACAAATTATCCATCAAAATACATCATCATGGTCTTACCATCAACCAACCAATTACATCAAATAAAAGGTGTAGTAACATCAACCAATAGTAATTAATATAAAAACTAGGTCAATTGCATTATAACTATGCCAATTAACATTAATTCATAACCTAGGGTTAGGGAAATTAGGGTTCATCATGTATTTATCAAGAATTAGATCCAATCCCAACAATACATACCCTAGTTGATCCATACATGAATTAGAATAAATAAAACACGTCTAATAATATAATCATTCTTTAATTCCCATCAATTCCTGAATAAGAACAAAAACTTTGGGAAAATTAAGGATGGGATCATGATTAACCATGAAATTGAGTCAATTAACATCAATGAATCAACAATATGTATTTAATTAGCCATAGGATATCACAATTTATCATTAATTTGAATTTAAGAAGAAAACCCATTTGGTATTTTGAAATAAATTTTGAGAGGACCTATTGGAGAATGGAATCCCACCAGTGAAGAACCTATAGCTTTATGAAGATAAATCCACGATTTTGAAGTGAAATCCTAGAGAATTTTACATTCTTCATCAAGGATTGTTTTTTCTTCGATTGAGGAATTGGGGAGAACTGAGCTTTTGGGTATGTTTTAATAATTGGGTTTGGAGTGAAATAAAATGGATCAAAACTCATCTTAAGTCAATATATAGTCACCTACAAAATTGAAAAAATGTCTCTCACTTAAATAGGTCATTTTGTGAAGTCAAAATCCCAAAAATACGATTTTACCAAAACGGGGAAGTGGCTTTGCATCGCCATGCTAATACCAATTTTTATATCTGAAAATGAGTTTAGGTAGTGGGGTACGTGTGGGCTGTGTTTCATGCAACATCCCTCATAATCTTGACCCACGAAGGCTTCTTTGGCAGACTACCCACCCATGCTAGGGACCTCCTCAAGGACTCTTCGAGGGGTCATTGGTGAGTCGTTATCAGACGTCTAGACCCTGTATACTATAATAATTTTTGGAAATAAGTAAGGAAATTTGGAATATTTCGTATATGTAAAAGTGAGTTTTTTTATTCATTTTCTAACGTTCATAACTCCCAGCTCAAGAGGAGTTATAGTGAGTTTACTATATATCTAAACAAAGTATTTATACAAGTTTTACTCTCTATGTGACCCTCATAAACCATCCCCAAACATAGATATATCAACTAGTTCAATTAAGCTAACTTGTGGACTTTATGGATGTTCGTTGACGTTTTGGCGCTAAAACTTCTAGGATGACTTATAAACATTATTTTAGGTCTTAAAAAGTATATAAACCCTTAAACACTCATGTTAGGGTTTCGATTATATCTTGAATTTTCGTAGTATTACACTTTAGAATATCTTTTTTTGGCTAACCCACCAAAACAATTCTCTAAGTTAATGGTATATCTTTGTAAAATTGGGATGAAAAGAGAAATGAGGTCCATGAGAATCCTCAAGGATCCTACTCCTAAAATCGTGCACATTAGGCACACACAATTTCTCTTGTTACTTTAGAACACCACCCCCGAGAGAATGACTCATTCATGTTTCATAGAACCAATTCTTTTAACTCTACCAATAATGGATCAAGGTAATGTTTAGACTTCACCTCAACCACCAAAGACGACTCGGAGTTATGATGTACCACAATACCACCATTTGGAGAAATTTCAATTTGAAACCCTAAATGAGACAACCTATGAACACAATTCACTAGGATTCTCTTGGCTTCTTCCACATGCGACACACTCCCCATGGATAAATGACTTAGAGCATCCTTTACCACATTAGCCTTGTGGGGGTTATAAAATACACTCATTCAACAACTCTGACCATCTCCGGAGATTCAACTCCTTTTGAGTGAATACATATTTAAGACGTTTATGGTCCTTATACATACAAACATGAACCCCATAAATATAATGCCTGCAATATATTCAAGGAAAATATGATGGTTGCTAACTCAAGGTCATGAGTCAGATAATTATTCTCATAAATTTTTAGTTGCGTAAAACATAGGCTATAAATTTGCGATGTTGCATATAAACACACCCCAACCTGACTTGGGTTGCATCACAATAAACCACAAAATCATTATTACCCTTTGGTAGGGGTCAATACTGAAGCGTAAGTAAGGCTGTCTTTAAACATTTGTAGGCTCTTTTGACATGTTTCCAACAAATAAAATTTCACATTATTTTGGGTCATGTTTTTTAAGGGAAAAGCAAGAGACACAAATCCGTAGAAAAACCTTATATAATAACCGGCTAGGACTAAGAAACTCTTAATATCCATAGGAGCCAAAAGTCTAGGACAATTTTTCACAACTTTGGTGTTCTTTCTATCAACCTTTACACCTTCTGTATAGATGATATGACCAAAAAACGTGACCGAACTCAACCAAAATTCAAACTTTCTATACTTGGCAAATGGTTGGTCATCCTTAAGCACTTGTAACACCACTCTTAAATGGTCCATTTGTTTACACTCATTTTTTGAATATACCAAGATGTCGTCAATGAAGATGATGACAAATGAATCTGGGGAAGTTTTAAACACCATATTCATTAGGTTAATAAACAATGTCGGAGAATTAGTAAGATCAAACGACATTACTAAGATGTCGTAGTAATCATATATTGTTGGAAATGCCGTCTTTGGAAAATTTTAATTGCTCACCCTAATTTGGTGATATCCCGATCTCAAGTCAATTTTCAAAAAGTAACTCGCATCTTGGAGTTGATCAAAAAAATCATCCATCCGAGTGATCGGATACTTGTTCTAGATTGTGACTTTCTTGAGTTTATTGTAATCGATACACATTCTAAGGGACCCATCCTTCTTTGTCACGATCAACACCGGAGAACCCCATGGAGAAATACTAGGCCAAATAAAGCCCTTGTGTAACCATCATTTACAACATAGGTAAAAATTCCCATACTTTTAAGCCAACAAAAAACATTATAGTAAACCAACATGATCTTCACAGTGAACTCCTTAAGCATTAACAGTAAATACATTTGAACATTGACAATGAATAATTTAAAGAATTCATAATAAATTAACCTTGAGCAATTAGAATGAACTATCCTACACTAAATGAGTGAACTCCCAAGGCCAAGCGAAAGTGAAAGTGAACACATTTTCATATAGAGTTTCCCTACCTTGGAATCATCCTAACACTTACTAAGCTACGATATGGAGGAACTATGCATATGCCTCCTCCAATACTTAACAATGAACCCTCAAGACCACCCCTTTTGGCTTACTCAACTCGGGATAAACAAGCCCCTCAATCAATGGAAAGACGTTAAAAGACACCTAAAGAACCACCCAAGTCTTCCTTTTTGAATTCCTACTTAGTGCAATGAGTAGGTAGCGTCCCATACCACCACCTACCCTAAGTAGTACATTATTTTAGAAGGTTTAGCACAAAATCTTTACTTTTGGAAGGGCCTACCTAGTTTAACGATTCGATCGCATCCCATACAACCACCTACCCTATGTATTACGCTCATTTAGAAGACATAGTTCAATAAATTCTTTGTATGGGGTTTGTTAACCGATATAGACCTGGAGACCTACACATGGAATCCGGATATTATCCCCTATCGTATGAGGGATCCTCACTTTCCTAGGGTAAGTTCATGCTTCTTAGATTTTCAATGGCTTTTCCAATAGCTACACCTATGTGGACATACAGTTAAGGGATAAGGAGATTGCTACTATGTAACAGATTCTCTACTAAGGAGGAGTACTCTTTTGAAGAGGTACTTTGGAAATACAACATCTCAACTCACAAAGTGTAATCCACCTCTCCTATATATCCTCTCGTTGCTAGGCATAAATCCTCACAGACTTATTAATATAGTAGTCTATAATAGAAATCTCACTAGGAATGGAGAGGTTGCTACTAGACACCACATCTCAACTCACGACGTGTATAAACCTCAAGATTCCCCTTTTTACTAAACTTAGTATAATACATTCTTAAAGGTGTGTGTATAGGTGCACACGATGCATATAAGAGTCACTTCATTTTGATCAATTTCTACACATACTTTAACCTTAATTCATCATGTAACACACCCTACATGTTTCTCATAACCATATACTTCATTTATTCTTAAACTAGGTCAAGCATGCAATTATAGCTACACCAAAACACAATACAAGACCCATTTCCTATATCTCTTCATTAAATATGTTATACCTTCAATATTACATATTCAAACATACTAAATAACATCAAATTCCTCAATAAGCACCGCCGTCCATAAGATTGACCATACCACTGAATATCAATTCATAATAAGAACTATATAATGAAAGCAAATCAATATTAATTCAAATCATCATCACTCATAATAATTTTATCAATATTTCACTATATTATGGCCCTTAGGTCAGTAGCTAAACGAACAAGACAAATACAAGAAGACCCAAGTTCATACTCTACTAAAATCATACTCACATAACCCATTTTCAAGCGAAATGCTAAAGTATGCATAAACAAGAGTTTTATTAGAGTTTTAACATCAAAATCATCAATTAAACCCAAACTAAAAACATTTAAACCTTTAAAACTTAAATACAAAAAGACCCCTACTAGAAATCAAAGTTAAAAAGAGGTTGAGTTTACAAACCCTTTTTGGAAGTTCGCTTCTTGAATGAAAACATATTAAATAATGGATACCATAACTCAATCAAGGAAGAAAAATCCAAGAGTTTTTGATTAAGGGACACGTCCAACCAGCCCTGCTATGCTTCCATGACCTCTAGCTTTCAATGGAGTCTTGAGAGAGAGAGTTTGAATATTTTGAAGAGAGGGATCTTGTATAGGTCTAGGTTTTAAAACTATTTTAATATAACGTAAAAATTCTAAAATTATCCACTTAGTGTCTTCAAAGACTTGGGGTGTATTCACATGAAACACCCCAAGTTGGCAGCAACTTCACATATTTTGCAGGCTTCTCTGACGGACCGTCGTGGAGCCAACGAACCATTGGTAGGGTCTCGTTGGTTTATAATTAAATCCAAATGGAGCATAGAAAATTTAGACTCACTTTTCCAATCAATGCTCTAGTTGACGGACCATCGTGGGACCAACAGACTGTCGTTAGGATCGTCTATGGACACTTCTTTTTGGCAGATTTTGCCCAATTCTTGGGTCCTTCATCTACTTCCCCTTGTGGGTCCTAGGTGGGTCGTGATCAAATATTAAAAACCTAAACTACGTCTTGTAGGTATTAGGAACATCGAATGCATTTCTTTTTAATAAAACGAACGCGTAAAACTCATCTTAACACAACAGGACACACTACTACATTCTAAGGCATGCTTTCCAAATTTCATGGACGTTCTTGGTCGATTGAACTCCAAAATTAACAAAACTTCACATAATTCCTAAGGAATCTAAACTAACTTAGTTTAACTTAAAATCAGTTCAAAAAAAAACTACGAGTCCTAGTTCACCTTAGTTCGTTTTGGGGCTTTACATATAGGATATAAAATGTTTAGTGCTAAAATAAAAAGGAAAGAACTAGCAATCTTATAACTAGAAAAAAATCAATAACTTGATATTTACATTGCCCTCGGAAAATAAGGTCCTAAACTACTTGTATGAGTTAGAATTCCAAGTATTCTTTCAAAGTCTTCTCAATATCACATGTACTAAGTATGAGACCATATGCACAAACATCATAGAAATAATGCTAAAAAAAGAAATCCCGTTAAAACATGCTATTGTACACTTGAAAAACCTTACGCACATTTAAGAACCAATACATGTCATTAATTCATATTCATTAACTCAAGACCTTGTTCATCACAAAACCAACCATACTAAGTCTGGCCAAGTAAGTCATGCATACCAACATACTTGAAGACATAATCTAGACCATTACATCATCAAGTTATATCCTCAAAAAGCATAGATAAGAGTTCATAAAAACCTAACTCAAAAAGGACAATAACTCTTGAACACTCATTTAGTCCACTAGTGCAATAACAAAGCAAAGCCCCATAACCTTACTCAATCAACTAAACCAAACAAGAACCATAACAAATGTAAAACTTCACATATCATATCATTTAACGTACATAATATCATACTTTAGAAATAGAGACTAAACGTATATTCATAAGTTAATTCAAAATCATAATGTTTAATCAACATGTAAGATCATAATATACTAACATAATAACGTCCTCTTACCATTCCCTTCAAGGCTAACTATTGCAATTTATAGGTAGAGTCTCATACCCCTACCTAGACTACGCCAAACCAGTTAGGTCATCCTAGTTAGAGTTCATTAATTACTTTATTTTACCTTCTGGGAACATTTTCCCTTAACTATTATAGACCGCAAGAGCTAATGTGGAATCCAGTGTTTTACAACCCTACACGTAAAGAAGGCGGAATACTTGCCAAGGTAGCACTAAAACATGCACAATGCATTTACGTGGATCCACTAGCTAATATTCCTATTGTGTCAACATAATTCAAAAACTAGGAGATATAGTTGCGAAAATTTTTATACTACATACATTATATTGTCAAATATAATGAGTACTTTCACATCCGGGGAGCATCCCCTAGACGTAACAAACGTCGTCCTCCTCTTTGAGAACTAAGAGTAGCCTCTAAGTTTAAATCATTACATTCATAGGTTAAATGGGGAAAAATTTATAACTTTTTTTTATCTATCATGAGGTTTATGTAGAACTCTCTTATACAAATAAAATATATTACAATCGAGTATATACAGACCCTTTGTATGAGAAGATTAGAATGTCTTCAGCAATTATTTCTCATAGATATATAACATATAACATATTTTTCAATGAGTGTCTCATCCCATAGCCATCTGAAATATTAATGTTTTAGTAGGGCATATCCCATAGAACAATGTAATAAATCCATATATATATATGCTATTCAGTCCGTACTCAAATGAAAGAAAAGAAAATAAGTCTTAAAACTTAAACAACTTTATACTCTTTATATTGGGATTTTTCTAGAAAGTGAGGACGTATTCAACCTGGTTAATTTAGGAATTCCAAGTCTTCTTCAAAGTCGCCTCAAAAGACTTAAATGACCGGAACCTAAAGTGTTGGGGAAAATGGAGAGAATGGGTTTATCACATCACATGTACTAAGTAGGAGACCACATTCACATATAATAATATATTATGCTAAAAACTTATATTTCGTTAAAGCATGGTATTTTACCGTTTGAATGCTTCATGCACATTTAAAGAATCAAAACAATACATTGAAGCATATTAATCAAGTAAATAAAATGTAAACAACAAGACCAACAACCTTAAATCTAAGAAATTCACATAGATATCAACATACTTGAACTCATTATCAAATGTAATTATATCATAAAGTAATAACATCCACAAGCATGAATAACGCTTCATCACTATAATTCCGCAAAAAAACCTAGGTGAAGCTAGAGACTAAAGTTATTTTCATGATTATTGAAGGTCCTAAATTTATATACAAGGTTGTGTTGAGACAATTTCTAAGAGTTTAGGTGCATTGGACGTCAAACGTAAAGGGATGACCAATACGTTCAACGACTATGTCACATAGGTGCCTCATCTGTGGTTTTATGTCAATATGTGTTATTAATGAGGTTATAAGGTACTTAAATGATTAAATATAGTTTTTATAGGAAGTGTGTCATTTTCCTAATGTTTGGAGGTTAGACGTCCCAGAACGTCCACGACGTTTGAAAGATTTTCCTTGAAATGACCTTGTTTGTCTATGCAAATTTCGTCATGTTTCACGTCTTCATTTTTTATGTAACTAATATGAGAGGTCCTAAACACATATAGGAGCATGTTTGGGTTTAAAAAGTTCGGGAAAAATTCCCAAAGGACCATCCAAGATTTCTTGAACAAGACCCTTTCGTTGAACAAAGACAGCTTAAGACAGCCCAACCTATAGAGGCAATCATCGTCCAGTGATTCAGTCGACGCCCCGTAGGTGAGGGTTCGTTTGTGGACACATAGGCGTGGGTAAGGGAAGCTAAAGACCAGCCTTAGTCCCAAATCACGGACCAACATGATGGTCAAGGTACGGGCTGTCGATGGTCTTCCATCTGTGAGGCTTCCTTCCTAAGCAGGTTCATTGTTAAGTGAAGGAGAGTACTATGACCTCTATGTTGTTTTAATTTGTGAGGATGAATCCTCATATATGTCGTGGCTATATGGTGGTAGATGATCCCCAAAAGATTATAAATTAATGGAGTGTACAAGGTGTTGAGTGTCATGGGGGTGACTTCCAGGGTGACGGCGGAGTTATCTTTGTACAAATTGAGGGAGGTTGCTCACCTGTGGTATATTCAATGGAAAGATAATAGGTCTACTTAGTAGGGTCTCATAGAGTGGGAGGAGTAAAATAGGGCTTTCTTATGAGCATGAGGGATTTGAGAAATGGTAAGGCCTATAAAAAAGGTAAGCCTATATTTAAGAAGAGAGCCCCAAATCAAGATGGAGCTAGTGTTTCAAAAGAGAAGTTTGGGATAGGTGGTAGTTCTCAAAATTTTAAGCCTACTTTTTATACTTGTAGGAAGAGAAATTATGGGAGTTTCTAGTTTGTATCGGGAATTGTATTGGTTGTGGTAAGGATGAACATAAGGTGAGAGATTGTCCTACTACTGCGGCTAGAGGAATATAGGGTATGCAAGTTCCTCCAAAAGCCGGATGATGAAGATGATGGTTGTAAGTTCTTGTGTTTCTTTAGTGTGATGAGTTCCTTCTTAGTGGGGAAGTATGGTGAGTAGTGGAGTTCTAACTGATTGTATCATCTCTTCTATTTGCCTTATGCTTTAGAGTAGAATGCCATAGAAGCATGATGCATGCCCATTGCTTTTAGGGGTCTAGTTGAAATTAAATTTTATTGATTCCTTGCATTAATCATTACATGAAGTTATTATTATGTTTTAAGATGGTTACAACTGATGTATATGAGCACGATAACGAATATAAAAGGAGATTTTGCTATTCAGATTGAAGCATGTGAGTTTAAAAGCATAATAAGTTTTAGAATTTATTCTTGTTTCATGTTGTGTTGTCATGCTCTTGATTATGTGAAATTGATGTTACTCCTCTATTTTGTGTTATAAAATGTGATATATGGTATGTTCATGGGCTGTTAAGTTGAATCTCTATTCTTGGAAGTGTTCAGAGACACGAATATGTCGTTCGATGACGAATGTTGTCCAAATGGCGGAGATTGTAATAGCTCAAAAATGAATTAGGTTAATCTAGAGACTAAAATGTTGGTAATGATGTTATAAGGTCCTAAATTAATCTATAAGGTGGTATTAAGGCAGTTTCTAAGATTGTAGGTGCATTGGATGTCAAACACCAAAGGATGAGCAAAACGTTCAACGACTAAGTCACCTATGTGCCTCATAAGTTGGTTTATGTTTTATGTGTTATTCATGAGGTTAGAAGGTTGATAAATGATTTAATATAGTTTTTATGGGTAGTGTGTCAAGTTTTGTGAAGTTTTGAGGTCAAACGTCCAAGCGTTTCAATGTTTTTTTTTTAAACAAACTTATATGTCTAGCATGTTCCGTCCAGTTTTAAATTTTCTTTTAGGATGAAATTCTTTTGAGAGGTCCTTTACTATTATAAAAGCATGTTTGTGTTGGAAACGTATGGGTAAACATTCCCAAGGACCTTCCAACGGTCCCTGTGAAAGACCCTTTTGGTTGAGCCAAGATTGCCCAAAATAGACCAACATACGTAGGCAATCGAAGCCCAGTGACTCACTAAATGACCCGTAGCTGAGGGTTAATTCCTTGACACATAGGAGTAGGTAACAAGAAGCCAAAAAGCAGCCTAAGTCCCTAACCATGGACTAATAGGATTGTCCATTGGTCAAACCACGAGCCGTCAATGGTCTACCGATTGTGAGGCTGCGTTCTTACAGGTTCACTCTTAAGTGAAGGGTGAATTGGTAAATTGATCCAACGTCCAAAATAGAAGTTTTGATATTCCTCAAGCGTCTTTATTGTATTTTAATCATGTATATAAGTCTTTAACATTTAGAAGATCTCATTCTTCAAAATAAAAACCTAAAATCCCTTAAAAATTCTCTAGAACTCCATTGGAGCGAAAACTCAATTAAGGGCTTGAATTGGAGAATAGAGTGGAGATTCTTCTTCAAATTTGAGGATTAGATTTATTTAGGTATAGTTTTTATCCTTGAAACTCAAATCATCAAGGATCCCAACTTTCAAAGAAGTTTCCTAAAGATTTCAAAGAGGAATTGTCCATTTTCACGATCTATCCATGGTTTCTTGCATTAAAGGTTTTAAAACATTGTATATTGATTAAATTTATTTTTCAGTTAGATGATTTTAACTCAATTAACCTATGAACCCATGTAATTGAAAAACCTTAGTTTTTTACTACTTTATGATTTAACTGATTTGGACTTATTGCGTATGAAATCTAGTTTAGTTTTCAATAGGTTATTGAATGATGTAATAATTATATTAAATTTATATCTATGTTTTATTACATTGATAAATTATATTGAGTTAACCTGGATTAACTGACTATTATAGTTTTTTTTTATGATCATGGCCATCAGTAAGGACCTTATGGTATTGAATTGGATGATTTACCATTGGATTGAAGTGTAGATGATGGAGTGCTGGTATTCTTCCCTAATTCCCTATATTATTATTTTTCAATCATACTTCAATTATGTTGTGTTTTCTATGGTATACTTACTGTAGCGTTGTTATGTGCTTTATGTGCAATAAATGTGGCCTTGTCGGCGTTACCTAATATATTTTGATGATTGTGGCCTTGCTGGCACTACATGAAGTACTATGATGATAGGTAAAGTTGTGTAATATCTATCTACATGATAATTAAGGTAAAAGTATATGTGTTCTTCTTTTGATGCTATTTAGGCGATCATGTTAAACTATGACAGTCTGCTTAGATGTGTAGTCATAGAGCTGATGCATACTTGTTCCTACTTGACTCTATGAGTTGTGATGGTTATATAGATGATGATATAGTAATGTATTGGATGAAAAAAAATGATAAGGTCTATTACTAAGTGATTCAAAGAATGATATGCTATATGTCATCAACTAAAAAATGTTGTGTCTTGTTTCAGTAGACTTGTGTCCCTTACTTGATGCATGAATGAATGATATTTGAATATGAGATGTGTTGACTAGGCAGGGCTAGTGCACCCTTGTCATGTATGAATGAATGGTATGTGAGACCTTAGGTGATGTTGAGAACATCAGGTACGTGGAACCTTAAACCTAGTGTCAAGGTTATGAATGTTGAAGTCGAAGAGTCGTAATGGTATCCTTCATGTAAAGGAATAGTGGACTTAGGGTTTATTGTCTAGAACAACATCATATCATCCTTAGGAAATTCATAATAGTCTATGTTAGTCAGCATCTAACTGTTTTGGTAGGGTGAATGTGATTTAGTTATGAAATACATATGGAACCCCTTTGTATGAACCTTTAATGTCAATTACTCTATGTGAACAAAGGCTAGCACCGAGTGATTATGTTATCCGAAATATCTCTACTTGAGAAGGTGACTAGAGTACAATGAAGTTCTACTTGAGAATGAGACTAGAGTGCATAAAAGCCCGTCATATTCCTTAACCATGTGCGTAAATGGGATGTGTCCTAGTTATACCAATGGTAAGTACAACACCCTCATTGGAATAGGTTAGATCTCCGGATTCCATGTCTAGCCATCATGGTCTATGTAGGTTACTTCCTATTCTCATTATTTGGGATATCTACTAGCATTAGAGAAATTATATGAAGTTTACGTGATGGTATGGGATGCTATGTAGACATTGCACAATAGGAGTTGACGGTGTTAGAGTCCCTTTTTGGTCATGTCCAAGACCATTACTTCAATGTCTTTATGTGACGAATGATATGTAATTAAACTAATGAATATAGTGACTTAATAAATAAAGTATGTTAAATGAATAAGTACATATATAGAGTAGTAAAGGGTTGTCTAGTTAAGGTGTGAAGTGGGAATAGAAATGGTAAATTCGTATATTACCTAGATATGTCTTGAGATTGACTCTCGTAAGGGAAATTGGATGATTATGTAGACATGATCTAAGCCTTATGAAGTCTTAAAGATTATTTAGGTAAAATTGAAGAGGTCAATCATGGACGTTATCTTCTTCATTTAATTATGTCTTTCCATAGCCTTTGGAAAGAGATGTCATAGTATCTATGTGTTGATGCATTAATTGAGAATAATTCTATCTTAGGTAGTCTATTGGATATCTTAAGTATGTGTATAAGGGATTGTATGGGCGGTCGCTTCACAACTCATTCAAGGGAGAGTTAGAATCATCTTTTGGTAGAAGTATCTCATGTTTATATGTTTGACGTCATGTAAGTATGTGTTGATATCATTATAGGTTGTCATAAGGATCATATAGGTTTGCCTAGAGAGGTTGTATGGGTGGTGTATCTTTTTTTTTTTTGAGTGTCTTTTAGGATATTTTCTACTGAACTGATTGCATGATAGACAGTATCAAAAGTTAAGTTGATAGGCTTCACTGAAAAAGTGAATGTATTCACTGTAAGAGTGAATATAGATCATTGTAAAGTGACATGAACCACTGTATTATTCCTAAAACTGTAATAAATTGATTAAAATATTTCTTATATTTTTATAAGGTATTAAGTGTTATTCATATGATTATAATGTGATGGTTTAATGAAAAAGATCCATAACTCAAATAAATGTCCGTTTTAATGATTTTTGCATTATACCATGCGTAATATATGTGGTTGTACTTATTCCATTCTTTTATCTATCTCTATAGGTGTTGGTAGGTGAGGAGCATTTGGAAAGCAAGCCATGGATCATAGCATCTTTCAAGTGAATTTGAAGTATATCCTCATTTAACTCAAGGGGCATAGATGTCTTTTAATTAATAATAGAATATTTGTAATAAACTAAGTATTTTTATATTCGTATTGTGTATATGCCTTGTCCTAATGTATTCTCGTGTCTAAGATTTGATGAAATGAGACTTATCATTTCCTATGATTTTATATGAATGATTTTTTAAAGACATATGAAAATTTTTAATTCCTCACTACTTTTGATATGTATCATATGCGATGATTGAATTGAAATGGTTTGTAGAAGACCTTTGAGAGGTCAAGTACACGGGTCCATGATCTAAGGAATGTCCTAAATTCTAGGGGGTACTTGCGGGTCGTTACAATCAATTCACATTAAAGGAAGACCATTACCCATGACCCTCTTTAAGTCCACTTGTGTGATGACTAATCAAATCCCCGTAACCTTACTCAATCAAGTAAACCTAGCAATATCCATAACCAATGTCAAACTACACTTATCATATTTGTAATAGTAAATAATATCATACTTTAACAATAGAGACGAACTACATGTTCATAAGAGAAACTTATAACACTTAATTCAATTACCATATAAGATTATCATATATATATATATATATATATATATATGTATATATATATATATGTATATATATATATATATGTATGTATATCATTTACATTCATTAGCGTATTCATGCTTAAGGACATCCACTTGAGACTCCTTTCAAGTGTGTATAGTGCAATGTATCTATGAAGACTTAAACTAAACCCCTTAGGACATCTTATTTAGAGATCATTCATCACTTCATTTTTGTTAGGGAACACTTGCATTAACCGACATAGACTACAAGAGCAAAGTGTAGATCTGTGTTGTAAGTCCTTACACAGATAGAAGGTGGTCCACCAGCCAAAATAGAATTAAATATAAACGTAGCTCACTAGGTGGATCCACAAGCTAGTCTTCCTATCGGAGCAAAATATTTGAAGAACTAACATATAGGTATTATGTACTATTTGAATGAGTATCCATTATATGGAAGTCAACATCTCATGTGGAACTATAGGGTGAATCTCCCTCTATGGAAAGTCAACACCTCCAATTGTCATGCTCACTCGGTACTAAGATAAACTCTTTTTTATATGTCTTAAAACATTTATTAATAACCATAGCATAGTTTAGGTCATAGGGTCTACCCCTTATAAAATCATCATTGTCAAAGCTCAATAGAAATTGTATGAGGATCACCTTTCAATGTATATCTCATAGTGATGTCAAGACCTTTCATCATATTATAGTAATGCATATAAAAGAATCAACATCATATGTATATAATTTCAAGATTAATATGATTTAACCATTCATATATCAATTCATATCAATACAAACATCATACAATCCTAGTTAATCTAATAATCACACATTTACGTCAATTGAATCGACATTACAAGGTATAAGTCTTCATAATAGAATTAGGATTTCAAGATCACAACAGTTTACCTCTTCCTCTTCCAAAGCTATCAACATGGTATTATTATCAACCACTCTCAAATGACCCATCAATTTTCATAATATGATCATAGTATAGTAATTCAACGAATAACCAAGTCAATTGAAGCAAAACTATACAATCAACTCAAGATCAGAACCTCTCGTTAATGGGAAAGGGTTCATCATGAATTCAACAAGAATTAGGCCTAATCACAAAAATACGAGTTCCTAAGTATCCCATAGCTTTAATAATATGAATACAATGATCAACATATTCGCAATTCCTCTTGAACTTACAAGTAAGAGTCAAGAGTTAGGGAAATTGGGGAAAAAACATGATCTTTTTACAATTCCCACATTTAACGTTATTTAAACAATAATATACTAGATTAGTCACAGGAAATAATAATTCAACTTAATCAATCATCAATTTCAACTTTAGAAGAAATCCCATTTGTAGAGACAAACCGTATAAATTTGAATAATTCTAATACATGTTTGTAAGGACCTCTTGTGTAAAGGAATGCCAAGAGTGAAGAACCCATACCTTAATGACAATTTATCCACAAAAATTGATTGAAAATCTTTTAGGCTTTGTCTTCTTCCTTAAGCTTCTTGTTCTTTAATGAAGGACGAATGAAGATAGAGAATGTAAAAAGAAGTTGTAGCAATCATGAGTTTAAATTTGGATTTGACTTTTTGGAGTTGGAATGAACGTAAATTTACCGAATGTCAAAATATAGTCCACCTAAAAATAGGCAATCTACCCCTCATTAAGTGGGACTTCCCAAAGAGAAGTCCAACTTTAATTTCAATGTGAGGCCACCATCCCACTACAAAACATACTTCATGTACCGTGAACAGTTGGATGGGTCGTGCTAGAGTTTGTGAAGATAGAGGCATTAGATACTTCTAACAGACAAACTCACACCCCTTTTAGGCTAGGTCATTTTGACGGACGCCCCTTGTCTTCCATCAAGTGCAGCACGAGTCGTGGAGTGGATCGTGGTTTCCTGGAAAGTAGCTAGGATTTCCCAGGCACTTCCTACATGGCTAAGGATAACATACGAGCTCCCCCCCCCCTTTTATTTGACATGCATCACGATCCGTTGTAATGCTTGTGAAGAGTGAGGTAGTAGCCTCACATTTTGGGCAGCCTTGTCCTCTTGGATTTTGCTTAACATAGAAGATTGGGCCTATTCACTTGGACTAGCTTCCATATACCTCTCATTGACCCATAAGTTCATACTCATGAACCTACCAATATAAAACCCTTAGACACATTATTGTACCCATGTTGACAAACAACTAGCTCCAGTAGTAAGTTCACCAACGTCGTGGACGTTCCTTGTTGTTTTTATTCCATATCTTCCTAAATACTCTATATTCATCATTTTAGGCCTTAGAATAGTGTCTTAACCTCTTAACACCCATGTTAGTCTCTAGATAAGGTATTAGGATTTCAAATACATTATCCCAACCTTGAAAACATATGTCTACTAATGACACTAAAAACTTTTGAAAGGAAAGAATAGACTCAAGACTAGCAACCTAATATACAACAATACATAATGACATGTCTTATAACATCAATCATGGTATTTTCTATAGATTAAAATTCAAGACATTAATTACCACAAATAAGTCTCAAAATCTCATTACGAGGAATATTTCCTTCTCATACAACATGAGGTCAAAACACCATACATGAGTCCATTATGCCAAAAATCATCTTCCCAACATGCTCAATATCATTTCACATGGTCACACACTCGAACATTATAAGGACTTATACTAGAGCCTTATATGTTGAGTAATTGTGGTTTTGAGTTAAATAAGTAGAAATGATTTATTTGTCAAGTATCGGAGCAATAGGACTAAAGAAAAGACATAACGTGCCAAAACAAGTGAAATTTAACTAGTTGACGTCCCTATGTTTGGTGAAGATTTTTGAGGGTCATGTGGATTCCAAAACTTGTAAGAAAACTTTAGGTAGGTAGAATGCAGTTTATACAGTAAGTACATAGAGTTACTACACCCCAAGGACCACATGAATGATCCTTGGGGAGGACACGGAGTTGGGAGAGCAAGCTGCGAAGGCAGCTTCGCGCAAGCAGATTCTTGTGGCTGTTGTGCATTGCACAGCCATGACGTACGAATCAGTAGATTTCCTCGCGACATGGGTCCAATACGGACCCTACTGCCTTAACTCAATATAAAATGGGAAAAAAGTCTCGTGACGCACACCTACTTCTTAGAAATATGAAAAAAACGGAAACGTAGTCCTCTTTATATGAGGTCATATAAAATTTTGAATAGTGTCGAGGGTATCGTCTATGGGCTGAACTTTCCAAGTGAGTCGGCCATTATTGATCCGATTTTCAATGTATCTATGCTTAAAAAGTGTATTGGTGATCCAGTGTCCATTCTTCCTTTAGAAGGTTTGGGGGTCAAGAAGGATCTTTCATATGAGGAGGTTCCGGTTGAGATCTTGGATCGCCAATTAATGAAATTCAGAATAAGGAGGTTGCCTCTGTAAAGGCTCTATGGAGGAGCTACGTTTTTGAGGTGCAACATGTGAGGCTGAGGCCCACTTGAAGACCTACGATCCACATATTTTCCTCCTTACTCCTGCTATAGATTACGGTTCGTAATTCCTTATATGAATATTATGAATAATGTTGAACTGATAATGTTTTTCTAAATATGTGCATATTATAGTAGAAATACATACCTAACTGGAGTTCTTGTCTTTCCATGAAATATTTTATTATGTTGGCATTTACTTGACTGTGTTGTGTTCTATACGTGTTCATAGAGAATTGTAATGTGATTAATTGATCTTTATTTGAAGGGAAATTTATATGTCAACCTTCAAAGTTAATATTGAAGTCATATTGAAATGGAAAAGGTAGTACCTCCTTATGTGATATGAAAATTTCAATTTTTGTGTGGTATGTGTGGATTAAGTACCTACTTGTTAATGCTATGTTTATTTGTTGAAATGGGTTGATATTTCATCCTATGATCTGTTACTCATTATTATATTGTTGGGTTGTTTGCTTCTAGTCTCAAGTCTTTCTCCCTATCAAATAGTTTAAAGTGTCATTCGGGGACGAATGTTCCTAAGGGCGGGAGTACTGAGACACCCGCAAATTTGCACGACTTACACAAGAGAATTATATATTGAATGATGATTTTTTTGGACATAAATAAGCATCAAAAACATTTTTGAGAAATATTGAAGAAATATGATCAAAGAAAAGTCTTAACATCCGGAAACTAGCGAAATTTAACTAATTCACATCCCTATGTTTGGTGAACATTTCTGTGGGTCATTTTGATTCCAAGACTTGTAAAAAGACTTTGAATAGGTGGAATGTAGTATACTGTGTCAAAACATATAGTCTGGACACCCCAATGACCACCGGAAGGGTCCTTGAGGAGGACCCAAATTTGGGAGACCAAGCTGCCAAGGCAGCAGTGCGCAGGCAGATTCTGGTGGCTGCTGTTCATCGCGCAGCTATCACGTGGGAATCTGAAGTTGGTATAACACTACGGAAAATGAAATGACATATAATAGACATCAATCTATTAAATAATTTTTATAATGATGTTTCAAGACCTATATTAATGCAATAAGTTCATTTAGAAAAGGTTAGAGTCAAAAGGACAAAGAAATAATGGTGAACGTTTTGGGGTTTTAATTAAAGTAAAAAACTTTTATAAAGACTTTGGATAGGTATTATGTAGTACAAAAGGTCTAAACATTGGGTAACGACACCCCAAGGACTACCTGAAGGGTCCTTTGGGAGGACCCCAACATGGGTAGGCAGGCTGCCGAACAAGCCTGTGCGAAAAAGATATGGGCTTATAGTGTGCGACGCGTGGCTGTCACACAGCGTTCTGCCTCAAGATTTGAGAGGCATCCTTGCAATGCGAGGTTGATACACACCTCAATGCCTCAACCCAAAATTGAATAAAAATGATGGGATTTTGGCCCCCGATACGCAGCCATTTCCCAGAATCGTTAAAGTCATATATTTTGTAATTTAACTTCTTAAAAAAACAATCTTAGTGGATATATTTTTTCTAATTGATAGAACTACTATATATGGATATAAGGTCCGTTTTAGACCACTTTTACACGTCCAAATTAGAAATCAAACGAAAATTCTCTCTTCTCTCAAGCTTTTCATCAATCTTTCGTGTATTCTTCATCTATAAGGTATGTGTTTTTTACTCTTTGGATTACTTTCCCCAAGAGGTCCTTTTAGAGATGGCTTTCAAGAATTTAAACTTCTAAGGTTCTTATTCTACAAAAAAGATTTTTTTCCTATTTCTGGGTTCATTATTTTTGATAAAAGGAAATTGTTTTCTATGGTTGATTTTACACGAATTGTTGAGTATTGCGCTTGAAATATTAGAATCTTGTGTAATGCATGTTCTTATTTAGATGATGGTTGTTGCTACTACTAGATGACGTGAAAATGTAAGCATTGGAACAAAGACTAGAATAAACTCGTAAATGACTTTTTCCCTTATCTTACATTATGCATTAATATTTCTATGATTTTGAAGAGTTGTTATTTTATATGTTATTGAGTATTCCACTATGTTATGGTTATGAATGGTGTAAGTTGAACGTAAGTTTTTGAATAAGGATTTTTGGATATAAGAGGTAAGTCTTCATAAGTTATGATTGCTCCACAATGTTTATGTTAACCTATAATCATGATGCTATGTTATTTGTAAGACCTCCAAAATAACTTAGGTAAACTAGAGACTAACAAGGTTTTAAGGATCGTCTAAGGATCAAAATATGTCTATTAAGTTGTATTGAGACAGTGTCTCAGAGATTAGGTGCATTGGAAGTCAAACGTCAAGAGACAACCAATACATTCGACATCTAAGTTAGCTATGTGCCTCATATGTAGTTTTATGTGTTTATGTGTGATAAATGATGTTATATGGTCCTTAAATGATTTATTGTTTACATATTCAGGGAGTCAAGCTTCGTGAAGTTTAGAGGTAATCCGTACAAGAATGTCCATGATGTTCAAAAGTTTTTCCTTGAAATGACCTTATTCATGTTTTATCGAGTTTTACTTGTTCGTTTTGAATGACATTCATGTGATAGGTACTAAAATAATATAGTACAATGTTTGGGTTGGAAACGTCGGGTCAAACATCTCCAAGTACCATCAAAGGTTCTATGAGGAAGGACTAACGTTGGTGCCCAAAGCTGCAGAAGACAACCCAAAAAATGGAGTCAATCGACGCCTAGTGGGTCAGTCGACGCCCCATTGGTGGTGCCTCATCGATTGGAACCTAGGCGTGGGGGAGAATATTCCAAATACTAGACTCACTCCCAAAACAAGGAAAACCAGGACATTCTGTAGGTCGAGGGACGGGCCGTCGATTTGCAACCGTTGATGGATTGCTTCCCTACGGAATTCACTTATAAATTGAGTGGTAAATTTGTAAATTCACCCCAATTCTACATAAGATTACTGGATGTTTCTAAGGGGTATTATCTGTATTTTAAATGTGTTTATAAGACTAAAACTTATATAAGATTTTATTATTCAAAATCAAAACCTAAATTCCCTTAGAAATTCTCTACAACTTTATTGGAGGCAGTATTAGAAGTCACTTTATAGTAAACTCATTCACTATTACAATGAATTAATTCATAGTACAATGAAAAACTTTGTTCATTATTGTAGAAACCCTTTATCATGTAATCTTCTCACTCAAGTCTATGCTAAGATTCACTTAAGTCACAGAAAGAGAGACCTCCCATACACCCTCAAGATGTTCCAAAACGACCCTTAGGATTACTTATAATGGGTCACATACACACTTAAAGAGTATCATGAACATCAAGGTAATATTCTTCTACCAAAGGTGAATTCTAAGTCTCAGTTGAGTGAGTTGTGACGCGACCACTCATACAATCCCTTACACACACACTTAGGATATCCTATAGACTCCCTAAGACAGAATGTTGTTCACAAAATACATCAACACATCGGTGATTTGGCATTCTGCTTCCAAAGTCTATCAAAAGACCTACTTAAGTAAATCAAGAAGATAACATCCAAAGTTACCTCTTCAAGATTACCTTAATAGTCCTTTATACTACCTAAGGTTTAGATCATGTCCAGAAAATCAACCATCTTCCCTAACTAGAGTCATTCTTAAGACATCAAAAGATAATACATGGAGAGATTATATCTTATGCCCACTTTACACTTTAGCTAAGGAATCCTTAAGTCGACATAATTCTTAACATGATTCATAAGTTCATTAGTTCGTTAAGACTCATACATCACATAAAGGACATTCAAGCAATGGTCTTACAGATGACCTAGGATCTCCGTATAACACCTTTAAAGTCTATTGTGTAATGTCTAGATAGCGTACCATACCACCACCTAAACAACATAAACACCTCTAATGCTAATAGGTATTCTATATGATGAGAATAGCTAATAACCGACATAGACAATGATAGCTAGAAATGGGATCCAGCATTTTATCCTACTCTGATAAGGTTGGTCTACTTTTTAACGGAAGAACTTAGACACAACCCATTTAGGCACGTGGTACGGAATATGAAGAGCATACCTTGTAATCTAGTCTCATACTTAACTACAACTGCTTTCCCTTACCATAATCATGAAGTGCTAACATTCGTTCTCATAGAGTAACTTATACATTTGGTTCACATAAAAGGGTTCCATAACAAGTTCAAAACCCAATCACAATGGTGACAAGAAGATCAGGATGAATTTCCTAAGGATTAATATGATGCCGTTCCAGCCAACTAACCATAAGTCTATCATTCCTTTACTTTGAAGTATACCATTACAACTTACGCTTCAACAGTCTTAAACATACCCTTAAGTCAAGGTTTTGACACAATAGACTCTCATATCATCATTTAAAGTCACATGTAATTCATACATTTAAGACTAAGAGTTTTAACATCCTAAATCAAGACATCACATATTCATAATCATATATACATTAAGCAAGCGACACAAGTAAACCAAGACAAGATACCACATACCTCGCTTTTAACTCATAATGCAAGTCATTCTTGAAACACCTAGAAACAATCTAATATCTTCATGTCATCCTATATATCTTTATAAAATCAATAATGTACTCCACATAGACTCACAAACTTAAGTACGAATATCAAAGACTTAACCCTAACACTATACTCATAATGTCAAAGTCATAGCCTAACATGATTACTTAAGGCAACATAAGTAGACCAAAACACATATGACTTCACATGTAGATGATAATGTAATGCTTCGCATAATCAACTACACAAATAGCCACATTACATCAAGTAGTTGCGAGTAAGGCCATGATCATCATATTGAATAATGTAACGCCAATAAGGCCACATCAATTGAGAGTAAATACATAAAACCGCCACCATAAGTGGACCATAACAATAAAAATATAGTAGAAGTATAATTAGTATCAAATAAAAATTAAATGGGTCAGCATACATTCATCCCCTCATCCAAACTTGAATTCAATGCCAAATCAACCAATTAAACATCACAAGGCCCTTACCCATGGCTATGAACAATAATTCAAAACAATAACCATAAAACACAATGAATATACATCACTTCAATTTAGGTTTAACAATATAAGATCAATTAGATATCAATTGAATAAAATTCTTATATCTTTAGAAAGCCCATAAGAAACTACAAAACAATTCACCAATATTAGCTTAATATCAAGTAACCTAATAGTTAGTCAATAGTAGGGTTCATCAATTTACATGGGTTCATAGGTACTTTAGGTTATAATCACAAATACAATATCAATTAGATCATAATTCAATGTTTAGAAATCATTTATGCAAGAACTCATGGTAGAATCACGAAATCGGACAATTCACTTAAGAAAACCTTGAAAAACATCTTAAGAGTTTGTATCTTGATGAAACAAGTTTAAAGGATTGAAATACATACCTCAAGGGTGATAATTCTTCACTTTGATGAAGAATTTCAACTCAAAACCCCCACACCAAATTTCTTCATTAATTTTGACTTCAATAGAGTCTTTGGATTTTTTAAGAGTTTCGGGTTTTCAATGTGGAAGAATGAAGTCTTTAAGGTGTTTATCCTTTTTATACTTAATTAAAATACACGAAAGAACCTTAATAAACCGACACTAACTTAATATAAATGTGGGGTGAATTTACCTATTCAACCCTAACTTAGCAGCAGCCTGCGCAGGATGACAATTTGTCAACGCCTTCCCTTGACGCGGTGTTACCACTACTATGGGCCGTCACTGGCCACCGTCGGTGGTTAGACTTCCAAGGCTTCCATCATTACCCATGTCCAATTCCTGCACAATGACACCTTTTTACGGGGAGTAAAAAGGCCTACGATTCGTCGACTGCTCCATCTTCTAGGGCCTGCATAGGACTATTTTCGGAACAGTTTTGGGTCCTTCCTCAAGGACTCTTAGATGGTCCTTGGTGATAATTTACCAGACTTTTCAAACCAAATTACGATTTTATATAAGTTTAACACCTGTAAAATGAATTTCATATGAAACGAACAGATAATACTCTACAAAACACGCCTAGATGTACAAGGTCACTTCAAGGCATATCTTTCGAATGCCTAGGACGCTCTTCGTCTATTGACCTTCAAATTTCACTAAACTTATAAACTGCCTATAAATGCTATGTGATCTTATTTAAAAGGGTTAAAACATCATGAAACACATATAAACAAATAGAAAAACATATGAGACATTTAGGTGACTTAGTCATCGAATGTCTTGGTCGTCCCTTCACATTTCACTTTCAACACACTAAATACTTTAGATACTGACTCTATATGATATATTAGACATATTTAGGACCTTAAACCATCAAAATAAACATGTTAGATTCTAGTTAACCTAGGTCATTTTTGGGGTCTCACTATCTTCCCCAATAGGACAACATTCGTTTTTTAATAACACTTGCCACTCTCCAAACACTTCTATGATTTGAGACTCAACTAAAACATAATAATCATTCCATACAACACATATATTAGAAGAAAAAATCAACTTCACATATTCATGTGATTCACAACTCAGCATTGAACTAAAAAACAATTCTTTAACTTATGCTATAAAACTAACTTTCTTCAATCCAAATGGTAAAAGCTCATTTTCTATTCGATATCATAATTATATATTGTAACGACCTGTTTAGTCGTTTTGACCAGCATATTTTATTTCTGGAAAAACTGGCTGAGACGACGGAACCCACGACGGACCGTCATGGGCACGACGGACCGTCGAGGGGGTCTCATTCCAAAACACTTAGAATTCTGAAATTTCGGTAATAAAATCGAATCTCTGAACTTCGTGACGGAATGGCAGGACGGACCGTCGTGGGCACGACGGACCATCACACATTTTCCACAGAAAATTAGTCTCTGAACTTTGTGACGGACCTGCAGGACGGACCGTCGCAGGCACGACGGGCCGTCATAGGTTACGTAATCCCTGGCTGGGTCGGATTTCTGTTAAGTAATTTAAGGGGCGTTTTGGACTATTCTCGCTTTAATTATAAAGTTAGTGGGTTAATGTTAATAGTTTAATTACTTGGGGGTTAAAAGAGATAACCTTGAGTTAATTAGTGGGTTAATTCCTCATCTTTTATACTTAATTACATGCTAATTAGGGTAAAAGAAAGAGAGTTTGAATAAGAAAAATAGAAAGAACAAGGAGAGGGACAGAGAACGATCGAGAAAGAGGGAAACAAAGAGGAAACAAAGCTTTGGGAAATTGCTTGCTTGATCACGAATCTTCGGTGGAGGTAGGTTATGATTTATGCTATCTCATAGTAAACTCTTAATAGCGAATGATATGTGTTGGGTGGTCTTGTAAATCCTTCTATATGCTTAATTGTATGCTTGTATGAATGTGATTATATAATTGTGATAAAATAAGCATGATGAAGCTATTGAATCCTAAATCTTGAAAAACCCTAATCTACTTTGTAATGAGATTGATGATGCCTTGGTATAAAAGAATGCTTGATGAACTAAAGTAATGAGGTTGATGATGCCTTTGTATAAAGGAAGGCTTGATGAACTAAAGTGATGAGAGTAGGGGATCGGGTGTCATGAACCGACACGTAGAATTAGGGGATCGGGTGTCACGAACCGACACGTAGATTTAGGGGATCGAGTGTCACGAACCGACACGTAGATTAAGGGGATCGGGTGTCACGAACCGACACGTAGATTTAGGGGATCGGGTGTCACGAACCGACACATAGAATTAGGGGATCGGAGTGTCACATTCCGACACCAGGATAGTATATGAGGATCGGAGTGACACGTTCCGACACAAGGATAGTATATGGAGCGGAGTGTCACGTACCGACACAAGAGAAATAAAGATAATGAATCTTGAAAGATGTTAATATACTCAATCTAATGAACCTATTTCCCAAATGATTATGGTATTGAGGCTTGAGTCCTCATGGGTGAACTAGGCGGTGCTTATTAATGATTATAATACTTGTTGTTGCTACATGTTGAGTATTGTAGTTGATTTATGATATTATCTGATATATACTGTTTTCTATTTTGAGTTGGCCGATGATACCTACTCAGTACTTGTGTTTTGTACTAACCCCTACTTGTATGTTTCTTTCTTTGTTATCTGTGGAGTGCAGCAAACGTACCGTCGTCTTCAGCTCAACCGCAACTCTAGCCAGTCTTCACTACACCGGATATTAGGGTGAGCTAATGCTTCTAGCTTGGACTGGATCTTCTTCTTCATGTCTTGATACCTTGATGTTCCGGCATGCACTAGCTTTTACTTATTTTAGCTTCTTGGAATACACTTAGTTTAGTAATTTTAGGATAGATGTTCTTGTGATGGTGACTTCCAGATCTTGGGGATAATAATAGTTATTGAGTTTTTAGAAGTTATTGAATTGATTTTTATTAATGAGTTTAAGTCTTCCGCATTATATTCTGTTATTATATTGAAATGTTGGGTTTGTATATGGTTGGTTCGCTCACATAAGAGGGTAAGTGTGGGTGCCACTCGCGGCTCGTTTTGAGTCGTGACAAACTTGGTATCAGAGCATTAGGTTCGTTGGTCTCATCACACAAGAACGAGTCTAGTAGAGTCTTAAGGAATGGTAGGGGGACGCCTTTACTTTTCTTTGAGAGGCTATAAGACTTTAGGAAAAATTCCATTCTTTCATTCTTTCTTTCGTGCTATTACTTGGATCCAATTGGTATCTAGGTGATACAAATTGGTATCTGACCATCCTCACTCTATTTCGCAGATGGTTAGAACTAGAGCAACGACTGCGCCAACACCAACACCGGCAAGACAAGAAGCGTCTGAGCCAGCCACTGTGGCTGTAGGTCGAAGAGTAGTAGTGGCGAGAGGCCGTGGAAGAGGTCGTGGGAGGACGTCCTCTAGAGGAAGAGGACAAGCACCTATCCCATCTGGTACTAGGGCGGTGACTCCTCCACCAACTGCGGAAGTGGTAAGAGAGGGTGAGGAAGGGGAGAATGAACAAGTGAAGAACGAGGAATTGCCACCCCAACCTACCCCAGAGATGATCAATCAGGTTCTTGCTTATATTAGCGGGTTATCTGATAAGGGCCGGACACCTCCAGTGTTTTCTCCACCTGCACCTCAGGTTCCGGAGGTACAACATGCAGCTACTGTGGCTCCCCGCATGGATGCCTCATTGGAAATAGGCACGTTTCCTCGTCTGACTACAGGTCCTATAATGACAAATGATCAGCATGAACTTTTCAGTAAGTTCTTGAAATTGAAACCTCCAGTCTTCAAAGGTGCTGAATCTGAGGATGCCTACGATTTTCTAGTTGACTGTCATGAGCTACTACACAAGATGGGTAGAGTAGAACGGTTTGATGTTGAGTTTGTGACTTATAAGTTTCAAGGGAACGCCAAAATGTGGTGGCGGTCACGTGTTGAGTGTCAACCAACAGAGGCACTACCTATGACTTGGGCATCATTCTCTAGCTTGTTTATGGAGAAGTATATCCCCCGGACTTTGAGGGATAGGGAAAAAGATGAGTTCTTGAGCCTAGAGCAAGGTAGGATGTCGGTTACTGCATATGAGGCTAAGTTCCGTGCATTATACAGGTATGCCACCCAACTTTGTTTCAAACCACAAGAGCGGATTCGCCATTTTGTGAAGGAATTGAGGTCAGAATTGCGGATTTCAGCCTTACAGGTAGCGGCTACAGAAAAATCCTTTCAAGAAGTGGTAGACTTCGTGATAGAGGTGGAAGGAGTGAAGCCAGATGACTTCACCATGGCATCGACATCAAAAAGGTTTCCAAAGGGAGGTGAGTTTAATGTTTCTTACTCTAGAGGACAGGGTTTAGGAGGTTACCCAGTCCGACCAATTCAGTCTTCACTACAGGCTGTAGTTGGGGGTCCACCTCAGATCGGTCAACACTTCTCTAAGAGACCTATGCTTGACCCCAGAGAGTGTTATGGATGTGGGGAGACTGGAAATATTAGGAGGAATTGTCCAAAACAGAGTTATAGACCCCCAATAGCCAGAGGTAGAGGTGGTCATGGTAGAGGCCGTTATTCTGGGGGACGTGGTGGCCGAGGTAATGGTGGTCACCAAAACGGCCTGGGTGACGGGCAAACTGGAGCCACTACAGCACAACATGGTAGGGGCAACGGGCAGACAGGCGATAGGGCCCATTGTTACACTTTCCCTGGGAGATCTGAAGCGGAGACATCTGATGCTCTTATCAAATCTAATCTTTTGGTTTGTGATTGCATGGCTTCTGTATAATTTGATCCTGGCTCCACATTTTCATATGTATCTTCCTCATTTGCTACTGGTCTTAATTTACATTGTGAATTGCTTGACATGCCTATTCGTGTTTCTACTCCGGTGGGTTGGTCTGTGATAGTTGAAAAAGTATATAGGTCTTGTCTGGTGACTTTTGTGGGGAGCAATACTTATGTAGACTTGGTTATCTTAGAAATGGTTGATTTTGATGTAATTCTTGGTATGACTTGGCTTTCTCGGAATTTTGCGATCTTGGATTGTAATGCTAAAACTGTGACGTTAGCCAAGCCTGGGACAGATCCGTTAGTGTGGGAGGGCGACTAGACTTCCACTCCGGTTCGTATCATCTCCTTTCTCCGTGCTAAGAGAATGGTTAGTAAGGGGTGTTTACCTTCTTGGCACATCTCATGGATGACACTACCCAAGTACCTTCAATTGAGTCGGTTTTGGTAGTCCGTGAGTTTATGGATGTGTTCCCTGCAGATCTTCCTGGTATGCCACCGGATAGAGATATTGATTTTTGCATTGATCTGGTACCGGGTACTTGCCCCATTTCTATACCGCCTTATAGAATGGCTCCAGCAGAGTTAAGGGAATTAAAGGCCCAACTTCAAGAGTTTCTAAGTAAAAGTTTCATTAGACCAAGTGCATCCCCTTGGGGTGCTCCGGTGTTATTTGTGAAGAAGAAGGATGGGAGTTTTCGGATTTGCATAGACTACCGCCAGTTGAACAAGGTAACTATTAAGAACAAGTATCCCATTCCTCGCATTGATGACTTGTTCGACCAGTTACTAGGTGCTTGTGTCTTCTTTAAGATTGACTTGAGATCCGCTTATCATCAATTGAAAATACGGGCAACGTATGTGCCAAAGACTGCTTTTCGAACCTGTTATGGGCATTACGAATTTGTAGTGATGTCTTTTGGTCTTACGAATGCCCCTGCTGCTTTCATGAGCTTGATGAATGGGATTTTTAAGCCATATCTGGATCTCTTTGTCATTGTATTCATTGATGATATATTGGTATACTCAAAGAGCAAGAAGGAACATGAGGAGCACTTGAGAATTGTATTAGAATTGTTGAGGGAGAAAAAGCTTTATGCCAAATTCTCCAAGTGTGAGTTTTGGCTAGATGCAGTGTCCTTCTTGGGGCACGTGGTTTCTAAGGATGGGGTGATGGTGGATCCTTCCAAGATCGAAGCAGTGAAAAGTTGGGCAAGACCCGCTAATGTTACAGAGGTGAGGAGCTTCGTTGGTTTAGCTAGCTACTACCGCCGATTTGTCAAGGGGTTTTCCTCTATTGCTTCCCAATTGACAAGCTTGACTAAGCAGAATGTTCCATTTGTATGGTCGGATGAATGTGAGGAAACCTTTCAAAATATCAAGACCTTGTTGACTACTGCACCAATCCTTACCCTGCCAGTAGAATGTAAGAATTTCATTGTCTATTGTGATGAATCCTATTCGGGTTAGGGTGTAGTGCTAATGCAAGAGAAGAATGTAATAGCTTATGCTTCCAGGCAATTAAAGGTGCACGAACGCAATTACCCGACCCATGATTTGGAGTTGGCCGCGGTAGTATTTGCATTAAAGCAATGGAGGCACTATTTATATGAGGTTAAGTGTGAAGTCTATACGGATCATCGTATCCTACAATATGTCTTTACTCAGAAAGATTTGAATTTGAGACAGAGGGGATGGATGGAACTACTGAAGGACTACGATATCACTATTCTGTATCATCCGGGAAAAACTAATGTTGTGGCAGATGCTTTAAGTAGAAAGGCAGGAAGCATGGGAAGTCTAGTTCACTTGCAAGTTTCTAGACGCCCATTGGCTAGAGAAGTTCAGATTCTTGCTAATGAGCTTATGAGGTTGGAAATAAATGAGAAGGGAGGATTTTTGGCTTGTGTGGAGGCAAGATCTTCTTTCCTTGACAAGATTACGGGAAAGTAGTTTACTGATGAGAAACTGATTCGGATCCGAGATAAAGTGTTGCGAGGAGAGGCTAAAGAAGCAAAAATTGATGAGGAAGGTGTTTTGAGGATTAAGGGAAGGGTATGTGTGCCCCGTGTTGATGATTTGATCCACAATATTCTTACAGAGGCTCATAGTTCTTGATATTTTACACATCCTGGTGCAACCAAGATGTACCGTGACTTAAAGCAACACTTTTGGTGGAGTAGAATGAAGAGCGACATTGTTGATTTTGTTGCCAAATGTCCAAATTGTCAGCAAGTAAAGTATGAACATCAGAGGCCCGGAGGAACACTTCAGAGAATGCCCATTCCTGAATGGAAGTGGGAGAGAATTGCAATGCACTTCGTGGTTGGTCTTCCAAAGACATTGGGTAAGTTTGATTCTATTTGGCTAATTGTGGACAGATTAACTAAGTATGCTCACTTTATTCCGGTCAAGGTGACTTACAATGCAGAGAAGTTGGCCAAAATTTATATCTCAGAAATTGTTCGATTGCATGGAGTTCCACTCTCCATCATATCAGATAGAGGTACACAGTTTACTTCTAAGTTTTGGAGAACATTGCATGCGGAATTAGGTACTAGGTTGGATCTTAGTACTGCATTTCACCCTCAGACCGATGGTCAGTCAGAGCGAACGATTCAGGTGTTGGAAGATATGCTTCGTGCATGTGTGATAGAATTTGGTGGTCATTAGGATAACTTCTTACCCTTAACAGAGTTTTCATACAATAATAGCTATCACTCAAGTATTGACATGGCCCCATTTGAAGCATTGTATGGAAGGAGATGTAGGTCTCCCATTGGTTGGTTTGATGCATTTGAGGTTAGACCTTGGGGTACTGACCTTTTGAGAGATTCATTGGAGAAAGTGAAATCTAGTCAAGAAAAGCTTTTAGCGGCGCAAAGTAGGAAAAGGAATATGCAGATCGAAAGGTTAGAGACTTGGAGTTCATGGAGGGTGAACAAGTCTTTCTGAAGGTTTCACCCATGAAAGGGGTGATGCGGTTTGGTAAAAGAGGTAAGCTAAGCCCAAGATATATTGGACCATTTGAAGTACTTAAACGAGTAGGAGAGGTGGCTTATGAATTAGCCTTGCCTCCAGGACTGTCAGAAGTGCATCCGGTATTTCATGTGTCTATGTTGAAGAGATACCATGGGGCTGGAAACTACATCATTCGTGGGATTCGATTCTGCTTGATGAGAATTTGTCATATGAGGAGGAGCCTGTTGCCATTCTAGATAGAGAAATTCGTAAGTTGAGATCAAGAGAGATTGCATCCATCAAAGTACAATGGAAGAATCGACCTGTTGAAGAGGCCACTTGAGAGAAGGAGGCTAATATGCAAGAAAGATACCCACACCTTTTTACAAATTCATGTACTCCTTTTCGCCCTTGATTCTTTTCTTGTGATCGTTCCAGGACGAACGATGGGTAAATTGGTATCTATTGTAACGACCTGTTTAGTCGTTTTGAGCAGCAGATTTTATTTCTGGAAAAACTGGCTGAGACGACGGAACCCACGACGGACCGTCATGGGCACGACGGACCGTCATGGGCACGACGGACCGTCATGGGCACGACGGACCGTCCAGGGGGTCTCGTTCCAAAACACTTAGAATTCTGAAATTTGGGTACTGAAATCGACTCTCTGAACTTCATGACGGAATGGCAGGACGGACCGTCGTGGGCAAGACGGACCATCGTGGGCACGACGGACCGTCACACATTTTCCAAAGAAAATTAGACTCTGAACTTTGTGACGGTCCTGCAGGACGGACCATCGCAGGCACGACGGGCCATCACATGTTGCGTAATCCCAAGCTGGGTCGGATTTCTGTTAAGTAATTTAATGGGCATTTTGGACTATTCCTGCTTTAATTAAAAAGTTAGTGGGTTAATGTTAATAGTTTAATTACTTGGGGGTTAAAAGAGATAACCTTGAGTTAATTAGTGGGTTAATTCCTCATCTTTTAAACTTAATTATATGCTAATTAGGGTAAAAGAAAGAGAGTTTGAATAAGAAAAATAGAAAGAACAAGGAGAGGGACAGAGAACGATCGAGAAAGAGGGAAACGAAGAGGAAACAAAGCTTTGGGAAATTGCTTGCTTGATCACGAATCTTTGGTGGAGGTAGGTTATGGTTTATGCTATCTCATAGTAAACTCATAATAGCGAATGATATGTGTTGGGTGGTCTTGTAAACCCTTCTATATGCTTAATTGTATGCTTGTATAAATGTGATTATATAATTGTGATAAAATAAGCATGATGAAGCTATTGAATCCTAAATCTTGAAAACCCCTAATCTACTTTGTAATGAGATTGATGATGCCTTGGTATAAAAGAAGGCTTGATGAACTAAAGTAATGAGGTTGATGATGCCTTGGTATAAAGGAAGTCTTGATGAACTAAAGTGATGAGAGTAGGGGATCGGGTGTCACGAACCGACACGTAGAATTAGGGGATCGGGTGTCACGAACCCACACGTAGATTTAGGGGATCTGGTGTCACGAACCGACACATAGATTTAGGGGATTGGGTGTCACGAACCGACACGTAGATTTAGGGGATCGGGTGTCACGAACGGACACGTAGAATTAGGGGATCGGAGTGTCATGTTCCGACACCAGGATAGTATATGAGGATCGGAGTGACACGATCCGACACCAGGATAGTATATGAAGCGGAGTGTCACGTACCGACACGAGAGAAATAAAGATAATGAATCTTGAAAGATGTTAATATACTCAATCTGATGAACCTAATTCCAAAATGAGTATGGTATTGAGGCTTGAGTCCTCATGGGTGAACTTGGCGGTGCTTATTAATGATTATAAAACTTGTTGTTGCTACATGTTGAGTATTGTAGTTGATTTCTGATATTATCTGATATATACTGTTTTCTATTTTGAGTTGGCCGATGATACCTACTCAGTACATGTGTTTTGTATTGACCCCTACTTGTATGTTTCTTTCTTTGTTATCTGTGGAGTGCAGCAAACGTACCGTCGTCTTCAACTCAACCGCAACTCTAGCCAGTCTTCACTATACCGGATTTCAGGGTGAGCTAATGCTTCTAGCTTGGACTGGATCTTCTTCTTCATGTCTTGATGCCTTGAAGTTCCGGCATGGACTAGCATTTATTTATTTTTGCTTCTTGGAATACTCTTAGTTTAGTAATTTGAGGATAGATGTTCTTGTGATGGTGACTTCCAGATTTTGGGGATAATAATAGTTATTGAGTTTTTAGAAGTTATTGAATTGATTTTTATTAATGAGTTTAAGTCTTCCGCATTATATTCTGTTATTATATTGAAATGTTGGGTTTGTATATGGTTGGTTCGCTCACATAGGAGGGTAAGTGTGGGTGCCACTCGCGGCTCGTTTTGGGTCGTGACATATATATCAGTTCGAACAAGAGTAAAACAATTTTATACCAAAGAATCAATAGTCATTTTTCACAACATACTATAGTGAACTGTTTCTATATGCTACGGTGATTTTATGCAATTTTCAAATATCCAAAATTTAGGAAATTCATGATATAAACATGCTAATATGAAAAGTAATACCACATAAACACATTTTACAACATAATAAAGGCTTCGTAAAACATACAACGCAAGAAGTTAATGAAATTCAGTTTCAACAAAACTCCTAAACATCATGCAAAAGCAACAATTTCAACGAATTCTATCCCATCTACAAACTATACTCCCCCACTAAGAAACAACTCATATCTCAACAAAAAAAATAGAAATTACCAACATCATCATCACTCTCACCCGTCTTCTTACATCTAGTCCGTAGTGCATAGAAACGCCTCTTAGTAAGAGCATCTTTCTTTGGACCACTAGGCTCCACTTTCCTACCCTCCATCATAGCAGAAATGTTAGGACAATCTCTAACCTTGTGACAATCTATTCCACATTGAAAGCAAATAACTGTACCCAAAAGACACTTACCAAGAGGTTTCTTACCACAGGTGGCACATATAGATTTGCCATCGCAAGAACCACCTCCTTTCTCAAACTTAATCTTAGGAACACTAGGTTTATCTTGAGTTTGAACCCGTTTTTTGAGCCTAGGTTGAACTTGATCACTACCCACATTCTCTTTAAAGTTCCTCGACATCCTCCTAAGGTTAGACTATTCAATTGATTGTGCATACACCATGTGTCTAGCTAAGGTCATATCATTATGTAGCATAGACATATAAAATTATTCCCTCACAAACTCTCTCAGCCTAGATGTCATAGTGCTCTCCACAACCCTAGGCATCATGTTCAAGTTTATTTGAGGACTTACAGCTTGGGTTAGAGCAAGAAAAGCCTCTCTAATCTCCCGATTAGTAAAGTCTGACACCTCATTACCTCCTCCCACATTAGGAGAATGATCTCCTTAAGAAGGCACTTGAGGACCTTGAGCACCATGAATCACTTTCTCAAATTGATGAGGAACTTCCTCATTCACCCTCTCCTCTTCCATACTTCTAACGACCATCTTCCTAGAAACACAAGGGAACATATTAAGAACTATAGTCATAACATTTAATCTATCACACGATATAAGAGTAGAAAATGAGGGAAACTTTATCGTCCTATATCCTCTCGCCCATAGATGTGTCGCCACTCACACCGATGGTCAAGACTCTACAAGACGTGACTTGATGACACTTCTTGATTCCTAATGCTACTTTAACCATCCAATGCTCTGATACAAAGCTTGTAACAACCTAAAAGCATACCCTAGAAGTTAGGGTACAATCTTGGATTGTAACCGGCGTCATTAACCTCTCGGAGGTCTAAGAGAGGCCTTTCCATATCACTCATTGCATAGACATAGATAAAACTAGTGCGTGATTAAAACATTCAACAAAACATAATATAGTCTTCAAAATCTCATTCATATAAAAGTAATAGAAAATACTAAGTGTCAATCTCATCATCTTAAAACACAAAATTACTTGGGATACGGTCCATACTTCAAAATACGAATATAGAAATAGTTAGTCTATTAACATACTTCAATAAGAAACATAAAATACATATATTCCATCGAGTTAAGTGAAGACATACTACAACTTATCTTGAACGATCCTCTAAGACCAAGTCTGCACTTCTCAAAGCTCCTCACCTACCAAGAACTATTTTTATAGATAAAGGTATGGAATTAATACAACCACATATACTAACTATGGCCTTATGCATAAAAATTATGAGAATGGACATTTATTGGAAATATGCATATTTAATTTAAAAATCATATTATAATCATAAGAACATCATTAAAAATTAAGGAACTGATAAGAAAACACTTAACCAAAATAAGCATTTTTAGAAGTCACTTTGTAGTAACCTCATTCAATGTTATAGTGAATTAATTTATTGTACAGTGAAGCACTTTGTTTATCATTTTAGACACTCTTTATCATGTAATCTTCTCACTCAATTCTATCCTAAAATTCACATAACTAACACAAGAGGCACCTCCCATACACCCTCTCTAGATGTGCCTAAACGACCCGTAGGATTACTTAAAATGAGTCACATACAAACTTAAAAAGTATCATGAACATCAAGGTAAGATTCTTCTACCAAAGGTGAACTTTATGTCACTTGAGTGAGTTGTGAAGAGACCACCCATACAATCCCTTACATACACACTTAAGAGATACACTTGACTCCCTACGATAGAATCATGCTCACATAATACATCAACACATAGGTGATATGACATTCTGCTTCATAAGGCTACCTAAAGACCGACTTAAGTATATCAAGAAGATAACATCCATAGTGAAATTTTCAAGAATACATATATAGTACTTAATACTACCAAAGTATAACATCATGTCCAAAAAATCAACAAACTTCCCTAACTAGAGTTATGCTCAAGACTTCCAAAGATAAGACATGAAGAGATCATCCCTTATGCCCTCTTCACACTTTAGATAAGGAATCCATAAGTCACTTTAGATTAGATACTAATTTATTTACATACTCCTTAACATATTTAATAAGCTTATTAATTCATTAAGACTCATTTATCAGATAAATGACATTGAAGTAATGATTTTAGAAAAGACCTAGAAACTCCACATAACACCTTAAAGGTCTATTGTGAAATGTCTTGAAAGTATCCCTAAACACAACCTAAACTCCATAAACCCCTCTAATGCTAATAGGTAATGTATATGATGAAAATAGTCCATAACCTACTAAGATCATGTTATCTAGACATGGAATTCGGAGTTCTATCCTACTACGATGAGGTTGTTCTCATAAAGAAATTCATATATTAAGTTCACATAAAAGGGTTCAACCAAAAGTTCATAAGCCTATCACATTTACCCTACTAAGGATGTTCCACTAGGGCTACCTCACAATGGTGACAAGAAGCTCATGATGACTTTCCTAAGGATTATTATGATGTAGTTCCAGCTGAATAACCTTAAATCCATCATTCCTTTACTTCGTAAGGCACAATTATAGCTTGCACTTCAACAATTTTAACCTTACGCTTAAGTCAAGGTTTTCACATAATAGACTCTCATATCATCATTTAAATTCACATGTCATGCATACATTCAAGACTAAGAGTTCTCACATACTAAATAAAGACATCACGTATTCATGATCTTATATACATCAACCAAGTGACACAAGTAAACCAAGAAAAGATACCACATACTTCACTTTTAACTCATAATTCAAGTCATTTTAGAAACACCTACAAAAAATCTAATATTTACAAGTCATCCTATATATCTTCATAACATTATTAATTTAATCCACATAGAGTCAAAAATCTAAGTATGCATATACCAGATTTAACCCTAACACTATACTCATAATGTCAAGATCATAGTCTAACATGTTCACTTAAGGCAACATAAGTAGAAGAACACATATATGACTTCACATGTAGATAGATAATGCCAGGATTAACATAATCAAATACACAAATAGACACATTACTTCAAGTAGTTGGCAATAAGTCCATGCTCATCGTATTGCATAAATTAACATCCACAAAGCCATGTCAATTGCAAGTAAAACACATAATACCACCACCATAAGCGGACCATAAAAATCACAATAGAATCAAAGTATAATTAATGTAAAATTAAATAAAATAGGTCTGCATACATTCATTCCATCATCCAAACTTCAATTCAATGCCAAATCAGCCAATTAAACAACACCAGGCCCCCACTCATGGCCATAAACAATAATTCAAAGCAATAATCATAAAACTCAATTAATCAAAATAAATTAAATCTAGGTGTAACCACCTAAGATCAAATACATATCAATTGAATACAAATCTTATATCATTAGAAAGCCTAGAAGAAACTACATAATCATTCAACAATATTAGCTTAATATCAACTAACCCAATAAGTAGTCAAAACTATGGTTAACAAAGTTACATGGGATCATTGGTAATTTTGGTTAAAATCATCAATGTAATATAAATTAGATCATAATTCAATGTTTAGAAATCATTTATTCAAGAACCCATGGAAGAATCCTGAAATTGGAAAATTCACTTGAGAAAACATTGAAAAACATCTTGAGAGTTGGGCTCCTTGATGAAAGAAGTTTCAAGGATCAAAACCATACCTCAAGGATGATAATTATTCACTTTGATGAAGAATTTCCACTCAAACCCCCCCCCCCACCCTTCCACCAAGCTGCTTCTTCAATAAGGACTTCAATGGAGTGTTTGCGATTTTTCTAAGAATTTTGGGTTTTCAATTTGGAAGAATGAAATCTTTAAGGTGTTTAACTTTCATATACATAATTAAAATAGACAAAAGACACTTACGAAACAGCCAATGACTTAATTTACAGTATTCCACCTTGTTCAGGTTATGAATGGTGTACGTTGAACATATGTTCTTGAATAAGGATATTGGGGAAAAAGAGGGAAGTCTTCCAAAGTTATGATTGCTCCACAATGTTTATGTTATCCTATAAATCATGATGCTTTGTTATTTGTATGACTTCCAAAATAACATAGGTGAACCAGATCCTAAAATGGTTTTCACCGTCTACAGTCCTAAATATGACTATTAAGCTGTATTGAGGAAGCGTGTGAGAGATTAGGTGCATTGGAAGTCAAACGTCAAGAGACAACCAAGACATTCGACGACTAAGTTACCTATGTGCCTCATATGTAGTTATCTGTGTTAATGTATTATTAATAATTTTAAATGGTCATTAAATGATTTATTATTGTTTACATAGGCAGTGAGACAAGCTTCGTCAATTTTGGAGGTCAAACGTACAAGAATATCCATGACGTTCGAAAGTTTTTTCTTCAAATGACCTTATGCATGTTTCTACGAGTTTTACGTGTTCGTTTTGGATGAAATTCATGTGATAGGTACTTAAATCATATAGGTGCATGTTTGGGTTGGACACCTCGGGAAAAAAATCCCCACGGACCATCCAAGGGTCCATGAGGAAGGACTCAAGTTGGTGCCCGAGGCTGCAAAAGACAGCCCATACCACAGAGGCAATCAACGCCTTGTGGGTTAGTCGACGCCCCGTTTGTGGTGCCTCATCAATTGGAAATTATAAACGGGGGAGAAAAAGTCAATGACTATCCTCATTTCCCAACCAAGGAACAACAGGACAGTCCTTTGGTCGAGGGTCAGGCCGTCGATTGGCAACCGTTGATGGACTGCCTCCCTGCGGAGTTCATTTATAACTTGAGGGGTGAATTAGTAAATTTACCCCACTTATAAATAATATTATTGGATGTTCATAAGGGGTATTTGGGTATTTTAAATGTTTTTATATGCCTAAAACTAATATAAGATTTTATTCTTCAAAATCAAAACATAAATTCCCTTAGAAATTTTTGAGAACTCCGTAGGAGCCAAAACTCAAGGAAAGGCTTGGATTTGCGAATTAAGTGGAGATTATTCATCAAATTTAAGAATTACATTTATTTAGGTATGACTTTATGATCCTTTAATGTCTCTTAATCAAGGAATCAAACTTTCAAAGTTGTTTTCTAAAGTTTTCAATGTAGAAATCAGCAAATTTAATGATCTATGCATGAATTCTTGCATTAAAAGTTTTAAGCGTTGAGTGTTTATTTAATTATAATTAATTAGATTATTTTAATTCAATTAACCTATGAAACAATGTATTTGATGAACCCTAGTTTTTAACTATTATTGGGTTACATAATATTGACTTAATCCTTGTGAATTCTAGTGTAGTTTACCATGTGCTATCTATTGATATAATAATTGTATTCAATTGACATCAAAGTGGTCTTAGGGTGATGAATTTATATTTAATTTACCTAGTTTCATTCAGTGTCATAGTTTTTATGTTGTACTGTTGTTCATGTACATTGGTAAGGGCCTTATGGTATTGAATTGTATTATTTAGCATCAAATTGAGGTGTTGAGGAAGGAGTGGTGTTAGACTGCACTAATTCCCTTTATTTTATGTATTAAAGACATGAATAATATTGTGATTGGTATGTTCCACTTGTTGTGGCAGTGTTATGTGGTTTACTTTCAATTAAAGTGGCCTTGTCAGCGTTACTTTATGTATTATGATGATCATGGGCATGTCGACAAATACTGAGGTAATGTTGCTATTTTCGTAGTTGATTATTTCAAGTATGATGAAAGCTAACTAAATTATAAGTAATGTTAATGTATATGTCGGTTCTATTAATTCTACGTAGGCGATTATGTTAGACAAGAAGTATGGCTTTGTGTGTATAGTCTTAGGGCTGATGTTTGTTCATTCCTACTTTGTTATATGAGTCCATGTTAGTCATATCGATGATGGAATGATAGTCTATAGGAACATATAGAAAAGTTATGGTTATGTCTACGATTTTCTAGAATGATATATAATATTGATTAATGTGAAGTATGTGGTGTATTGTCTTTGTTCACTTATGTCCCTTACTTAATTCATTTATGAATGTGAATACAATATGTCTTGACTTAGGATGCTGAAATCCTCTATGTCTTGTATGTGTGAATAACATGAGTCCTTAAATAAAATTAAGAGAGTCTTCTATTTGAAACCTTTAACATAGTGGTAAAGTTATGAATGTTGAAGTCGAAAGCCGTAATGGTATCTTTCAAAGTAAAAGATCGATGGAATTAACTTTTATTGGATGGAACGACGTCACATTAAACCTTAGGAAAATCATGATGAGATTATTTTCTCCATTGTAAGGTAGCCATAAAAGACATCTTTTGTAGGGTAAATGGTTTTCGGTTAAGAACATTATATGGAACTCCTTTATATGAAAAGTACGTGTTAATTACTATAGGAGTACAAAGACTAGGACCAACTGAGTAGGGTAATGGAAGTATTTTTAGTTCAAGGATGAGACTTTATTATAAAGCATGCCCTTCATATTCCTTATTCATTTACCTACAGGGGATGTGCCTTAGTTCTACCATTATGATGATGAACACCCTCATTGGACTAGGTTAGAACTCTGGATTTTATATCTTTCTATCATGATCCATGCCCATTATGGCCTATTCTCATGATATTGGATACCTAGTAGAATTTGAAAAGTTCTATGAAGTTTAGGTGGTGGAATGGGACATTATCTAGACATTGTACAATAGGCTTTGAAGGTTTTACTTAGAGTCCCTAGGTCTTGTCCAAGACCATTACTTGAATGTACTTTATGTAATGTATGAGCCATAAGTAAACTAATGAATGTAATGACATGAGTTAAGAAATTATATGTCACAACCCAAAAATATACCCTAGAAGTTACGGTAAAATCTTTGATTGTAACCGGCGTCATCGACCTCTCGGAGGTCTAAGAAAGGCCCTTGCACATCATTCATTGCATATACATAGTGAAAAGTAGTGTGGAATAAAATATTTTCTCAAAACATAATATAGTTTTCAAAATCTATTTTATATAAAAGTAATAAGAAATACTAAGTCTCAATCTGATAATCTTAAGACACAAGAATACTTGGGACACAGCCCATACTTAAAAATATGTATATAGAAATACTTAGTTTATTACAATACTTCAATAATAAACATAATATACATATATTCCGTCGAGTAAAGTGAGGACATACTACAACTTATCTTTAACGATCCTCTAAGACAATGTCTGCACTTCTCAAAGCTCCTCACTTTCCAAGAACTATATATATATATAAAAGCATCGAATTAATACAACCACATATAATAAGTTCGGCCTTATTCATAAAACTCATGAAAATGGACATTTATTGAAAATATGCATATTTTAATTTAAAAATCATATTGTAATAATAAGTACATCACATAGAAATCAAGGAACAAATAAGAAAACAATTAACCAAAAATAGCAGTATTAGAAGTCACTTTATAGTAACCTCATTCACTGTTACAGTGATTTAATTCATAGTACAATGAAGAACTCTGTTCATCATTTTAGACACCTTGCATCATGTAATCTTCTCGCTCAATGCTTTCCTAAAATTCAATTAAGTCACACAAAGAGAGACCGCCCCATACACCCTCTCTAGATGTACCTAAATTACCCTTAGGATTACTTACAATAAGTAACATACAGACTTAAAAAGTATCATGAAAATCAAGGTAAGATTCTTCTATCAAAGATGAACTATATGTCACTTGAGTGAGTTGTGAAGCGACAACCCATACAATCCCTTATACAAACACTTAGGAGATCCTATAGAATCCCTAAGATTGAATCCTACTCACATAATACATAAACACATAGCTGATATGACATTCTCCTTCAGAAGGCTATCCGAAAACCTACTTAAGTAAATCAAGAAGATAACATCCATAGTTACCTTTCAAGAATACATAAATAGTCCATACGACTACCTATGATTAGATCATTTCCACAAAATCTACCAACTTCCTTGACTAGAATCATCCTCAAGACATCCAAAGATAAGACATGAAGGGATCATCCCTTATGCCCTCTTTATACTCTAGCTAAGGAATCCTTAAATCACTTTAGATTAGGTTCTCATTTATTTACATACTCCTTACCATAAGTCATTTGTTCATTAGTTCATTAAGACTCATACATCACATAAAGGAAATTCAAGAAACGGTCTTAGAAAATTCTTAGGAACTCCACATAATACCTTGAAAGTCTATTGTGGAATGTCTATATAGAGTCTCATACCACCACCTAAACTCCATAAACCTCTCTAATGCTAATAGGTAATATATATAATGAGAATAAGAAATGACCGACATAGATCATGATATCTAGATATGGAAGCTAGAGTTCTATCCTACTACGATGAGGGTGTTCTACTTGCCAACGGTAGAACATAAACAGATCACATGTAGGCACATGGTTAAGGAATATAAAGGGAATACTTTGTAATCTAATCTCATACATAACTAGAACTACTTTCCCCTACCATACTCACTCTATGCTAGACTTTGTCATCATAGAGTAATTCATACATTAGGTTTACATAAAAGTGTTGTATAACAAGTCCATAACCCAATCACATTTACCCGACAAAGGAAGTTCCACTAGGGCTACCTCACAATGTATACAAGAAGTTGATGATGCCTTTCCTAAGTATTAATATGATTTCTTTCCATCCTTCTAACCTTAAGTCCATCATTTTATTACTTTGTTGGATACAATTACAGCTTACACTTCAACAATCTTAACCTTACCCATAAGTCAAGGTTTTCACAGAATAGACTCTCATATGAGTTCTCACATCCTAAATCAAGACATCACATATTCTGGTAATATATACATCAAGTAAGCGACACAAGTAAGCCAAGACAAGATACCACATACTTCACTTTTAACTCATAATGCAATTCATTTTAGAAACACGTAGAAATAATATAATATCTTCAATTCATCCTATATATCTTCATAACTTAATTAATATACTCCACATAGACTCATAAATCCTAGTAGGAATAACCAAGTCTTAACCCTAACACTATACTAATAATGTAAAAGTCATAGTCTAACATGATCACTTAAGGCAACATAAGTAAAGAACACATATATGACTTCACATGTAGATATATAATGTCATGAAGCACATAATAAACTACACAAAGAGACACATTACTTGAACAAGTTGCCCATAAGTCCATGCTCATAGTATTGCATAAAGTAACTTCGACAAGGCTACGTCAATTTCAAGTAAAATACATAACACCGCGACAATAATTGGAACATACCAATCACAATAGAATCGAAGTATAATTAATATAAGATTGATGAAAAAAAAGGAAGCATACCTTCATCCCCTCATCCAAAATTATATTCAATGCAAAATCAACCAATTAAACATCACAAGGCCCTTACCCATGGGCAGGAACAATAATTCAAAGTCATAACCATAATCTTATTTAATATACAAAAATTAAATCTAGGTTTAACAATATAAGATCAATTAGATATCAAATTGAATAAAATTGTTACATCATCAGAAAGCCTAGAAGAAACTACATAACAATTCAAAATACTAGGTTAATATCAAGTAACCAAATAAGTAGTCAATACTAGGATTCATCAATTTGCATGGGATCATCAGTAATTTAGATTAAAATCATCAATACAATATCAATAAGATCATAATTCAATTTTTAGAAATCATTTATGCAAGAACCCATGGAAGAATCCTGAAATTGGAGAATTCACTTTAGAAAACATTGAAAATCATCTTGAGAGTTGTGTTCTTTCATGAAACAAGTTTGAAGGATGAAAACAATACCTCAAGGATGTTTATTATTCAATTTGATGAATAAATTCAACTCAAACTCCCCACCCACCCACCCACCCCCCACAAAGCTGCTTCTTCAATAAGGACTTCAATGGAGTATATGGAATTTTTCTAAGAGTTGTGTTTAAATTTGGAAGAATGAAGTTTTTTAGGTTTTTAACCTTTATATAATTAATAAAAATAGCCAATATACCATTAATAATCCTCAAATGACTTAATTTTGAAGTGGGGTGAATTAGCAACATGCGCAGGAAGATATGTCACTCGATGCCCGCCCTTAACAGGGCGTCACAACCCCGATAGGACGTCACTGGCCACCGTCTGTTGTTACAATAGACTGCCAAGGCTTCCCTATTCATCCATGGAAAAGTCCCCCATGACTACATCCTTTGACGAGGCATCAAGAAACCTACAAGTTGTCGACTACTCCGTCGTCTGGGCGTGCGTGGGACTATTTTGGGAACTATTTTCAGTCCTTTCTCAAGGACACTTAGATTGTCCTTGGGTATAATTTCCTTGACGTTTTCAACCCAATTACGATTTTCTATAAGTTTCACAACTATAAAATGAATTCCATACCAAACAAACACATAAAACTCGACGAAACACACCTAGATGTACAAAGTCACTTCAAGGCATATCTGTCGAAGGACTTGGATGTTCTTGGTCATTTGACCTTCAAACTTCATGAAAATTTAAAAAATTCCTATAAATGATATATTAAAAAAATTAGGTGTATTTAAACATCATAAAACACATATAAACACAAAGCACTACAGATGAGACATTTAGGTGACTTAGTCTTTGAACGTCTTGGTCGTCCCTTGAGGTTTTACTTCCAACATACCAAATACATTAGCTACTGACTCTATACAATATATAAGAAATATTTAGGACCTTATAACATAAAAATTATTATGTTAGGCTCTATTATACCTATGTCATCTTAGGGGTCTTCCAGTATGTTAAATGTAGAAGTACTTAATTAGAGTAGTTAAGCTGTGAAATTGGAATTGGAATGGTCACTTGTTATCTTACCTAGATAAGTCATAAGAATAAATCTAGATAAGAAAAATACTTGAATATTTATAGATGATATAAAATTAGGTATTCTTAAGGATTACTTAGGTTCTTGAAGAGATCAATCATGAACGTTATCTTCTTTATTTTTTTAAGTAGTTCATTTTATAACATTTAAAAGAAGAATGTAATATTATCGCTATGTTTTTGTGTTAGATGAGAATGATTCTATCATACGTATTCTATATGATCTCTTATATGTGTGTGTAAGGGATTGTATACGTGGTCGCTTCACAACTCACTCAAGTGAGACTTAGATTAACATTTGGTAGAAGAATCACACATTGATGTGTAAGGTGTCTATTCAGTGTATAGGTGTCTTATTATAAGTACATCTTCAGGGTCGTTTAGGAATTCATAGGGAGGTTTTATGGGTGGTCTCTCTTTGTGTGACTCAAGTGAGGCTTGCGATAGCTTTTAGTTTGATAATAACATGCTATAAAGTGTCTAAGAAAGAAGTACGCAACTTCACTATAACACTGAAGGAATTCAATATAAGTGAGTTGAGGTCACATTAATGTGTCTTCTTTAAAATGTGATAATTTTTCTAAAGGATTTCTTATGTGTTCCTAAGTTGTTAAAAATTATTTTTTTATTATAATATAATATATAATTGAAAAGATGCATATTTCAAAGAAATGTAATTTTTCATTATTTTTATGCATTGCGCCATACTTAGTTCATATGGTTGTACTAATAAATGCTTGTATCAATCTCTACATTTGTTTGAAGGTAATGAACATTTTTGAAGAAATGCTTGGGTCGTAACATTATTCGAGTGCAGTTGAAGTATGTCCAGTTGACTCGAGGGCATAGATCTCTTTTCTACTTATTATCAAGTATTGTAATAGATTACTTATTTTTATATTTGTATTTTTATGGGTCATGTCATATGTATTCTCGTGTATAAGTTTTATGAGATTGAGACTTGGTATTTCCTATGATTTTATATGAAAGAGATTTTAAAGACTGGAATTTTTTGTGAAAAATTTAATTCCACACTACTTTTCACTATCTATATTCGGTGAATGATATGTAAGGGATTGTACAAGTCCATTGAGAGGACATGTATGCCGGTTAAAATAGAAGATTGACCCTAACTTCTAGGGTGTGGTTTCGGGATGTGACAAGCTTTATATAAGAGCATTGGTTGTGAAAGTAGTTTCAGGGATCGAAAGGTCTCGTCCAATCACATCTAGTAGAGTCTTGGCCATAGGTGTGAGTCCCTACACATCTATGGGCAAGAGACTATAGGACGATAGAATTTTCCTTCCTTTTTACTTATATATCGAGTCGTAAGATAAAAATTTATGAGTACTCTTTTCTTATTGTTTTCCTTGTGTGTTTAGTAATATGAATAAGACGATGTCATCGGCTAGTAAAGTTAAGGCTAATGATGTGCATGAGGAGATTCCTCCTCAAGTTGAGCAATTAAATAAATGTACTCATGTGCCTCCCCAAGGTGATGAAGTCACCATTTTATGTGGAGGTACTGTTGTTTTCGTGGTTCCCCCGGAGTTGAGTAATAGAGATATTAGAGAGGCTTTTCTTGCTTTATCTTGACCCATGACTACTCAAACGAATTTGAGTACAGTGCCTAGGGTGAATGTTTTAGAGAGCACTAAGACATCTAGATTGAGATATTTTATGAGGATGAAACCTCCTATATTTCTTGTCTCTAAGGTTTGAGAGTATCCCCAAGGGTTTGTAGATGGAGTATACAGGGTGCTGAGTGCAATAGGGGTTACATCAAGGGAGAAGTCCGAGTTGTCTTCGTATCAATTGATGAATGTTTCTCAGGTATGGTACACTCAACAAAAGGACAATAGGTCTTTAGATTCAGGTCCTATTGAGTGAACAATTTAAGGAAGCGTTTCTTGGTAAGTATTTTCCCCGTTAGAGGAGGGAAGTTAAGGTAAAGGAGTTTATCAATCTCAAGCAAGGAAATATTAATGTTGAATAATACTATTTGAAGTTCTAAATGTTATCTAGATATGCCTCGTCCCTCGTGTCTAATACAAGGGATAAGATTAGTCATTTTTTGACAGATGTCTCTGAACTAGTGAGGCAAGAATGTTGTATGATTATAATACATGATGATATGACCTTATCTATACTTACGGTGCATGCCTAATCAGTTGAAGAGTCCAAACATTGAAAGATTTATAAAAACCTTAAAAAGGAGTGGTTCTACTGACCAAGGTCAACCTAGGTTTAAGAAGAGGTCTCAAACTCAAGAAGTACCTAGGAGTGCTAAGGTTAAATTCGAGAAAGGAGGTGGTTGTCAAAATTTCAAACCTACATGTGTCACTTGTGGGAGGATGGAGAAGGGCAATTCTTAACTGGTACCATGAGTTTCATTTTTTGTTCTAAGGAAGACACAAGGTGAGAGATTATCCTACAATTAATTCTAGCGGAAGATAGGGTAATAAAGTTTCCCCAAATGTTCCAACGGATGATCTTCAAGCAACGAAGCGTTTGTATGCACTCCAGACTAGTGGAGAACAGTCAGATGGTGGTGATGATGATGAGGGTATATCCATGAAATTCTCTTTTTCTGTGATACGAGTTCCTTCTAAATGGGGAAGTACGGTTAGTATATGGGATAGAAAGTCATGGAAGCATGTTGCATGTTCATGTTGTGTAGGAGTTTTGTTGAAATCAAATTTCATTAACTTGTTCCATTATATATTTTTTGAATCCATGATATTACCGTACCATGAGTTTATATGAAGCTAAATTGCATATTAGCAAGTTTCTATCATGAGTGTAATAAAAGATGCATTTTTGGAAAAAAAATTGCCTGATTCAATGTACTGACGAATCTACTCACTTTTAAAACATTCAAAATTTTATAATCCATTGTTTTGTCTAAAATTGTTTTAGTATGGTTATATATGATGTGTATGAGTATTTTATTGAATATAAAATGAGTTTTCACTATATGGAATGAAGCATGTGAGTTTTATAGCAAGATAAGTTATAGAAATGTCTTTTAGTTTCTTCTTGTGTTGTGAATGTCTTGACCATGTAAAATTGATGTTTTCTTCTTAATAATTTTTTATATTGTATGGTTATGATCTGTTAATATTGAATATCTATTCTTGAAGGTGTTCGGAGAGTGGCAAGTGTCATTCGATGAAAAATGTTGTCCAAGTGGAGAAGAATGTAACACCTCAAAAATAACTTAAATGAAATAGATCCTACCATGGTCTTCATGATTGTATTAGGTCCTTAATAGGTCTATTATGTTGTATTGAGGAAATTTCTAAGAGTTTAGGTTCATTGGAATTCAAACGTCAAGGGATGACATAGACGTTTGACGACTAAGTCACCTATGTTCCTCATATGTAATTTTATGTGTTTTTGTGTGATTCATGAGTTTATTATGTCTTTAAATGATAAATTATTTTTATATTATCTGTGTGTAAAGTTTCATGAAGTTTTGAGGTTAAACATCCAAGAACGTCCATGACGTTCGAAAGTTTTGCTTGAAATGACCTTTTCGTTTTGGATGATATTCTTTTGAGAGGTTCTAAACTCATAAATGAGAATGTTTGGGTTTAATATCCGCGCAAACATTCCCAGTGACCATCTATGGGCTTTTGAGTAAGGAATCAAATTGGTGTCCAAGGCTGCCCAAGAGATCCTAAGCCACAGACGCAATCAACGTCTAGTTGGTCAGTCGACGCCCCGTTTGCGGTTCCTCATCAATTGGAACATAGGCTTTGGGAGTGGAACCAAAGACTAGCTTCAGTCCCAAACCATGGACCAACAGGACAGTCCGTTGGTCAAGGGACGGGCTGCCGATTTGCAGTTCATTTGGGTATTTTGGGTATATTCATTCTTCGAAATCAAAACCCATATTCCCTTAGATATTTCCTAGAACTCATTGGAGCAAAAACACATGAAAGAGGTTTGATTGGAGAATTTAGTTGAGATTTATCATCCAATTGAAGAATTGGCATCAATTAGGTATTATTTTTGATCCTTGAAACTCTCTTCATCAAGCAGCCCAACTTATAAAGATGTTTTCTAAAATTTTAAAAGTTCAATTGTCTAATTTCATTATCTTTGCATGGGTTCTTGAATTTAAGGTTTTTAAGCATTCAATATTTATTGAATTTTTATTAATTTGGTGATTTTATCAATTAACCTATGAACCTATGTTATTGAGTAGCCGTAGTTTTTGACTACTCTACGGATTAATTAATATGGAATTAATGTTTATGAATTCTAGTGTAGCTTTCCATGGGCTATATGATAATGTATTCAATTTATATCTAGGTTTTCTTGGTTTGATAAAGTTATATTGAATTGACCTACTTTCATTGAGTATAATTATTATTACATTGTATTGTTGTTCATGGCAATTGGTAAGGGCCTTTTGTTATTGAATTGGATGATTTATCATCTAATTGAGGTTTTCAGGATGGATTGGTGGTACGATACCCTACATCCCTTTCTTTTATGTATTTTAGACTTTAAAAATATTGTGATTTGTGTGGTCCACTTATGGTGGTGGTGGTATGTGCTTTACTCGCAAATGATGTGGACTTATCGGCATTACTTTACGTATTATGATGATCATGGCCTTGTCGGAAACTACTTGAAATAATATGATTATTTGTGTAGTTTATTATGTGAAGTATTATGACATCTACCTATATGATAAGTAATGTGAAAGTATATGTATTCTTCTATTGATTCTACTTGGGTGATCATATTAGACTATGACTATGACATTGTGTGTATAGTCCTAGAGTTGATGTTTGGTTATTCCTACTTGATTATATTAGTCTATGTTTGACATATTCGTTGTGATATGATAGTGTATAGGATTAGTTACAGAATTTAAGGTTATGTCAACGTGTTTCTAGAATGGCATGCAATATGTGTTAAAGTGAAGTATGCAGTGTCTTTTCTTGCTTGACTTGTGTCCCTTACATGATGCATGTATGAATGTGAATATGATATGCCTTGAATTATGATGCTAATGACTTTTAGTGTTGTATGTGTTAATTACATGAGACGTTAAATCAAATTAAGAGAGCTTTTTCTGATAAAAATTAAACATAGTGGTATGATTATGATGTTTAAGTCGAAAGTCGTAATCATATCCTTCAAAAAAAAGGAATGATAAGGTTTATTGGACGGAACAACATCTTATAAAACCTTTTGATGTTCATGATGAGTTTTTTGTCGCCTTTGTAAGGTAGCGCTAGAGACCCTCTTTAGTAGGGTAATTTTTATTATGTTATGGTCTTGATGAGGAATTCCTTTATCTAAACCTTAAGTGTAAATTACTCTATCATAACAAAGGCTATCACCGAGTGAGTATGGTAAAATAAGTATTTCTAGTTAAAGGATGAGACTAGATTTCAAAGAATGCCCTTCATATACCTTACCCATGTGCCTACATGAAATGTTTCGAAGTTCTACCTTTGGCAAGTAGAACACCCTCATCGAAGTATGTTAGAAATTTGGATTCCATCACTTGCTATCTTGGTCTATGTTTGTTATTGCCTATTCTCATCATATGGGATTCCTACTCGCCTAAGAGAAGTACTATGAAGTTTAGGTGGTAGAGTGGGATGCTATCTAGATAATGCACAGTAGACTTTTAAGGTGTTAGTTAGAGATCATAGGTCTTGTCTAAGACCATTTCATAAATGTCCTTTATGTGATTTATAATCCTTAAATAAACAAATGAATATAATTACTTGAGTTAAGAAAATATGTTAAACGAATAAGTAGTTATCTAGAGTAGTTAGGGGTTGTCTAGTTAATCTGTAGAAAGGGGCATAGGAATGATCACTTTTTATCTTACCTAGATAATTCATTAGTATGACTATAGTTAGGTGAAATGGTTGAATATGTATACATTATCTAAACTTAGGTAGTCTTAAGGATAACTTAGGTAATCTAGAAGAGATCTATCACGGGCGTTATCTTCTTGATTTACTTACGTACTTCTTTTGATTGCCTTTGGGATAATTTTTTTATGTTATCTATATGTTGTTGTGTTAAATTAGAATGATTCAATTATAGGTAGAATATAGGATATCTTAAGTGTGTGTATAACTACTTGTATGGGCGATCGCTTCACAACTCACTCAAGTGAGACTTAGATTACCCTTTTGTAAAAGAGTGTAACATTGATGTGTATGGTGTTTTTTTAATGGTGTACGTTTCTTATTTTAAGTATGTCTTGAGGATCATTTATGCATGTGTAGAGAGGTTTTCTTGGTGGTCTTTCTTTGTGTGACATAAGTGAGTCTTAGGATAGCTGGATGATTACATGCTATAAGTGTCTAAGGAAGAAGTAGGAAACTTCACTGTAAAAGTGAAGGAATTCACTATAAAATGAGTTGAGGTTAGTGTAATATGTCTCTTAAAAAAATGATAATTGTTCTAATGTATTTCTTATGTGTTTCTAAGTTGTTAAATTTTATTCTTATGATAATAATATATTACTTAAAGGAAAATATGTGTATTCCAAGAAATGTCTGTTTTTATGATTTTTATTCATTATGTCATACTTAGTACATGTGGTTGTACTAATCCATGCTTTTAACTATATTTATAGTTGATGGTAGGTGAGGAACATTCGGGAAGCAAGAATTGGATCGTAGCGTCATTTAAGTGAAGTTGAAGTATGTCCTCATTTGACTCGGGGGCATACATGTATTTTATGTTTCTTATCGAAGTATTTTAATTGACTATGTGCTTTTATATTCTAATTGTGTATGGGACGTGTCCCATGTATTGTTGTGTCTAACTTTCATTATATTGACACTTAGTATTTCCTATGATTTTATATGAAAGAGTTTTTAAAGATAATGGAATGTTTTGTGAAATGTTTAAATTCCGCACTACTTTTCATTATGTATATGGGATGAATTATTGTAAGGGTTTGTACAAGATAACAATAAGATATGTTAGGATATCAACATGTTAATTATGAGATAGTGATAAGAATAAGATAATTTAAGTTATGATATTCTCTTGTATGCATTACACAAGATGATTATGCCATGCTAATCTCACACATGAAAGATTACGACGAAAGAAAATTTTCATCATATCCTAAAGAGCTCATTATTATCTTTATCCAAAGAATTTATATCATATCACCTATCAAAAAAATTATTATAAATGAAAACGTAAAGGTTAATCAAGAAAGAGACTTAAGTTAAGCACCTATAAACTGGAAATGAGAGGTGTCCTTTCCCTAGTTGGATAGTAGGTTCATATGGTCTATGTCGGTTAAGGCGAATGTTACCTCATGTAAAATGAAAGAAAAGTAAATGGATGTTAAGTAGGGTGACTTGAAGATTACACATAGTATAGACAGGGGTATGGGACTATACCTATACATTGTACAAGTTGACTCTAAGGGAAGTCCTAGGAGATTGTTCTTATAAAATATGATTACATGAAATGTATGCTTTTATGATACACAATATTACCCTTATATTGTAACGTCCCTAAAAATGAGCTAGGTTGACATAGAGCCTAACATGGATGTGAAGATTTTTTAATGTAAAAAAATGGCTAACAATAGTCTTTTATACAACATATAAAGTTTGGAAGTGGTGGAAGTTCAAACGTCCAAGACATTTGGAAACTAGTCGAACTTGAACAAGTGTGTCATAGTGATTTGTATTGATATTATGGGATATATTTTGAAGGAGGAATTCATTACTGAGAGTTCATAGGCATTTCCTGATATAATTAGGTAGAAACGTCCGAGAACGACGCCTCGGGGACCATAAAAAGGGTTCCCGATGAGGATCCAAACATGGGCTACAGAAGCTGCCAAGCAGCCAAGATTTGGCATGCTGCTGCACGACGTGGAGCTTTCACTCATTAGAAAAAATCATTGCCCTGCGACGAGGGGATGTTACTTATGGAAGGTTGAAGTACCTATTTAAACCCCATGTCTAACCAATTAATTGGAAAACCCACAACTCAATAAAACCTCTCCATTCCCTTTCTCCAAAACCTCCATTGTTGAATGTTGGAAGCTCTAAGGAAAAAGATAGATTTCTCATGTTTTTCTCCATCAATATTGTGGGATTTTCATCACAATTAAGGTATGGTTATTCATCCTTGAAATCTCTTTCTTCAAGGAGTCAATTGAAATGATTTTGAAAGTTGATCAAAAACATGAATTCTCCAATTTGATAATCTAGCCATGGATTCTTGTATAAAAATTTTGAATTAATGATTTAGGAATGAATTGATGTTAACGCAGTATTTTAAATCTATAATTCCTATGAACCCATGGAAACTATGCAATTCTTATTTTTAATATCTTATGGGTTAAGTGATCTTGTCTCTATACTTATGAATTATACTGTAGTTTTCTATGGGCTATTGAATGATATAAGAATTGTATTCAATTGTTATCTAATTGGTCCTAAATTTATTAATCAATATTGAATTGACTTAGACTCATTGAGTATTGTGAATTTATGTGTGGGTGGAACGTTTCCCAAATTCTTTTTATTATGTCAATTATACTTTAATTATGTTATGATTGCTATGGTCCATTAATGGTGGCAGTGCTATGTTCTATAATTTCAATTGATGTGGCCTTGTGGGCGTTTAGTTACATATTTTGATGATCATGGCCTTGTCGAAAACTAGCTCAAGTATTATGATTGTTTGCATAGTTGATTATGTGAAGTATGATCATATATATATATACATGCTAGTAATGTGAATGTTTGATATTGCTAGGTGGTCATGCTATACTATGACTATATGTTCACGTGTGTAGTCTTAGAGTTGATGCATGATTTTTCCTAAATGATTACATGAGTCTATAATGGTTTATGATGTAATACTAATATATAGGATGACATAAAGATGATACGGGCCATTCCTATGTGTTTCAAAGAATGATATATGTAATAAAGTAAAGTACGTTGTGTCTAGTTTTCATAGATTTGTGTCCCTTGCTTGATAAATGTATATGATGAATATGAACATCTTGACTTAGTAGACTTAGGCACCTTTGTCTTGTATGTGCATGGATGAATGTTGAATGAAAGTCCAGGATCGGTAGACTGATATACCGTGGTTTCACGGTATTGTTAATACTTTTTCCTTAAGTTTAGTGTATCCAAAAGCCTTTTTGTGATAATTTTTATATACGTTTCTTTTTATTTTACAGGAAATCTGTCCGAAGCTGAATGCGGAGATTTTGAGCGAAGAAATGTAGATGAGACAAACTACGGAGCTCATTACGGTCCGTCTTGCTTGTGACGGTCTGTAGGTGGCAGCGTAGTAAAGCTGCTGAAGGAAGATGGGGAAGTCTTACCAAGTGTGGGGTTACGAAGCTTGTCACAATCCGTCGTGGCTATGACGGTCCATCTTGCAGGTTCGTCATGAAGTTAAGAGAAGTGATCCCAGTACCCAGATTCCAAGAGTTTAAGTGTTTTGAAATGAAAACCCTCGACGTACCGTTGTGACTATGAAGGTCCGTCATTCTTGCCGTCGAGGGTGGTAAGAGAGCAGAAGAAGAAATTGCATAAGTATGGGACGACGGAGTCCATGACGGTCCGTCGTGACCATGACGATCCGTCGTGAGGTCCATCGACCCAACCGCGTTTTGATAGATTTCAAGCAAATAGAGTCCTTGTTTAATTTGGTTTTTATTTTTTACAAATAGTTAGAAAAACCTCGTTTTTGAGAGTACACTCTGAGATTGTGGGACTCGATTAAGTTAGACTCTTAGATTGTAAAATTCCTTATTGATAAACATTGTATTGTAAGATTCTTGATAATCATTAGACTTTTTGTGAGATTATTGATTACTTTGAGATTTTTGCAAGTGAATATTGGTGATTATTCAAACAAACTTTTACATTTTACTCTTTCTCATTTAAGTAAATACATGAACTCTTATTTAATATTTTTGAATATTGTGTTTATGGCCATGAGTAAAACTTCATAACTAGCGTTGTGGGAACCATAAGCAAATAATGAGATAAACCCTAACTAAAATAACAATTCTAGAATAGGGTCTTGCATGTATTAAAAATTCTTTCGCTTAGAAGTCTTTTTAACGAATGGTCAACGTTAGAACTTGCCTTAATGCTACTTGGCGGACCAAGGAGGTAGATAATAGGAAAAGAATTATAAACATAGATTTAGTGTATACTATCTAATAGGCTAGTATTGATTGGTACGAGGTAATAACTTAGTCAAATATCAAATACGATGCTTAATATGAGGTAAGGATAAGGGTTAGGATAGCAACACACGTAGCCGGACCAAGGTGCGGAGTGAGATTTTCTAGATGCCGGACCAAGGATTTAGAAATACATAACTTATCACTTTGCATTCAAGATACTAGGAAAGAATTGTTATAGTTAGAGTTATGAAGTTATGAACCTGTGGGGAACATGTAAACCCTATTACTTTGATTAATTGATTAAAATCCAACATTCAAAGTTGTTAAGTGTGTCTGTCAAGTTTGTTAATTAATTTTACTCATTTAGAAATACAAACCCCACTTTATTGTTTTTACTTTCAAGGGAAGTCATTGACCAAACAATAGTAATAACAGGTTGAAGTTAAGTTTAGACTATTTTCCTCGTGGGAACGATCCCAACCTCACTAGTTGGGTTATTTACTTGACACGACCGCTTTAATTCTTATTTGAGAAGTAAGTTTGAGCTTATCAAATTTTGGGGCCGTTGCCTGGGAATCTTGAATTTAGATTAACTTGAACTTATAACTATAGTTTGGTTGATATTTTCTTGATTTTACTTTGTTTTATTGTTTTTTATTTCTTTTCAGAACAATCCTCCTTGTAAGCCAAATACACGGAGAGGAAGACAAACCTTGTTTCCTACGATCACGAGTTAGAGCGTACACTGCGCAATATGAATCGGAACTTGGGAATAAATGATGAAGATCCAAACCAAAACATCCCAGCTCCTGTTGATGTTCATGGTCAGATGTTACCCGATGCTCCGGGTGAACATCAACAGAGGGGAAAAAATCCCGTTCCACGGCTCCAATCATACTATAGAGGGTATGATAACGTAGCAGACTCGGATGGGCCACTTGTCTTGCCCTCTCTACCCACAGGCCACACTTCTGTGGTAACTAGTAGCCTGATGCAAATGCTCACTGCCAGAGGTTTGTCTTCAGGGCTACCTTCTAAGCATCCATATGCCCATATAGCTAAGGTAAGGGCAGTGTGTAAAAGTTGTGTGGGGAGGCCTGATTTGGATATAGATGTTATAGGGCTCAGAGTGTTTCCTCTCTCACTAACACGAGAGGCTGCTATATGGTTCACTGAGCTCCCATACAACTAAATCTTCACTTGGAACCAATTAAGGGATGTTTTATTAGAACGCTACTATCCGGTCTCCAAGAAACTAAACCACAAAGACAGAGTGAAGAACTTTGTAGCACTACCAGAAGAGTCAGTTAGTAGTTCTTGGGATAGATTCACCTCATTCTTTCGAAGTGTTCCAAATCACCATATAGATGATGAATCACTAAAGGAATACTTCTATCGGGTACAGGATGATAACCACAAAGCAGTGTTGGACACTATACTAGGTGGATCTTATGGAGAATGCCCTTATGCTGATATTGCTGAAAAATTTGAGAAAAACTTCCGGAATAACAAAGCTTGGAGTACTAGGAAGTCTGATACAGGGAGAAACACCTTCGTAGTGCAGTCCACTCACAACCCAGCCATATATGAGATTTGGGAAGAAATGGCTCCGATGAGAATTCTTCCTCAGCTTTGGTTGGTACTACAACATGTCACTAGGGGTGCAGAAAAGATAAATGCAGTCAAATACTTGGCTAAACCACCACCTCTTAATGATGAGTGCTATTATTATAAGGACACTTACGCAGTGAATGAGCAGACAAGGGGTTTCCGACCAAGCGCCCAAGGCTCAAATCAGAATAACTGGCGCCAAGGTCAAGGGAACCAAGGTCCGAACTATGGTAACTACAACCGTGAGGCATTATGTCCGAGATGGAAACTACAACCGCGACAACAACTTTAACAGGGGTAACTATGCTAATAGAAATGATAGGAATGGACCCTATGTTCCTGCTCAAAATCGTGAAGTTACTCCTATGGATGGTGGAGATAGTATGGCGCGAGTTGAGGATATGTTGCGCAAAATGATGAGGAGGTTCGATGCTAGAGATGAGCACATTAAAGAGTTAAGGAGTGATTTAGCTAGTATTGGAAAAAAAGTTGATACACATGCAATTAAACAGATCGAATTGCAAATGGCCCAATTATCTACGACAGTGAACACACGGCAACCGGGCACTCTTCCTAGCAACACTGTCCAAAATCCAAAGAATAATGCGCACTGTATGGCAATCACTACTTTGGGTGGTAAGCAAACCATTGACCCACCTATGTCATCTACTGAGGAAAATGTGACAAAGGATAATGATAATGTGGTAAAGGGTAGTGGTGAAGCAGAGGAAAGTAATGGAAAAGATGCAGAAGTACCTATCAAGGTAATTCCCATGCCTAGGCCACCATCACCCTTCCCTCAGAGATTAGTGAAAAAAACTGAGGATGGTAAATGCCGTTGTTTCAGAACAATGTTGAAGCAGCTTTATATCAATGTCCCTTTGGTAGAAGTCCGGAACAAATGCCTGGTTATGCCAAATTTATGAAAGATCTGGTCATCAAAAAAAGATCAGTCACTTTCGAGGATGAAGATAGACTGCAGCATTGTAGTGCTATTGCTACAAGAACCCTCTTACAAAAGAAAGAAGATCCTGGTGCGTTCACTATTCCTTGTATAGTTGGGTAATTACATTTTGCGAAAGCATTATGTGATCTGGGGGCACGTATAAATCTCATGCCTGTCTCTATTTACAAGAAATTGGGTTTGGGGGATCCAAAACTTACTGCGATGCGGCTACTGATAGCTGATCGGACAGTAAAACGGCCCATAGGGATACTCCATGATGTGCTAGTTAAAGTGGAGTCATTCATCTTTCCGGCTAATTTTGTTATTCTTGATTGTGAGCTCGATTTTGAAGTGCCTATTATTCTTGGGAGGCCATTCCTCGCTACAGGTAGAGCATTAGTTGATATGGAGAAGGGACAGATGACATTTCGGTTGAATAATGAATGAGCGACCTTCAACATTTGTAGCACCATGAAGGAAAGTGGTGAGCTCCAATCGGTATCTGCCATATCCCACAAAGAAAAGATGAAGAAGGAGACTGAACAGAAAAATGCAAAACAAGGGTTTATGGTTGGGGATTTGGTGCTTGTAGATAGTTCTAGGGTGCCTTGTCTTCCCGGCAAGCTCAAGTCCAAATGGACTGGCCCTTACTTGATTACCCCAGTATTCCCTCATGGAACAGTTGAGTTAAAATCAAAGGAGGGAGTGCGGTTTAAGAGGAATAGAGATAGAATAAAAATCTATTTTGGGCATAAAGCATCAGGGAATGAAGTGATAGAGGCATACAATCTTGATGATGTCTGAGTAATCAAGTGTCCACAGTCATTCCGCGACGTTAAATCAGGCGCTTGTTGGGAGGCAACCCAATACTTATAGTTTTTTTTTCTCTTACATTCTTTCTAGTAATGGTAGCATTCTCTACTAATGGGTTTTAAATTTGCAGGCACATCAGTAGGAAACTTTGTAGAAGATCACTCTGAAACAGTCACCAATGGACACATGTGACGGACCGTCGTGCTCTTGACGGTCCATCCTGCACAACCGTGCTGGTTGTCAGAGACCCTATTCCTAAAGGCCTCTCACGTTTTCTAAGTGTCCTCCAATGGACATCTACGATGGACTGTCATACTCTCGACGGTTCTCCTTCATAAGCGTCATGGCGGTCAGAAACCCCTCTCTTAAGGGTCTCCATTTTTTTTAAGTGTCCGACGACGGACCGTCATAATCACAACGGTCCGTGCTGATTTTTGGCACTTTGCGCCCCAGTTTTGCTTCACCTACCACTCTTGTATTTCAAATTTTTTATGCATTGGGGACAATTGCATGTCTTTTTGTTGGGGGTGGGGTAAATGGAAAGTGAGTGCTAGGGTAAAGTCTGAGTAGCCCAATTCTCTATCCTCTTTTGGGTTTTCTTTCCTGTGTTCTTTTTCCCCAATAGACTGATTACTTTTTCTGTTGAACTGGCATGTTTATATCTTTTTTACATAGTTTAATTCTGGAGCATGATGGCTAAAATGATATCATGATAAACTGGAAATAATGCATGACTAGGCATAGTAACTGATAATTGTGTGGCTCTAAACATGAAATAGAGTTACACCATTGCATAACCCTAAGTCTTAAATTCGAACTAGGTGTATGATAATCTGGTATAGTGATGAGATGTCAAGTGAGTGTGAGGAAAATTCGAATAAGTCCACTATTGGTACTGAGCTAGAACTTTCCTGGTTAAACCTGCTGAAAGTGAGCTGTAATAGACAATTAGGAAAGGATCATAGGCCCTTATTCAATATAGCCCATTTCTAGCCTAAATAAAAGAAAGCCAAATGAATTTATCCTTCTTTGATCCAAATGTTCTGAGATTAAAATAGACATTTCTTATTTACCCCAACTAATCTTTTCTGGGAATAATATGTTGTCCCTTGTCCCTCCTTGGACATGTGCACCTCAGCTTATGCCAAAAGCATAAGTTGAGGGTGGCTAATGCAGTAAACAACCTTCGTTATGGCCCTTACCCAACTTTGGGTATTGTGTACCTCGACTCATGGCAAAGCCATGAGTTCAGGGTGGCAATTATGAGGAATGCTCTGGAAAGTGGGTTGAAAGAACAAAGAGAGAGAAAGAACAAAAGTAAAGTGACTGAAGAATTAGTTGAAAAGAAAAGTAAAGAAAAAGAAAAATACACAAGAAATACAAGAAAGAAAAGAAGAGAGTCACTTACACAAATGAAGAAAGAAGAGAAAATAGCAAGGTGAAAGAATTTGAGAAACCGGGCGAGATAAAATGTTAGAAAGTGGATGGTTTAGCCGATATGTAAAGGAGGGAAAAAAGTCACTAAAATATACCTAAATATACCCTACCAGACTTTGAGCCTATGTTACTAGCTAAGAAAGTCCTATCGTGATCCTAAGGGTTGTATAGCGAACTTAAGGCAGTGAAAATAAGGGCAAGCTTATGGCAATAGGTATGAATGAGTGTGACTTTGTTCTGAGAGTGAGTGTTGAAAAAATAATCCTTATACTAAAACTAAAATCATTGTGTGAAAAATGTGGAATTTTTTTTAAAGTGAGGACCCTAGTTCCAATACCGGAATTGTTAGCACCTCGGTGAGAAATTGAAGAGGATAGGTGTTAATGCATGGTGAGTCTGTGTCGTGTTCTGATCACACGAATTCAATGCTAATAGTGATAGCATGCATAGATTTTATGAGATTAATCGGGATTGATAGCCAAATGATTGCAAAGGATAAAACATGGATACTATTGTACAAAGATCGTGTAGTGAGTCATAGTGTGTTGCTTGAGGACAAACAATGAATTTAAGTCGAGGGTGTTGATATACCGTGGTTTCACGGTATTATTAATACTTTTTCCTTATGTTTAGTGTGTCCAAAAGCCTTTTTGTTCTAATTTTTATATAATTTCCTTTTTATTTTGCAGGAAATTGTCCGAAGCTGAATGCGGAGATTTTGAGCGAAGAAATGCAGAAGAGACCACCTACGGAGCTCATGACGGTCCGTCGTGCTTGTGATGGTCCATAGGTGGCAGCGTAGTAAAGCTGCTGAAGGAAGATGGGGAAGTATGACAAAGTGTGTGGTTACGAAGCTTGTGACGGTCCGTCGTGGCTACGACGGTCCGTCCTGCAGGTTCGTCATGAAGTTCAGAGAAGTGATCCCAGTACCCAGATTCGAAGAGTTGAAGTGTTTTGGAACAAAGACCCTCGACGTACCGTTGTGCCTATGAAGGTCTGTCATCTTGCTGTCGAAGGTGGTGAAGAGAGAAGCAGAAGAAATTGCATAAGTATGGGACGACGCAGTCCATGACGGTCCATCGTGACAATGATGATCCGTCGCGAGGTCCGTCGGCCCAGCCGTATTTTGACAGATTTCTAGCAAATAGAGTCCTTGTTTAATTTGGTTTTTATTTATTATAAATAGTGTAAAAAACCTCATTTTTGAGAGTAGACTCTGAGATTGTGAGACTTTGTTAAGCTAGACTCTTAGATTGTAAAATTCCTTATTGGTAAACATTGTACTGTGAGATTCTTGATAATCATTAGACTTTATGTTAGATTATTGATTACTTTGAGATTCTTGCAAGTGAACATTGGTGATTAATCAAGCAAAATTTTGGATTTTACTCTTTCTCATTGGAGCTTGTACATCTGTCACGACCCAAACCGGGCCGCGACTGGCACCCACATTTACCCTCCTATGTGAGCGAACCAACCAACCTAAACCTTAAACATTTCAATATAATATCAACAAAAGTAATGCGGAAGACATAAACTCATTATTAAAATCAAATCAATAACTATTATTAATATCCCCAAAATCTGGAAGTCATCATCACAAGAACATCTATCTCAAATTACTAAACTAAGAATGTCTAAGAAGCTAAAACAAATGAAAGCTAGTCCATGCCGGAAGTTCAAGGCATCAAGACTTGAAGAAGAAGATCCAGTCTAAGCTAGAAGCATTAGCTCACCCTGAAGATCCGGTGTGACGAAGACTGGCTCGAATTACTGCTGAGTTGAAGATGACAGAACGTTTGCTGCACTCCACAAATAACAAAGAAGAAAACATAAAAGTAGGGGGTCAGTACAAACACAAGTACTGAGTAGATATCATCGGCCAACTCAAAATAGAAAACAACATATATCAATAATATCATAAATCTACTATAAAACTCAACATGTAGAAATAACAAGTACTATAATCATCAACAAGTACTATCAAGTTCATCCATGAGGACTCAAGCCTCCATGCCATACTCATTTGGGAAATTAAGTTCATTATGTTGAGTATATTTATCATCTTTCAAGAT
>JAPDHL010001909.1:9119427-9193679 GCA_032847665.1 Solanum chilense | reverse complement strand
TATTTACATTTGTAACGTCCAGGCACGACTCACCAAGGACCTATCAAGATGCTCTAAAGGAGGACCAAAAGGTTGCCGACACAGTCCCTTGGCAGTGTCAATTGACAATCCCAATTGAAACCTCCTTCTTGAGACGACGCCCCTTCGATGGAGGAGGGGGGGGGGTTAGCTCAACACTTAGTCGTGTGATCATTATCCCCAAATATGAGGCCTTAGTAATTATATACAAAGCACTATGAAGGGCAGTCACTCCATCGACACCCCCATCGATTGATGTACGTAGGTGTTGCGTCCAATTGCAGCATGCATGTTTCCATGCAGAGGACGAATTTCCCTAAATTTATATTAACGGTTATTTAAAGTGTTTATTGTTGTTTTATGTTGATAATTAATATCAAAACCCCATACCTAACTCATTACTTCAAAATTTGACTTCCCTTTAAAACCAAACATCTCTTGAAACCTCCATTGAAGATAAAGCTCATGCACAACTTGGAGTTTGAGTCCCATGGATTTTTCATGAAGATTTCGTTGTTATCTCCTAAAATAAGGTGTGTTGATCCTTAATCTCTAGATAATCGTTCATCTAGAGAGTTTCTCCTAACGATTTCGAAGAGATTCTATGATCAAATTGTGTATTCTTCAATCTAGCCATGGGTTCTTTCTAAAAATGCTTTGGAAGGAATGATTATTATGATTTATGATTATCTTGTGCTTTTCATGTTTAATTCACTCCAGTTTCATAATGAACCATCATCCCTCCCAATATCGATTTGGCCTATAATGTGGTATCTTTTGATTTTCATGATAAGACGATTGTTATTGGATTCAATTATAATAAAATTGATGTAGATACTACATAAGATGTAAATTTATGATAAATTATGTATATTTGATCCAATGTTGATCACGGTTTGAAGATTAAAATGAAATTGACCTATATTATTCTACTTCTATAGCTTGTTATGTTGTGATTTCAATGTGATCTCGATTCGAGGGTAGTTGAAGTAAGATTTCATTTGTGTTATGTATCTTTAGCTACTGTCATATAATTTTATTACTGATGAATACTAAATATTGATAATTGATGATCAAATTAAGGAATATTTGATAAGAATGTTCTATTTTTATACTTTTTTATAAAAGACTGATAGATGATTGGCCATGTATGGCATTATGTGGTATGTTCCGCTTATGGTGGGGGTGTTTACCTTATTTACAGTATATATGTGATGTGATCATGGCCTTGAAGGCAATTGTATTATCAATGTGTAATGGTGATGATCACCTAATGTGAGTCTCATGCCTTGTTTTCATTCAACTTTATTGTCTAGATCGTAATGCCAATGTTATTAGTATGTGGGTGTATATGTTATGTATATATTCCTTCAATAATGAAGTATAAATGATCAATGACCCCTTACCTCTACAACCCTATATGAATGTGTGATTAGCTATGGTTAGGAGTCTCAAATGCAAGTGTTGAAGTCATCTTCTATCCTATGCTAATTTGTGATGTGTTGTCTATTCTTTGGTGTTTAGTGTTGTACTAAGACGATGACATCCTCATTATGTTGTAGGTAGCCATAAGGTGATCATGTTGACGAATAATCATACACTCACAATTCATTCATGCTTACACGTATTATACGTTTATGGTATCAAAATGAAAGGATATTCTCTTAAGGACTAATATCTACTACTATACATGTAAAGTAGATCTCCATGAAGTATGTTATGTATTCCTTAACTAATATGACTTGATTAGTGTACTAGTATGGCAAAAGTGTATGCGACCTTGTCTCTGAATTGCACATGTGTGACTTTATAGGATAGTTCCTAGGTTTGTGATTTAGATACACGAATAAGAGTGCATGAACATCTTATGAATGTGCATAGTTTCTAAATGTGTTTATATCAAAGGATTTCTCATTTAGTTACACCTATACACTTTTTCATGAATGAAGTAGTAGTATGAACAAGTGTGGTCTAGTGTGTTGATCTATAAGGTTTGCTCACATAAATGTATAAACACACCCACATGAAACTATGTCAATGCTGCTTGTATGATGATCTAGTCAATATAGGGGCTCTTGAATGATGTTCTCAAGGGTTACAAAAACTAGATGCTTCTTGTATATGCAATGTCAATGTGAAAGCAGCGTCACCTTTAACATTATGCAACATTTTTTAAATAACTCCATCTTTGGCTACACATATATAGCGTCGCCAAAGAGTTATAAGGGCACACTTTGTTGTGATGCATTAGCGACACCTTTTTTTCATACTACAATTAATAGTGTTTCTTTTACAGGGTTATAGCTCACACATACAAATTGTTGCCTTTTATAGGTCATCAAGAGGAACAATTACAAAAGTGTTGCCTTTTATTGGTCATCTTGAGAAAAATTTATAATGTGTAGCTTTATATCTCATCTAGAGAAACACTTATAATGATTAACTTTATATCTCATGCAGAGAAACACTTATAATTGTTAACATTATTTTTCATTTAGAGCAACACTTAAAAGTTTAAATTTATATCTCATTTACAGCAACACTTACAAAGTGTAACTTTATATCTCATCTAGAGCAACAGTTATAAAGTGTAACTTTAATATTACCCTTTTGAATAGAATATATTAAATATATATATATATATATATATATATATATATATATATATATATATATATATATATATTATAAGGTATTGAATACAACATAGGTGAACTAGAGCCTAACATTGTTTTTATAAAGTTCTAAGGTTCTAAAATGGCTTATAAGGTGGTATTGAGGCAGTGTCTTAGATTTTAGGTGAATCGGAAAGCAAACATCAAGGGACAATGTGTTTTTATGTGTTAAATTGTAATTCATGAGGTTATATTAGTTATTATAGTTTTTATAGGCAATGATTCATGTTTCATAAACTTTGGAGGTTAAGCGTCCAAGAACATCCATGACGTTCGACAGTGTTTGCCGTTAACAACCTTGTGTGTGTAAGCATTTTTCATATAGTTTTGACATGTTTGTTTTTATTGAAATTCATGTGAGAGGGCCTAAACATATATAACAACATATTTGGGTTGTAGACGTCCCGGTGAAAGTACCGAAGGACCAACCAGAGGTCCTTGAAGAAGGACCCTTTCCTTGAGCAAAGACTGCCCAAAAAAGCCCCGAAAGACAGAGTTTGTAGACTTCTTGTTGACAAGATGATGATCCATCGATAGAAGTCATGGGTAAGTACATAGGATTCGGAGTTTTAGATCCCAGTGCAAGGCTCTGCACTCATCAATGAACAACCAGGACGGTCTGTTAATTGACAAATGGTTCGTCGAGTGGACAATCGTCGATGGTGCTTTCAATTTTGCAGTTCATTGTAAGTTGCAAGGGTGAATTAATAAATTCACGCAACGTCCAAATAAGAGACAAGGCGGTTACTTAATGGTAATTTGTGTATGTGAAACATTTATTTAAGTCTTAAATACCTAGATGAATTCATTCTTCAAAATAAAAACCCAAATTCTCTAAGAAAATCTCTACAACTCCCATTGAAGCTAAAACTCAAGGAAGAGCTTGAATTGGAAGTTTGAGTAATATTTATTCATCAATTTAGTTTATTCATATCATTGAGGTATGATTTTTTATCCTTGAAATTACATTCATCACGTAGCCAAAAATTGAAAGAGATTTCTAAATTTTTCGATGATGAACTTGTCAAATTTTATGATCTATCCATGTGTTTTTGCATTAAAGGTGTTAATGTGTATATTGATTGAATTTTTTTAATTATATTATTTCCACACAGTTAAATCATGAACCATGTTATTGATGAAGCATAGTTTTTGACCACTTTGATGTTTAGTTTATATTGTCTTAATGCTTATGAATTCTAGAATAGTTTTCTATGGGATACTGAATGATGTAAGAATTCTATACACTTGATCTATAGGTTGTCTTAGATTGATAAATCTATATTGAATTGACCTAGTTTCATTCAATATTATGGTTCTAGTATAAAATTGATGATAATGACCATAGGTAAGGGCCTATGGGTATTGAATTGGATTATTTAGCTAACGATTAAATTGGAGGGAATGGATTGGTCGTACGCTGCCCCAGTTCTCTTCATTTCTTGTAATGTAGCTCATGAATTATGTTGTGATTTGTATGGTCCACTTATGGTGGTGGAGTTATGTGAATGATGTGGCCTTGTCAGTTTTAATATATGTTTATGATGATCATGTTCTTTTCTGCTCTACTTGAAGTATAATGATGATTTGTGTAGTTGATATGTGAAGTATGATCATTTGTACCTACATGTGAAGTAATGTGAAAGTAATTGTTCTTCTATTGATATTCAGTGATCATGTTAGACTATGACTATGTCATTATGTGTTTAGTCTTGAGTTGATGTAAATTATTCCTAATTGGCCATATGATTCTATGATTGTTATATTGATGATGTCATATTAGTCTATAGGTTGATTTAAAGTTGATAATGGTTATTCCTATGTGCTTGTAGTATGATATGCTATATGTCATAAAATGAGATCTTAGTGTGTATTGTGTTGTAGACTTGTGTCCTTTACTTGATGGATGTATGAATGTGAATATGAGATGTCTTGACTTAGGATGATAAAGACTTTTAGTTATTATTTATGATTGGTATGAGGCCTTGAATGTTTCAATGAGGGTCCTTTATGTGAAACATTTAACTAGTGGTAAGGTAATGAACCTTGAAGTCAAAAGTCGTAATTGTATCTTGTAATGAATGGTGGACTTGGGGTTGGTTTACTAGAAAAGCATCATATCTTCATTAGGATAGTCATTAAGCTATCTTCGTCGCCATTGTAATGTGATTGGGTTATGAACTAGATATGGAACATCTTCATGTGATCCTTAATGTGAATTACTCTATGAGAATAAAAGCTAGAACCGAGTGCGTATGATAAGGTTAGTAGCTCTAGTTAAGAATGAGTTTAGAGTACAAAGTACTCCTTTCATATTCCTTAACCATGTGCCTACATGGAATGTGTCCAAGTACTACCATTGGCAAGTAGAACACCATCGATGGAGTAGGTTACAACTCCAGATTCCATGCTTTGCTACCATGGTCTGTGTTGGTTATTGCCTAATATTATGTTGTGGGATACCTACTAGCTTTTGAGAAGTGTTTGAGATTTATGTGGTGGAATAGAATACTACCCAGACAGTGCACCTTTAGGCTTTGAAGATATTATATATTGTCCCTAGGTCTTCTCAAAGACAATTAATTGAATGTCCTCTATGTGACGAATGTCTTTTAATGAACTAATGAAATAATGACTTATGTTATAACGCATATAAATGAGTGAGTACCTAATCTAGAGTGACTTTATTGATTTCTTAGTTAAAATGTGAAGGGGGCGTAACGGATGATATCTTCATGTCTTATATAAGGAATTCTTAAGAATAAATCTAGTTAGGGTTGTTTGTTGATACTTAGCCATGATATATACTTAGGAAGTGTTAAAAATTATTATGGTAACCTTGAAAATGGTGTGTAGGTGTTCCCATGTAGGAGTAATTAAGAAACTCTTTTGATAACCTTGGTAAGGAGAAAGTAATATAATATATGTTCAAGTGTTGTGTGTATTGTAAGTTTGTATGTTTCATTGTGGGTGGTCTTAAGGATAATTTTGGTGTGCCTTGAGAGGGTGTATATGCGGTCTCTTTTTGTCTAATTTAAGTGAGTCCTAAGATCTCTTCAAGTGAGAAGATCACAAGATAGAAAGTGTCCAAGGTGAAGTTAAAGTACATCACTGTAACAGGTAAGTAATTCAATATAACACTGGATCAAGTCACTGAAATATGTTCATTAAAAATGTGATTAATTGTCCATTATCCTGATTTTGATGCATTATGCTATACTTAGTACATGCATTTGTACTTTTTCCATATGTATTTCTATCTCTATAGTGGTTAGTAGGTGAAAAGCATTGGGAATCAAGGCTTGGAGTATATAATCATTCAACGTTAGTTGTCACGACCGGAGTCTAGATACCAAAAGAGACTCGCATCATTGACCTCTCAGAGGTCGCAGACAAGCCTACATATGTCGTCGTTACTTCATCTAGGTTAATTTTAGCGGAAAATTTTAACACTTTTTGTTTCTTAACATACATGTATGCATAATACTTAACATCATAAGAGTTCAAAAATGAACCATCTAATATAGAGACAATCAAATAAAAGAAACAGTTCATAATTGCATTAAACATATTATTGCCAAAACGACACCAATACAATGTCTGAAATGAAAGTGGAAATAAAAAATAGTGGAACATTCTCCACTAGCTAAATCCTACATCTAATCTAGATAATAATGGTATACATCCTCGAATGCATGAGGTCCTACCATGTCCCGATGAAAGCTCCACGTGTAGATAGTTGCAATGCCAACTTTTAAGTTGTAGCCTCCAACTGTGCCTGCACATAAAAATATAGAGCTGTATGGGATTAGTACACACTATTATTAAGTATGTGTATATGCAAGCACACAAAAAGGATATGTATGAGTAAGAACAGCTCTATCCTAGTAACATGATATATGCAAAGTCAAGTCAGTAGACTGTCAAAATTTGGATAATGAAAGTTAGGTAACCTGCAAAATTTGGATTTGGATAGTGAGTGGACTTTCCAAATTAGATTAGGAAAGTCATGCGATGAGAGTAACATGTATCATCATACGTATCATATTGCACACAACATATAACTTCTTACACATACAACATAGAATCTTTCATATCATTCATTCTGATGTCATGACACCTTGGAATCATGGACTTAACATTAAGACTTCCTAAAAATGAGGCCTCAACATATGGGAGCTCAACTGGGGAGCCTTATTTAGCAAACACATTGTCTGCTTCATTCATTCATATGTACTTCATTTCATTCATTCATAAGCTAGTGCAAACACCAGATATTCCTAGAATGTAAATTAAGACTTTCACCGGGTTCACTGTGCAATGATCAAGAATAACCTAGTGTCATTATTTAAGTCATGCTCACCTCTTGATTATCCTATCTTAACAAATTTGGTATCTTTCATTTCATTATGTGCATAATTAAAGGCTGGCCAACATAGATCATGTGAGCATCATTAAATCCAGTGTCTCCCCATAACGAAATCAGGTGAATCACCTGCCAAAGTTATCCGAAACATGCTAGCGTATATGGGAGTTGAACCCCGCCAGATCCCTATATTGGAAGTATAGGTTTAAAGACTAGGACATATAAGGAGACCCATACCAGATATGCCGGACAAACTCATCTCATGAGAGTTATATAAACCTCTACTCTTCCTGAAAGAAGTCATCAACGCGCATAGCTAGCCTATCGGTGCTCAGTATAAAGTTCCATTACATTCAACTCATACGTCATGGAAGCTGGCTGTTAGTATGCAGACATTAAATCTCAATAGATGATTTCTCATCACATCACTAGTATTGAGTGTATATTGATCTCAATACTTTCATTAGAGTTTTCATAGCTATTGATCTCTTCATTAACTTTACGCTATCATAGGTGAGTAGGTTTTGGTAACATTTATTTAGGCTTATATGAGATTTCTCTCGTTTGTTACTTTATCCTGTTATCATGATGTCACCTCATTGATTAACATTCGCACATTTTCTCTTAATAATTACTCACCCCATATTACGTGAATGTTCATTTCATCATATGCCAATGCACTTGGCCATTTAGTGTGCTTCACACTCTTACTTAACCCTCCTAGGATTTCATAATTTCATTGTTCATTTAAACATATGCCAATATACTTGGCCATTTATTGTGTCTCACACTCTTACTTAGCCCTTCTAGGGTATCATCATTTCATTACATAAATCTTAATTTCACTTACTTTTAAATGTATGCTAGACTTACGGGTCTATAGATATAATTCATGAGGCTTCATTCAGAGTTCGTTTAAGTGATTCATATCTGTCTAAGAATATATGGTACAACGCTTATAAATGTTGTATATATTTCAAGATCTCAATTTTTATCTAAGTAGGCAGCATTATTCTTGAACATTTAATTCACGTATGACTTATGTATCAATGAAAAATTTGGGCAACGGAACCCGGTTTTGAATCCCTTGGAATGCACTTACATTTTTCATTTATTTTCTTAGTACACACAGGTTGGGGACCCAAGATCAAGCTCAAAAGCCTTCATTTCCTTTTAACTTTTTTTTTTTAAAAAAAATCTCTTTCTTGGCCGAGTGGTTGTGGGATCAAACCCCCACAACCCCTTTTATTTTAATTTTTTTTCGTTGACTTTTTTGAGTTAACCATAAGGGTGTGGTTTGGAATCCCCATAACCTCACTTTATTTTTCTCTTTAATCCCTAAATAATCCTAGAGGTCGTGGGTTCGATTCCTACATGCATCAACATTTATTTTCATTTATTTTAATTATCTTTGTCAGAGAGGTTTTTTATTGGAATCCCACTCCTCGCATTTCTTATTTTCATGATTTCATATTCAAGCCTTGATTAGAGTTTGAAACCCCCTCACAACAATACCTTTGACTCACTTATTGTCATGGTTTTTAACATGGTGAGGTCACGTATTTGACCCTAAGTGACCTCACTTATTTTTCTTCATTTTTCATAACATTTTAACTTGATCGAAATTTATCAACTTATTTGTGGAAATAATTTTATTTTTAGCATCTTTTTTATCAAGTTACACATAAGTTCTTAGGAAAATTTCGTGGTTCATTTATAAAGTTTTAAGTAAATATTCATGGATTCGTTTGACTATTAGTTTGCAGACAAATAAGCATTTTTACATCACTTATGAACATCATGATTTAAGCAAGTTTGTGCACATGAAATACAACCATATTACGTCTACACATGGCACACACATCATTTTTCACTTAATTTCCGACAACATGCTCAATATTCAAATAATTCCGAACATACACACATAAACATATTCATCAAGAAAACACCTTACATCCTTAATTTATTCTAGTTAACATACCCAACCTATGATTCGTAGGGAGCTAGTGACAAGGACATGCAACGGGGAACAACCCTAGTTTGCCGAATAGATTTGTCTAAACCTTAGGGGTCTCATGGGAAAGTGACTAAAAGAAAAGAGAACCCATACCTTTTATGATGTTCAAACCTTGATTTTTCTTCCCAAACCTTATCCCACACTCATGTAAAAAACCAAGTTTCAACACCAATTTTTTGACGGAAAACCCTTTCTTTGTCTAACGTACTTTGCTTAGCGTTTGATTTTATTTTTTGGAGTGAGTTCATCAAGTGTAAAGAACTTTTGTAATTTTTTTGTTCTTGTACGTTATTTTGGAAGGGAGAATGTCAAAGAGAATGATAGAGACGTGAGAGAGATATGAGCGTGACAACTGAGTGTTTTCTTAGACTTTGAAGTCTAGTTTAGGACTTAGTCAAATAAGGCTTTATTAAATGGTAATGATTTCACTTTTATTTTAAATCATAACATAAATAATAATTATTAATTAATGACATTAATTTAACAACTTAAATATAAATCAATTTAAATGATCACTTCCACCTAGGTTCGAACCAAGGTGGAGCAAGACTTCACTTTAATAGCAAGTTTTGGGCCCTCGCACCCCAAAATTCCCCTCCACATTATTAATTTAATAATTAATTACATATTTAGGGTAACTACAATACTATCCTTAGCCTAGCAAAACCATTTTACCCCTACACCCTCCAATGTTAAGATTTCCTATTTTTAAGTCCCGTAAAGACTCATCTAGGTAAATCTTCATATTTGAGAGCCTTACATGGCTGGACTCAACCTTTCCAAGGTCAACAAACTCCCCAAAATGTTGTATTGGCTTTTACAAGGGTTTATAGGTCTTGTTTTAAGCGCATCAATATGTTTAAACCTAATCTAATCATAGGAATTGTAGAAAAATTAATCATTAGTTAGAGTAGCCATTTTTAGGGTTGTTACATTAACCCGCCCTGAGGATCATTCGTCCTCGAATGACACTAATAACTATCGAGCATAATGTCAGTCAGATCATAACATAAATACTATTCACAATCAATCAATAGCAACAAAGAGAGGAGAGTTAAGGAAACTTAGACCTAAGAGTAGGAAGTCTAACCTCATGAGGTGAAAAGATTAGGGTAGCAGGATCTCATATCGGCCTCGGCCTCCCATGTTGCACCCTCAAGAAGGCGATTCCTCCACAATACCTTCACTATGGCAATCTCTTCATTCCTCAGCCGTTTGACCTTTCTATCTAAAATCTCAATAGATACCTCCTCATAGAATAAATTTTCATCAACCCCCAAACCTTCAACAAGTAAAATCTATGATGGATCACGTAGGCACTTCTTTATCATAAAGACATTATAGACTGGATGAAAATAAGGTAGCTCCACAGGCAATGCCAACTTATAGGCCACCTCACCCTCACGCTGTAGGATCTCATATGGCCCAACATACCTCGTACTCAACTTCCCTTCCCTGCGAATCATCATCACCCCCTCCATAGGTGATATCTTCAAATAGACATGGTCACTAACATCAAAATCTAAGGGTTATTTTCTATTGTCTGCATAAGACTTCTACTGACAGTAGGAAGTAGCTTACCTGTCCGTAATCACCCTGACCTTCTGTAAGGCCTCATAAATGATTTCTCTACCCATGATTGATGACTCTCTAATCTTGAACCACCCAACTGGAGACTTACACCTTCTACCATAAAAAACCACATATGGTGCCATGCCTATGCTGGAGTGATAGCTATTATTATACAAGAAATATATCAAAGGCAGATAGTCGTGCCATTTACCCCTGAAGTCAATCACACATGCCCTCAACATATCCACCAATGTCTGAATGGTGATCTCAGCCTGCCTATCAGTCTTAATATTAAAGGCAGTACTATGCTTCACTTGTATACCTAAGCTTTTCTAAAAGAATCTTCAGAAATGTGAAGTGAACTTAGCTCCTCTATCTAAAATTATAGACAATGAAATTCCATGCCATCTCACAATCTCATCAATGTAGATTCTATCACAATTCTCATCTTTGTAAGTAGACATCATAGGAATAAAGTGGGTAGACTTAGTCCTCTTGTCCATAATAACCCATATGAAGTCATGCTGCCTCCTAGTCTTCGGAATAACAATCCAAGAAGTCCATATTAATGGCCTCCCATTTCCAAGTCAGGACCTCAATAATTTGAGTAAGATCGCCAGGCTTAAGATGTTCTGCCTTAATCTGTTGACAATTAAGACATTTGGAAACATATTCTTCAATGTCCTTCTTCATGCCATTCCTCCAATAGATCTGCTTAATATCATGATACATTTTGTTGGACCTAGATGTATGGAATATCTAGATACATGGGCCTTTGCAATAATCCGGGTTCGCAAATCATCAACATTAGGTACACACAGTCAGTCCTGGTAACTAAGTATGTCGTCATATCCCAAAGCAAAAGACTCATTCATCTTAACCAACATTGAGTCCTTCAGCTCCATCAACAAAGAATCAAGATGCTAACCCTCCTTGACTTATACTACTAAGGATGATTCACAACTAGGATGGACAGAAACACCCCAACTAGTAGTGTAAACTAAGTGCATACCCAGTCTGGACAATCCGTGTATATCTCTCACCAACTCCTTCTTCTCATCTTCAATGTGGGTTGTACTTCCCATGTTCATCACACTCAAAGCATCATCGATAACATTAGCCTTGCCTAGATGGTAGTGGACATTCATGTCATAGTCCTTCAGCAACTTAAGCCATCTCTGCTGATGTAGAATAAACTCTCTCTGTGTGAACATGTACTGGAGACTCTTGTGTCCTATGAACACATCCACATGTACCCCATACAAGTGGTGCATTCACAGCTTCTTTCCAAACAACACAGCTGCCAACTCTTGGTCATTAGTGGGGTAATTCTTTTCATGGACCTTGAGTTGTCTCTACGCATAAGCTATTACCTTACCACCCTACATAAAAACACAACCCAAACCAACAGTATATGTATCACAATACACAGTTTAATTCTCACCACACATAGTCAATGTAAGCATCAGGGCAGAAGTGAGTCTATCCTTGATTTCATGGGAACTCTTCTCACAAGCCTCAGTACATTCAAAGTTGGCCTTCTTCTTAGTGAAAGATATCAATGAGACAGGAAGGGAAGAAAAACACTCCACGAACTTTAGAAGTCTCATGGGAAAGGAACCGAGAGAGAATAGAACTCATAACTTTTGTGATGTTCAAATCATGAAGTTTCTGCCCAAACCATCTCCAACAATTACGTCCAAAACCAAGTTTCAACACAAAACATTAGACAGAAAACCCTTCCATTGCCTAACTTTCTTTCGTTAGCGTTTTATTTTATTTTTCGTTGTGAGTTCTTCATGTGTGAAGAACTATGGTAAATTTTCTATTGTTGTACATTATATTGTAAGAGAAAACGTGAAAGAGAATGATAGACATGTGAGAGAGAGAGATGAGCGTGACCGATGATAGTTATCTTAGGCTTAGGAGTCTAGTTTAGGACTTAGTCAAATAAGTTTCTACTAAATGGTAAAAATATGATTTTCCTTTTATTTTAAATCATCCAATAAATAATAAAAATTAAATATTTACATTAAATTACAAACTTAAATAAATATATAAATTAAATCATCTCTTCCACGTAGGTTCGAACCCTGGTTGAGCAAGACTTCATTCTATGAGCCAATTTTTGGCCCTCTCTCCCTAAAATGCCCCTCCATCTTATTAATTAAATTATTAATTACATATTTAGGGATACTTAGCCTTGAAAAAGTCCGTCCAAACTTAAGATTTCCCGTTTTTAACTCCAGTAAAGACTCATTCAGGTAAATCTTCATATTTGGGAGCCCTGCATGGCTGGATCCAACCTTTCCTAGCTCAACTAACTCCCCAAGTTAGTTTGCTTGACAATCACAACAGTTTTGAGGTCTGGTTCTACGCGCATCAAATTTGTGTTAACCCATTCTAATCGTAGGCATCCTAGATACATTAAGAATTATTTAGCATATCCATTTTTAGGGTTGTTACAATAGTTGAAGCATGTCCTCTCTTTATTCAAAGGAATATTTTTCCTACTTTTCTTTCATATTTAAGTATTATAATAGACTAAGTGTTTCTACATTTTATGTATGGGCCGTATCCAATATATTCTCGTCTCAAATTAGTAATGACATTGAGACTTAGTATTTCCTACTATTTTATAATGAAATATGTTATTAAAAATATTCTAATGTTTTGTGAAAACTTATAATTGCACACTGGTTTTCATTATGTTGATGTGACGAAAGACACAAAAAGGTGCATGACCCAAGAACACCCTTAAATTCTTGGGTGTACGTTCTCTTCATGACACACACACAAATATATATATATATATATATATTAAGAACAAAATTAACTTAATTAAATCGATGCTATATACTTCAAATAATCTTTGAGAAAGATGTCTTAAACAACCAAAACTTCAAAAATTATTGCTTAACGATTTTTAATATCAATAAATAAAAATAAAAACATAATTCAATCATATATAACAAACTGCAAAATCACTTCATCGTTCACTACACTAGATCGAGTTTACTTGTGGCTAAAATTCAAATTCAATTATCGGCATTTTCTTGCACATCCAAAATAAAATTATAAGTTAGTCCAATAAATTTTGAAGTAGTATTCATTTCAATCCAACCAATCTTACTTATATTGAACATTTATAAACACATGGATTCTGGCTTACTGTATGTATTGTAAACGCAAAGAGCTCAATAGACTTATTGTCCTAGCTGTTGATGTATTGCGCAGGAACTTGGAGCTTATAGCCCATGGATAGGCCTAGTGTTGTTGTGGTGGAGGGAGCACAACTATTATATGCATATTATAATATAAGTATAACAATTAGTTAAGAATATTTCGGATGGTAATAAATAAACAAAGACAACGTTATTCTTCTCATAGTAAAGAATAAGGAGAAATCATATTCAAACATGACCAAACACGACGAAAATATCATGTTGAATGTTAAGTTCACAAAAGGCCCAAAAAGGGAGCTATGTAGTAGCGTTTTTTCTGAAAGGAATTGAGATCTTCGGTGATGTTGCAATGGAAAGAACATATAGCAGAATTAACAGTAAGAATGATAATATAATTTCATAGCATGAATTATTGTAGTTGCAACATTGCATAATCAACATAGTAGAACAAATTGCAAAATGAAAAAAAAATTCAAGTCTCTTTCATTGATTAAGTTCAACATAACATGGACAAAAAAAAATATCCTAAGGAAACATTGCACCAGCAAGAGACTCATCACACATGTATAACTACTAATTTTGAAGTACATGCTTCTACTAATTTCATTGATCTTTCTTTGTATGATAAACAAACAATCAAGAAGGAGATGAAAAGAAGAATTCAATAAATAAGGATACAATGGAGACACAAATATATAATAAGTCAACCACTGACCACATGTTGTGCATGAGAGCACTCATATTTACCATAGTCTACAGAATAGATCCCATGTTAAAACCCTCACTATCAAATTCATAAGAAACAAGAAGTTCAAGAGAGGTCTTAGGTTAATACTACAAGTCAGGTGTAGAAACTTTCCCTGCACTTCCATGATGTTGCCTCAACCTAAATGTGGTAGAAAAAACTTTGCCTACTATTCAAAGGTATAAACAACCTATTTCAGAACGCTAACAAAATATGCCATCAAACTAGTGGATAGTGATAAAAATGCAAAACCTTAAAATGCAGGTAGAGTAGAGGAATTTACAGAGAGAGAGAGTGAGATTGGATTAAATTGGAGGCTAATTGTTTAATACTTCCCTTCATACATATTGGGGAACTTAAAGAATCACAAATGAAACTAAAAACTGATGGTTATTGCTACTAAATAACTTCACTCAACATATTTAAGAGACTATTGACTATGTGACCAATATCCCCTACTAAACAACACACATCAAGGGTAGGTTTCTAAAATAATCAAAAAATTTTAACATAATGCTAAAAAAGCTGCAAAGACTAATTTTTCATACCAAAGTTTTCTAATTTGATAAAATTTCATGGCCAATTTATTACCTACTCCCAAAATATATGGACAAATGCTAATGAATTGCATTTGAAGGTCAAAGTCATTTGTATTTTCCAAATATGTTCATACCAATAATTGGAAGCAAAAACTTGTGGAAGGGACTTACAAGGACCCTGTTACCGGTGATATTGCAAAGTGAGGTAGCAATAGAAGCACTTAAAAGTTAAAGTTCACTAAGGTGAACTAACATAAGCATTGGTGAAATATACAAAAGATACTGTGATAGTGTTACCACTATCATAGCAAATCTACAAAACTTGCCTCGCAGTAGTACCTACCAAAAAAAATCTAGAAGTCATATCTGGAGCAATCTTATACAACACACGGAGGGCAAGATATTTTAAGAAGTTCAAAAGAAGGATTGTTCAAATGGAAGTGGCAGTTAGGAAAATAACGAAGGAAATTATAGAAAGAATAGTTTTTTTAAATAATAAAAATAAAGTTCATAATTGTAGAGATTTCATTCAGAACATAATATATAGTTAGTTTTTCTGTTTGTTTGAAACCTATAAGTGTTCCACGAATATGTGCTCTTTATGATGTAAATGTTTTTTTGTGTAAGTAATGTTAACAGTTGTTAGCCAAAAAAAAAATGATGAACCATTGAAAATGAAGTTGGAGTGAAATACTGGATGATGAGATATATGCAACCTGGAGAAGGAAAATAAGACTAACCCATTGAAAAAGACTCTCAAAAGAGCCAGTCAAATCATAAAAATGATCAATAACAAACACAATCTATATACTCAAAATGACTGTAAACTATGGCACATGAACCTGAAATATTTACATCTTAGTTCGTTCCCTCAACCTGAATCTTAAAATGACGACTAAGACATAAAATGCTGGGCAGTAACACATGTTAAGGGACATTACAAGACCATGATATGGAAAAGGAAACATCAACAAAAAACATTGAATGAAAAGTATGGAAAAAGCAAAATGAATACAAATTCTAGAATCTTCAAAGTGATATTACGTAAGACCCATGAAAGTAACTTATTATGAAACACATATCTCATGATCATATTAATGATACATCAAATAAAAAGAAACAAACTCGTTAGAACAACTTTTAAACAATCACAACATCACTCATAAAATATAAGAAGTGGTTAAAAAAGTACTTTGAGGAAAACTACATTACCTTTTTTCAGGCAGTGAACAATAAAAGGAAATGTGCGAACCAATCTTAATTACGAAACTTGAACACTAACGACAATTCAGAATTTTGGGCAGAATCATGGACTCGAAAAATCATGGGAAAACTAATATGTGAAATGAATTAGAGAATGAACTTGAAGGGAAAAACTAGACGTCGAGGTATATGCAACCTAGAGAAGGAAAATAAGGCTTACCCATCAAAAGGCTCTAAAAAAAGGAAATCAAATGTCAAAACGATCAATAACCAACAAGATCTATGTACTTTAAATGGCAGTAAACTATGGTACATGAACCCGAAATAATCAAATCTTTGTTTGTTCCCTCAACTTTAAGTGGAAAAATGACGAATATAACATCAAATGCTAGGCAGTAACACATGTTAAGGGACATTCCAAGAGCATCATCAAGAAGAGAAAAAATGAAACAAAACTTTGAATTACAAGTAGGGGAATAACAACCATAAATACAAATTCTTGAAACTTTAAAGAGATATTGTATAAGACCCAAGAAAGTAACTAACTAAGAAACACAAAACTCCTATTGAATCAACATCAAATCAAATATAAATCAAATAAAAAGACAAAAACTCGTGTGAACAACTTTCAAAGAGTCACAATATCACTTTTGAAATAGAAGAAAAGGCAAAAAGAGTACTATGAGAAAAACGACATTACCTATCTTCGAGTATTGAACTTGAAAGGGAAGAGTAGGGAAACAATCTTCACTGCGAAACTCAAACACTAACAACAAAAGAAAATTATTGGAAAAATATCCACTAGAAAAAAAGGAAGCAAAACCATATGCGAAACGAATTAAAAAAATGACTCTCTTATGGACACTTAAGTCTTCTTGCCTTAAATGTGTTTCAATATATATATATTATAACTATTTTCATCAACTTCTCTTAATTTTTTCTCTCTAATAAATACCCACTTTTTTCCAACCCTTAACATCGAAAAAGAGGTTTATATTGAAAGGCTAAAATACAATTGATACTCCCAAAAATCAAATAGTGCACTACAATACCATCCACACTCAAAAAAATCATATAAGAATACAAGAATAACAAGACCCTAAATCTAAAATAACTTTAAAATTACATTAAATATGGAAGTCTAGGAGTGGAACCAGCGTAGTTGACCTCTTCGAGGTCATGCACAAGACCTTTCGTATCGTTTATCACATATAAACATATTAAAAGTATTGCAGAATTCAAACTTTTCACAAATATTCAATAAGCCTTTACAAAATCTTTCATACAAAATTTATAGGAAATACTAGGTCTCATTTCATCAAATGATAGAGACAAGAATACTTGTGCCACGACCCATACAATAAAAATTTACAAAAATACTTAGTCTATTTCAATACATCATTAAGAGAAACAAAAGAAATATATTCCTTTGAGTCAAATGAGGACATACTACAACTTTCTGGAATGATTTTCTAATTCAAGCTTAGATCTCAATAATGCCCTTCACCTGTAAATTGCTTTAGGGATATATAAAAGCTTCAAATCAGTACAACCACATGTACAAAGTATGACCTAATGTATAAAAATTATGGAAACTGACATTTATTGCAAATATGCATCTAATTCATTTAAACATCATAATATAATCCCAAAAACAATATTTAACACCTTAGAAACATAGAAGAAACCACATAGACAATATTCACATTTTTAACAACATTGTCGTAACTCATGCAAAGTTATAGTGAACTAACTTCACTATTACAGTGTAGTTTCTCAACGTCAAAAGGGAAACACTCTAGCATGCAATCGTCTCACTAAATTGTATCCTAAGACTCAAAGATATTGTCAATAAACTCTCTCTAGGCACACCTAAATGATACTTAACACCACATATAATTAGATACATACACTTGAAATACACCAACATTCACAAAATATGTCATTCTCCTTTCAAAGGTTCACAATAGACCTACTCAAGTAGAAAATAACGTCCATCTGTAACCTCATCAGATTACCTATGTAATACTTAAAAATACCTATGTTTCGATCATTTCTTAAAAATCAACAAACATTCCTAACTAGAGTAATTCTGAAGACTTATCTAGGTAAGAGATGAAGTGAGCATACCTACGCCCTCTTCACAGCTTAGCTGGAAAACTCTAACTATACTAGATATGTACTTCTTCATTTAACATGTTTTCTTAACTTATGTCATTACATTCGTTAGTTCATTTAACACTCATTCATTACATAAGGTCATTCATGTAATTGTCTGGGACAAGACCTAGAGACGCTCAGTAGACTCTTTAAACCTATTGTGCAATGTCTATGTAGCGTCTTGTACAACCACCTAAACTTCATAGAACTTCTCCAATATTAGTAGGTATCGCATATGATGAGAAAAGGTAATAATAGACATACACAATGATATCTAAAAATGGAATATATAATTCTGACCTATTCCGATGAGGGTGTTCTACTTGTCAACGGTAGAACTAGGACACATCCCATGTAGGTAAATGGTTTAGTCATATGAAGGGATTTTATGTACTCTAGTCATTGTACTCTAGTTTCCTTCTCATGTAGAGCTACTTCCCATAAAATACTCACTTAGTTCCACTCTTCGTTCTCATAGAGCAATTTACATTAAACGATGACATGCAGAGGTTTTGTTTCTAGTTCGTAACCCAATAAAATTCACCATACAAAATAGGTCCACCAGGGCAACTTTAAAATTGCAACAAAGATAGCTTATCATGATTTCCGTGAGGATGCAATGATGTCGTTCCAGCTAACCAACCCTAAGGCCACAATTTATTATAAGAAGGATACCATTACGGATCTTGACATATAATTTCATGACCTTACCACTGAGGTTTTACATACATTACCTTATTAACATTATTTAAGGTCTCACATATCATTCAATCATTCATGACTAGGGTGCTCTAAGATTACCTAGTTAAGACCAACATACTTTACTTTATTACATATAACTGATCAATCTTTGAAGCACTTAGGAAAGACTTTGATGATCTTTATGTAATCCTATACATTACTATAACACCATAAATATTACAATCATAGACTCATATAGTCAAGTAGGAACAATCATTCATCAACTTATAGATTACACAAATAAACACATAGTTATAGTCTAACATGATCACGTTACAATATCAAACTTTCACATTACTAGCATGTATATATATGATCATACGTCATATAATAAACTACACAAAATAACATAATACTTCAAATTGTGCTGATAAGGCCAATATTATCATAATACATAAAGTAACTTTGACAAGGCCACAGTAATTACATGTAAATCAAATAGAACGACATCCATAAGTAGACAATACAAATCAAAACATAATTGATGTCTAATTAAGAAAAATTAAAGAGAATTAGTGCACCGTACCACCAATGCATTCTCACCATTCCAATCCATACCTAAATTGTCCTATTCAATACCACAAGGTAATTACCCATGGAAATGAACATCAATCAATACAAATTCATAAAAATCAATGAAAATAGTTCAATTCAATATTGATTTATCAATCTAATAAAACCTATTGATCAATTCAATACAGTTCTTACAAAATACACAAGCAATCATAAGAATTAGGACACACTTAACCTATAAAGTAGTCCAAAACTATGGTTCATCAATTAAATGGGATCATATATTCAATGAGTTAAAATCATCTAATTAAAAACAATTCAATCAATATTCAATGATTAAAAATTTGAATAGATTTCAATTTAGAAAACACATATTTTAAGAAGACATTAAAAACAACTTTGAAGATTGACTCCTTGATGAATAGAGTTTCAAGTATATAAAACCATACCTTAATGATGTTAATCCACAAAATCGATGAAGTATCCTCACTAAACTCTCCAATCCAAGTTCTTCCTTGACTTTTAGCTTCAACAGAGTTCTAGAGAATTTATTAGGGATTTTGGGGTTTCGATTTTCAAGAATGAATTTTGCTACCTATTTAAGGCTTATAAAACTTTTTAGAATACCCAAAAATCCCCCTAAGTAACCGCTCGGTCTCTTATATGGATGATGGTATATTTAAAACTCACCCCAGAGTGAACAGTAAGTTGCGCATGAAATTATCCCTCACAGACGGTTCAAAACAGGTTGGGTACCAAGGACAAGCTAACCACCACTTTTCATCCCCAAAGGGATGGACAAGCAGAGTGCACTATTGAAACCCTTGAGGATATTCTTAGATCTTGTATTATTGAATTTTAGGGAAACCGGGATTACCATTTGCCTTTGGTTGAATTCTCTAATAACAATACCATTCAACTATATCTATGACTCCTTTGAGGACTTGTATGGAAGGAGATGTATATCTCTGATTGGATAGTTTGAGGTGTGCGAGTATTTGCTTTTTGGTCCCAAATTGATATATAATATTTCTGGGAAATTTTATATGATAAGAAACCGATTGAGAATAGACTATATCATTCAAAAGACTTAAACCGACAATAGAAGGAGGGACTATGAATTTAAGTAGGTGATAAGGTGTATCCAAAAATTTCACCTATGAATGAGGTGTGATATTTTTAAAGAAAGGGAAGTTGAGTACTCTTTATGTGGGTCATTATGAAATTTTAATAGAATTGGAAAGGTGGAATATCAGTTTAGGTTACCTACTGATTCTTCAGTTCATCCGGTATTCCATGTCTCCATGCTTATAAAGTGTATAGGTGATCCTGAGTCCATCCTTGTTATTGAAGGTCTAGGTGAGGATGAGAACCTCTCCTATAAGGAGGTACCACTTGAAATCCTTTATTGTCAAGTAACGAATTTGATGAACAAAGAGGTGGCCTCCATAAAAGTCCTATGGAGGAACCACTTGGTTGAGGGAGCAACAAGGGAGGTCGAGACCGACATGAAGTCCCGTTATACTCATCTCTTTTCTAATTATGGTTACTTGTTCCTATTAATAATTAATATAATGAATAAATTGATTCTTTCTTCTTTTCATGTATGTGGATATTTTTAAAAAGTTAGTGTCCAAATAAGTTATCATACGAGGGGCTTTTTCTGTTAACATAAACATATGTGAAATATTAGCTTTTTCTTCTTGATATTTTTGGTCTATTAATGTTGTATTGGGAAGAATATCATGGTAACTTTTTAATGTAATTTTGAGCTAATGTTGATGTTGAGAGAATTGTTCCTCATAATGTTTAATGAAATTGTTAAGCTCTTATGTGTTGTGACTTGAGTTGCTATTTTATGTGTTGAATGGAGTTTCGAAGTACTCCTATAGTATGTGACCCATGATGTTGATATACATGTTGTTGGTTAGGATTATAGTATTGAATCTATCCATTTCCTTCAGAATATTTTAGTATAATTCGGTGACAAATGTTCCTTGGGATAATGTGACATTCCAAAAGTCCAATACCTAATCTAGAGCGTCATATCTTGACCTAAAGTTAGAAACATTGTCATATGACCTAAATAATGTTGATAAACCATTTAGCAATTAATATATTCAATACTTCATCAAACGTCCAACAAGTTCAGAAACTACTCTAATTTAACTAGTGAAACTTCCTCAAGTTTCGTGATGACTTGAAGGTGTTTTATAATTTATTTAACATGTAAAATTACATTATATAAGTAAAACCATGTATATAGGGTAAAAATATAAAGGTCCAAACCACCAAGGTTGGCGTTAGGGGTCCACGAAAGGACCCCCAACATGCCTTTGCGAGATGCCAAAAACGCACAAAAATACACATAGCAGAAAGAAGTCTTCGTCGCGGGAAGATTGAGGACTCCACTGTCTCTAAAATAAATTTAAAGAATCATGCAGGAGTATCTCCGTGTCGCAGACTTGTTTACCGATGAAAATCTGAAATTTGGAATTCAAGTTTGACTTTATTTAAGGGTCTATTTAAGTAAGGTGTGTTTTGGGTATTTCATTAGAGGTCTATATATTTATTTTCGATCATCTTCCCACATGAGTTACTCACTCAAATCAAATCACTGAATCAAGTAGGAAAAAAAAGCTTGAACGAGAAGAACCTCCTCTCTTGTTTCTCTCTGTGTTCGACATCCATTGAAGGAAGAAAAAGCTTGAACAGGAAGGTCAATTTATATAGGATTTCACTTGAATTACGTAAATAAAATCTTCATTAAGGTATGGTTTCTTGAATCTTGGTAGTCCTTTTTCCAAGAGGTCCTTTCAATGATGGTTTCTAAATAATCCAATTCATAGGATTTTCTTCTCCAAATGGGTTTTCTTATGAACTTTTAATTGATTATTGATTAAGAGTAATTGGGATTACCCATGGCTAATTAAGTGTAAATTGTTGAGTAATTGATACTTATTGGGGGAATTTCATGTTGATTATGTCACCTTTCCTAAATTCACCAAATCTTTATTCTTGCTTATGAATTGATAGAAATTTATGAATGTATTGATTGCTAGACTTGTTTTATCTATTCTAATCAATTCATGGATTTCGTAGGGCAATGTATATTTGGGATTGGATCTATTTCTTGAAGAACTCATGATGAACTCTATTTCCCTAACACTAGGTTACGAATTAATGTTTATTGGTATAGTGATGACTCAATTTACTTAGCTATTGTGTTAATTACTACTATGTGATGATATTTTAACCATTATTCGGTTTAATTTTATGGTTAATTGTGAAACATTGATGATATAATGAGAAGGAGATTTAGTAAGTCTTGTGATGTCAACCCTTTACTTCAATTATGATTACTTGTGTTAAGTGATGAAGTTATATTGAAGTATACCTTATCATAAGTTGATTAGGATTGGTATGATGTCGAATTGAAATGTCTTGATTTTAGGCTTATGAGTTGTTTTTTAAGATTTAATGATATCAGGTTGGTTATGATTTTCCTATGTGCCTTATTATTATAAGGTGATGTAAATGTTCTAACCTCATATGTGTGGAATTTATTGAAAGAAGAATACTCATGCAATTCTCTTTGAGCTATTAGTGTGACTATATGAGGTGTATACCCCTATGACGTAAAACTAAGTTATGATTTTCTAATGAAGGATATTTAAACAAGGGACTATAGCTTAGCAGCGAGTGAACTAAAGTGAGGAGTGTCCCTTCCCACATATGGAAGGTAGGTTCACTAATGTACTCATTATATTGGAGAACACAATTCAAATAGCATAAAGGGGGTGCCAAATACATCTCCTAGTACTTGAAGTATGTTTCTCCCACTAAGAATACTAGCTAGTTGTTCTACATAGATTCTATGTTCATGTTTTCGTACTACATTGGCAATTAGTTCGCCTTCTTTATGTTCTTAATACCGGTTAAGGCAAAATGTTCCCAAAAGGTAAAAATAAGTAATAAAGTGAACTCTAACTAGGGTGACCTAAGGGGTGGGGCTTAGTCTATGTAGGGTTATGGGATTCTACCTATACATTTGAATAGTTGTGCTTGAGGAATGTCTTAGAAAGATTTTCATATGACCTTATATTATTATAATTGTATATAATATATATATATATACATATACATATATATATATATATATATATAAATATATATATATGATTATCTTACATTTTAATGACACTATGATATGGGATTCACTTAGGAACATGTAATTGGTATCTATTGCAAAAGTATGATGATGTTATTTCTTAATGATATAGTATGTAAAGTGGAGCATTCCTTATAGTTTTTCTTGAGTTTACTTAGTTTATGGGGATTTACATAATAAATTGCACTAGTGGACTTAATTTGAGTTCATAAGTAATAGTATTGCATAGGTTATGCTGTTAGGATCTGTATTGAATGCTTGTTGATAATTTAACTAGATAATAGAGTTGTCTTGATTAAGAGTTCAATAATATGGATATCTATCTTGACATGACTAGACTTAGTATTGTTGGTCTTGGGGTGAACATTGTATATATGCTTATTGGTTTGTGTTGATTCTTTAATATGCATATGGATTTTGAAGTAATTTTGCATTCTTTTATCAAATTTCTCCTTTTAGCATGATTTGTAAGTTGTGTGTGCATATGTTCCTACACTTAGGATAAGTGATGTGATAACCCCATTTCTCCCTTTTCCCCAAACATTTTAAATTCCGACCATTGAGGAGATTTTGCCCATTTTAAGAAGGCATGGCATCTCATTCTCCAAGTTGTGTAGGTCCTCAACACTTCGAGGGAAATACCACATTCTAGCATTTTTTTTTATTAGTCATAAAGACAGTTTGTTCAATTCTCTTAAATTTGAGTACGATGATTGTATAGACTATGTATGGCTTTTATTGTATTGATGTATGGGCTATACAAAATTGTTTATCATATGGTTTTACTGGTTTAATATGAGACACTTTCTTTTAGAATATTTTATATATTATACATAAATAAGTGCCATATAAATAAAATACTATCTAATCTTCTTATACGAAGGGTCTATGTATACTCGATACTAATATATTATGTGTAAGTGGGAGGTCAAACTAAACTTCATGAAATAGTATACACAAAAAGTTTTATATTTTCCGCATTTTTTTACACTGTGAATGTAATAAGTAATGCTAACAAGCTTGTCCTTTCCGAGGACCATGATGCCGGTTACATTTAGGGGTTACTTCTTTGTAACGACCTGCAAGTACACCCAAGAAGTTAGGGCAACCCTTAGGTCATCACAAGGCGTACTCGACCTTTCCCAAGTCTTGCACAAGCCTCTTAGATATCATTCATTACATAAGACATAAAAGTACTGTGGAATTTTAAACTTTACACGATAAATAATAATGACGAAAACCTCTTTTATAAAATACTAAGGATAGTCTCATCGTCATAGGCCAACTTATAGATGCAACATAAATATTTAAGGGACACGGAACTTTACATTGAAAAAATACTTAATCATCCTTTAAAAGTCTTAAAACAAGAAATTAAAGAAAACATGAACTATGTTCTCACATATATGAGGACATACCAAGTCTTTAGTGAGTTAACTTCCAAGCCTAGCTTTTAACCTTGAACTCGCATCAAACCTATACTTATGGAGCATACAAAAATATAAGGTTAGTACAAATAATGTACAAAGTATGACATATGCTAAATCATGCAAAAAGGGAAAATTTTTAAGAAACATACAAGTCATGCTATTTTGGTAAAAAACTTCATTAATTAAGTTACAAAATGTAGTACCATCATTCAATACATAAGGTAAAACATGTATTTTTTCAACATAAAAGCATGCTTAAAGTAAATTCAAAATTATAGATGAACTACTCCTTTCCTAAATTATCCAAACACTCCTCTATGTAAGACATAATGATATCATCAATACAACCTTCTCAATAACTACTCAAGAGATTCGTATGTCTATTAGGAATAGGCTTATTTAATTTCATTTACACGAATAACAATTCGATATCAAAGACACTATAGAAACATACATATACTTAGGAGCTTCACACAATAACCATTTTTCAAGGAAATCCCCAATTTACACTTGGGCCAATGTGAATGTAGCATCCCATAATACCACTTCTAGTTATCTCTCCTTAGTAGTAACCTTAGAATAGGCACATCACATTCATCACATACTAAGTTTTCATCATACAAGTTTTAACATCAACATGCTTCCTTACAAATTAGCATAAAGTCAAATTACTTTAGTTTACATCATATCATGGCCCATTCATACATTTAATATAAGGATACACAAAGACTCCCTAAAATGTCTACATGTGAATTTATTGTTTCTCCAATAGACTACCCTAACCAAAAAGAAAGTCAACTTTAAATTGATGGAAACTTGTGAGAAGGTATGAAAAGATTTCAAAGATAATATAAGGGGTTTTTGTGTATTATGACGCTTCTCAAGTAGTTTTGTGTTGTCTCCTCATGCAACATTGAAAGGTTATGCCTCTATGAAACTTAAGGTGCATGAGAAGAACTATAAAACTCATGATCATGAACTAGAGGTCGTACTATTTTCTTTAAAAATACGGACACACTATTTATATTAAATGTATGTAGATTTCACTACCCACATGTACACCATAGAAGTTGGGGAATTCATAGGTCATCAAATAGTGTAATTGACCTATTAGAGGTCTTGTAAACTAGATAACATTGATTGTATATATATTAAAATGTACTACGGTAATAAAACATTTTCTTCAAAAATATAATGCGGATATTATTTCATAAAACATCTAACATATGTCTCAAAAAACATCTATAACAATACTAATGACAAGAGTCATGGGTCAAATACCATAGAATTCTTATGTTAATGAAAAACATAAAGACAACATAGTGGTGGTAGCCTCGGATGCTATGAGGACTCACAAAGTATTCACTTCTTGGAAACCTTGGAACACTAGCCTTTTAGAAAACTTTATCTCCTAAAGAACTTACATGCACAACATGTAGGAAATATGTTGTAATATGATATCCACGAAGCCTGGAAACTATCATACCAAGCATAAGATATCACATAACGACTAGTCAACAATATAACTAATCATAAAAGATAAAACATAAGCATATTATTAGTATCATAAGATTGATAAAACATCATAAATATATAAGAGATTATACTTAACTCATAGTTTTCCTATAGAAATAAACTAAATCACAAACTACCTCAAAGTATACATGTGTAGGGATAACAGAGCATCCCATAATACTACCAAATCTATGTCAATTTCTTTGTTCATTATTGATCATAATTCACAATCATAATCCCTCATCATTATCTATTAGCACCATATCCCTAGGCCTCGTCAAAACACACTGGTAATAATTCATGTAAAGCATCCCATAATACATTACTCAATAAGCATATCTTGAAATCACCCTATCTTTTTCTGTGATCTTAGGAGTCATCCAATATACCTATGTAATCTTATCAAGGAACCATCATCTTAAGCCAACCATGTCATGGAATGCCACTTTAGTAACTATTCAAGCCAAGCATGCATCATGTAAGGGTCATGTCAACGGTAGCTTCAACTCGTATTTGTGGAACGTATATATGGCATCCTATACTAACATCCATAGTAAGTACACATCTAGACTCACATAATCCAATTTAACTTGTCTTGCATTCTTATCTACTAAGCTAAACATACTATAGTAATAAACCTACAATCATCGAAATCGTCTTAACATACTAACCAAGCTACTAAAGGAAGGATACGACGATCCTAATAACCATGCAATCAATAATGTACATACAACCTAATCATAGGAGAGCATGAATCCTTAACCCTAAGGCTTTCACATCTTAGAAGAACCCCTTAGACATAATAAGTGTTTTCTTCCTCGGAGGGGACTAAGACTAACCTGTTAGCGATCATCATTACTTTCGTAGGTTTAAAATGTGTAAAATTAAAAAAGTTTGTCAATATCTATGATGAGGTTTACATAGACCTCTTGCTGACACATAATATATTCATATCTAGTTTACTTAAAACCTTCATATAAGAAGATTACATGGTCTTCTACTTATATGGAACAAATATGTATAGTAAAAAAATAGTCTTATAACAATTTGTCATAGCCCATACATCAATACAATAAGAGCCACATATAGGCTATACAATATATTACTAAAATGAAAGAGAATGAACAATGTACTACCTAGAAAATGTCATAGAAAATCGAAAGTGTAACATGTTTTACATGATATTCTTATGTCCTAAAATGGTCTATAATGTTATATTGAGGAGGTGGATAGAGTTTTAGGTGATTTAGAAGTGAAACATCAAGGAACAACCAAGATGTTCGGTAACTAAGTCACCTATGAGCCTATATTTGTGTTTCATGTATTTATGAGGTCAATATATGAGTTATTATAGTGTTTATAGGCAGTGTGTGCGGTTTTGTAAAGTTTTGAGGTCAAAAGTCCCAGAACGTTCATGATGTTCAAAAGGTTTTCCTTGAATAACTTTGTGGGTCCTTGAATGTTTCATTGAGTTTCATCTAATCGTTTTGGATGAAATTTATGTGATAGGTACTAAACTAACATATGAACCTTTTCGGTTTGGAAACGTCCTGGTGAAATTCCCCAAGGACCAACCAATGGTCCTTTAAAAAGGAACATGCTTAAGAGCCAAAAAATTCAAAGAAAGCACCAAACGATGGAGGTAGTAGACTGCGCGTGGGCCAATAAAATCCCCGTCGATGGGTGTCATTGGTTGACACTTAGGCGTGGGAGAAGGCCATACAAGGATCATCCTCAGTCCCAAACCACGGACTAACAGAACGGTTCGTTTGTTTAGGGACGGTCCATTGATGGACATCCGTCAATATTGTTTTCTCCTGCGCAGGTCACTTTTATTTTAAGTGGTTAATTGGTAAACTCACCCTATGTCCAAATAAGAGAAAAAGTTGTTCCTAAAGGGTCCTTTTGGTGTTCTAAATATATTGTAAGCCTTTAACACTTAGAAGATTTCATTATTCAAAATCAAAACACAAATTCCCTTAAATTTCTCTAGAATTCCATTTGATATTCTTCATAAGTTTAGTGGATTAACATTGTTGAGGTATTATTTTAATCCTTGAAACTCTATTCATTAAGGATCCTAATTTCGCAGAAGTTTTTTAATGTTTTCAAAGATGAATTTTCCGATATCATGATCTATCCATGAATTCTTGCATTAAATGTGCTAAAGCATTGTATATTGATTGAATTGATATTAATTAAATTATTTTAACTCAATTCACCTATAAACCTATGTAATTGATGAACCCTAGAGTTTGAGTAATTTATGGTTAAGTGATATTGTCTTAATATTTATAAATTGTAATGTAGTTTTCTATGGGCTATTGAATGATATAAGAATTTTATTCAATGGATATATTTGTCATCATAGATTGATAAGTCTATAGTTATTTGACCTAGTTCTACTGAGTATCATATTTTATGTATTGAATTATCGGTTTTTACCATGTATAAAGGTCTTATGGTATTGAATTAGATGATTTAGAATTGTATTGAAGTGTTGAGGATGGATTGGTGGTGCAGTGCCTTAATTCTCTATATTTTTTTTTATTAATTAGACTTGGATTATATTGTGGTTGGTAATGCTTACTTACGGTGGAGGTGTTATGTGATTTACTTGTGATAGATGTGGCCTTTTTGGTGTTACATTATGTAATATGTTGATCATGGCCTTGTCACCACTACCTGAAGTACTATTATGATGTTTGTAGTTATGTTATATGAAGTATGAGCATACTTATCTACATGTGAAGTAACGTGAAGGTATGTGTTCCTTCTATGTATATTAGGAGATTATGTACGACTATGACTATGTGTTCATGTGTGTAGTCTTAGAATTGATGCATGATTGACCCTACTTGACTATATGAGTATGTGATGGTTATATTGATTACTTTATAGATGTATAGTATGACATAAATATGGTAAGCGTCATTCCTATGTGCTTCAAGGAATGATATGTCAAATGTAATAAAGTAAAGAATGATGTGTTGTGTCTTGGTAGACTTGTTTCCCTTACTTTATACATGTATGAGTGATATGTGAATATGACATGCCTTGACTAGGTATTCTTGGTGCACCCTTGTCATGTATGAATGAATGATATGTGAGACCTTAAATTATTTTACAAAGGTCATGTACGTGGAACCTCAAACATAGTTGTAAGGTTCTGAATTTTTAAGTCAAGAGTCGTAATTATATCCTTTATGTAATGGAATGTTGTATTTATGGTCGATTGGCTGGAACGACATCATATCATCCTTAGGAAATTCATTATAAAATATCTATTTAAATTCCTCTATGAGAACAAAGGTTAGCAACAAGTGAGTAAGTTAAGGGAAGTAGGTCTACTTGAGACGGAGACTAGAGTACAATCACTCTCTACTTGAGAATGAGACTAGAGTGCATAATAGTCATTCAAATTGTTTGAACATGTGCCTACATGAGATGTGTCCTAGTTCTACCCTATGCAAGTAGAAAGCGATCATTGCAGTAGGTTAGAATTCCATATTCCATGTGGACATATCATGGTCAATGTGGTATGAGACGCAATCTACACATTGGAAAATAGGCTTTGAACATGTTAGTGAGAGTCCCTATATCTTTTCCAAGACCATTTCATTATTGTCATTATGTTATGAATGAGTCTTAAATGAATTAATCAATTTAATTTCTTAATTTAAGAAAGCATTATAAATGAATAAGTACTTACCTAGAGTAGTTATGGGTTGGCTAGTTAAGGTTTGAAGGGGGAACATGAATGGTCCAATCGTATCTTACCTAGATAAGTCTTAAGAAATACTCTATTATGGATTATAGTTGATTATGTAGACATGATTTAACCATTAGGTATTTTTATGAAATATTTAGGTAATCTTGAAGAGGTCAGTCATGGACATTATCTTCTTGATTTACTTAAGTAAGCCTTTTTATAGCCATGAATGGAGAATGTCATATTATTTATATTTTTTCTATTAAGTGAGAATGATCTTATCTTAGGTAATCTATAGGATATCTTACGTGTGTGTGTAAAGGATTGTATGGGGGGTCGCTTCAGAACTAACAAAAGTGAGACTTAGAATCACCTTTGGTAGGAGGATCTCATTTTCATGTGTATGATGTATTGTTAGTGTGTGTATTTCATTATAGGTTGTCTTAAGGATCATTTGGATTTGCCTAGAGAGGTTGTATGGGTTGTATTTCTTTGTCTTACACAAGTTATTCTTAGGATATCTTTTAGTGAGGGGACTTCATGGTAGAAAATATCTAACCTGAAGGTAACGCACTTCATTGTACAGTGAAAGAACTCCACTGTAACAGTTAATTGGTTCACTGTAAAGTTACATAAAAATGTACTAAATTGCCTAAATGTTATACTATTTGTTTCTATGGTGTTAAATGTCATTCATATGATTATGAAATGATGTTTTATGAAAAATATGTGTATTTATAATAAAAGTCCGTTTTCATAATATTTATGTATTATGCCACACTTAGTTCATGTGGTTGTACTAATTCCATACTTTTATATATCTCTATAGTGGTTGGTAGGTTAGGAGAATTTAGGAAGCAAGACTTGGATAGTATCATAATTCAAATGAAGTGAAGTATGTGTTAATTTGACTCGAAATCAAGAGTAACCATTATCATACTTTAGAAATATGGATCAACAACTTGCTCATATGTTAAATTATCATTGTTTAGAGTCAATAACATGTAATATTAACATATACAAAACATATTCATCATAGAACACAATAACAACATCATAAAGGTTTCTTCAAGGCAAACTAGTGCAAGGACTATGTAGAGTCCCATACCCCGACATAAGCTAAGTCAAACCTCTTAAGTCACCCTACTTAGTGCTTACTTAATTTTTTTTTATATTTACATTCGGGAAACATGCCTTAACCGAGATAAACCAAGAGTGATAAGTGTGGAATCTGTTTTTGTAAAGCCTTACACCAATGGAAGTAGTACCAAAGATAATCACAGCATCTAGGTGGATCGACTATTTACTATTCCTATGGAGACAACATAGTTTACGGAACTTTGAGTGCTTTATTGGAAATATCAATGTATGCTCTCTTTGGCACAAGTGGCTATAAACCACTTGAGGACTATGGTAAAACATATCTTTCCACCTAAGGAAGGTGTCAACCATCACCTAGAGAAGGAAGATAAATTTGTTTTTGGGAATTATAACGGTTGGGTTAGTTTAATTATGATTGGGTCTTTATATAAGTCATTTACTAACTTAATTATAGCTCAATTAACAACAAAATTATTAACATACCATCTAATAAATTTATTTTTCGTATTTAAAACTAGTCAGCAAATAGTGAACTTCACCTACGTGACCTCGACCTATAGGCCATAGGTTAGTTGACGGACCTTTGGACCAACAATCCTGCAGGTCCGTCGTTTTAATCAGATATTTGCGAAATCACCTCTGAAAAATTTTTTTGTTAAATATCCATTTACTGCGGCAGTCCACGCCCCATCGATTGGAATATGCGTCGTAGCCTGCCATTCGTCCATGGATACTTTCTCAAGACAACTTTTTGATAAAAGCAAGGTTCCTCCTAAAAGACCCTTCAGGTTGTCTTTGGGGAGTCGTACCCAGACGTTTAATAACAAATCTAATACGTATTAGACACCCTGTTACCAAATTTCTTCGAATTTCGACACCTAGAACCTATTCAAAAAGGTTAAGGCACACTAGCAATTCTTGAACTAATTATCTGGACGTCATAGACGTTGCTTGAATCTTTGATTCTTAAACTTCTACACGACTTATATTCATTAAATTTGACTTTAAAACAATTTCCTCACCCTTTTAAGCTCATGTTAAGCTCTATATTACGTTTTACACTTTACGAGTGTTAGATTATCCACCCTTTAGAAACATTCGTCCCCGAATGAGAGTAAAATTCTTTTGTAAGGAAGTAATAGACTCATGACTAAAACCTTAATAAAAAATAAGAGCTTAAAATTCATCATATGAATATTTACTTATGCTAGAGCATTCTTCAACACCTACAACATGAACAATATAACTCATGAAGGTACATCATACAAAAATGCACCACATGAGTAAAAAGAAGGCAAAAGAGGAAAATTTTAAAACTTTCATTTCTATATGCATAACTTTCTGTAAATAATAGTAAGAACTAACCTTCGCTAGGAACAACTAAAATTAGCCAGGAGAGAGATGAGGATAACGAAACTTCATGTTGTCCTCGGCCTCCCTTGTTGCTCCCTGAAGTAGATGGTTTCTCCATAATAGTTTTACCAACGCAAATTCTTTGTTCCACAACCTCTTCACTTGATGATCAAGCATTTCAACCAGAACCTCTTCATAACAGAGGTTCTCTTTCACACCATGACATTTTATAGAAAAAATGGACTGGGGGTTACCATTTCACTTCTTAATCTAGGATACATGGAAAACCGGATGAACCGAAGATAGTTCACTATGAAGTTTCTACTCATATGCAACCTTGCAAACCCTTTGAAAATTTTTGTATAGATAACCGGGACATAAATTCCCCTTTTCCCATATCTAACCACCTCTTTCACGGGTGAAATTTTGAATTACACTTTATCAACCTCTTGAGATTCAAGGTCTCTTCTACTATGATCAGCATAAGCCTTCTGCAGACTATAGGTTGTTTACAAACGATTTTGCATGATATCAACTTCATATAAAGTCTTATAGATAAAACCATGTCGAAGAACCAAAGACTTGCCAACCTCAAACAATCCAATAGGAGTCCTACACCTCATAACATATCAATCTTTAAAAGGGGCAATAAATATGGGTGAATGACAACAAATATTATATAAGAAGTGCACCAAAGTCAAGTGATCATCCAAATTTCCCTTGAAGTCAGTGATCAAGTTCAAAGCATATCCTCAAGAGTTTGAATAGTACAACTCCGCTTGGCCATCCATTTGATGAAGATAAGCGGTTCTTAAATTCAGTTGAGAATCCAAACCTCTTTGAAACGACCTCCAATACCTAAATGTGAAATGACTTGAAAAGGGAACCCCATGAAGACTCACTATCTTGAAAATATATTTTCTTGCATAATATTCCGCTGAAAAAGTAGACATAACGAGAATGAAATGAGAAGATTTGGCCAATCTATCTTCCACCATCCACATAGAGTTTTATTGCTCCTGAGTCCGTGGAAAGCCAACTAGGAATTCATGTAAATGTATTCCCACTTCCAAGTAGGAACTTGGATCTCTTGAATTAAACCACCCTTCTTTTGGTTCTCGGCTTTCACTTGTTTAAAATTGGGATATTTTCCAAAAAACTCCTCTTTGTCCCTTTTTAAGCCTTCCCACAAAAACACCTCCCTAAGGTGATCATAAATATTTGTAGAAACAAGATTAATAGAATAACAGGCTCCACGAATTTACTCTAGAATCCGATTTCACAAATCATCGACATTGGGCACACACAATATCCCCTTGGGAGAATTTCTCATTCATCTTTCAAAGAAATGATTTTATCATCATTTTCAATAATGGATCAAGGTGTTGCTAAGACTTCACCTCAACCACCAAAGACGAATCGAAGTTATGATGTATTACACAACCACCTTTAGGAGATTCTTTAATTCGACCCCTCAATGAGCCAACCTATAAACATCCCTCACTAGGTTCATCTTGAATTCTTAAACATGGGTTACACATCCCATGGACAAATGACTTACACTGTCCGCCACCACAATAGCCTGTCCAAGAGAACACTCATGTCGTAGTCTTTCAATAATTCTAACAATCTTCTTTTTCGGATATTCAACTCATTTTGACTGAATACGTATTGAAGACTTTAATAGTCTGTATACATATTTACATGAACATCATACAATTAATGCCTCCATAGTTTTAAATAAAACACCACAGTCGATAACTGAAAATCATGACTTGGATAATTCTTCGCATGTACCTTATGTTGTTTAAAGTTATAGGCAACTACTTTCCTATTTTGCATAAGAACACCTCTAATAGGGTCAATATCAGAGCGAAACTAAGCCTATCATTCAAAATTTTAAAGCTTCTTTCACATGTTTACAACCATTCGTATTTCACATTCTTTTAGGTCAAGGTAGTTAAGGGAGAACCAATAGACGCCAACACATATACAAACCTCCTAAAGTAACCTGCTAGACCAAAGGTAACACTTAATATTGATTGGAGTCAAAGGTCTAGGCCAATTTTTCACTTCTTACATTTTCCTTGGATCAACCGTAAAACCCTCACTAGAGATAATATAACAAAGGAACGCCACCCACCTGACCCAATACTGACATTTGCTATACTTGGTTAAATGATTGTTTTCCATAAGTAGTTGCAAAACAACCCTCAAATGCCCCATATGATCCCTCCCAATCTTCGAATTGTAACGACCTGTTTAGTCATTTCGAGCAGTAGAATCACTTTGATAAAAACTGACTGTGTCGATGGAGCACACGACGGACCGCCATGGTAACGACGGACCGTAGAGTGTCTCGTTCCAAAACACTTAAACTTTGAAATTTGGGTACATGGAATCAATTCTCTGAACTTCGGGACGAAGTGGTAGCACGGACCGTCGTAGGCACGACGGACCGTCACAGACCTCTTTAATGAATTTGACTCTCTGAAATCTGTGACGACCCTGCAGGATGGACCGTCGGTGGTACGACGGGCCGTCACGAGCGACGTAACCTCGACTGGGTCGGATTTATTCTAAAAGTTTTAAGGGGCGTTTTGGACTATTTATGACAAACTGTATGAAATTAGTGGGTAAGTTTAATAACTTATTTACTTGGGGGTTAAAGGAGATAACCTTGAAATAAATAGTGGGTTACTTTTATCATCTTTTATACTTAATTATATGATAATTATGGTAAAAGAAAAGAGTTTGAATAAGGAAAAATAGAAAGAACAGATAGAAGAGGGGAGAACGAACGAGAGAGGAAGAAGTGAAGAGGAAAGCAAAGGCATTGAGAAGTAGCTTGCTTGATCATGAATTCTTCGGTGGAGGTAGGTTATGGTTTATGCTATTTCATAGTAAACTCTAAATAGCGATTGATATGTATTGGGTGGTATTGTAAAGTCTTCTATATGCTTAATTATGTTGTTGCATGTTGAGATTATGTAAATGGTGATGGATTATAATGATGATACTATGGAATCTTAAAAACCTTAAATCCACTCTATTAATGATGATACCTTGATATAAAGGAAGGTTGATGAACTGGGAAATAATGAGATTAGGGGATCGGGTGTCACGAACAGACATGTAGAATTACGGGATCGGGTGTCACGAACCGACACGTAGTAGTAGGGGATCGGAGTGTCACGTTCCGACACCAGGATGATAAAGAGAATGAATCTTGAATTATGTTATTATACTCAAATTTAAAGAACCTTTTTCCCAAACGAGTATGGTGTGTAGGCTTGAGTCCTCATAGATGTACTTGGTGTTGTTGTCAATGGTTCTTGTACTTGTTGTTGCCACCTACTGAGTATTGTAGTTGATTTTATCTTATTACTCGATGTATATTGCTTTCTATTTTGAGTTGGCCGATGATACCTACTCATTACTTGTGCCTTGTACTGACCCCTACTTGTGATTTTCTTCTTTGTGATTTGTGGAGTGCAACAAACGTACCATCGACTTCAACTCAACCGCAACTCTAGTCAGTCTTCAGTATATCAGAATTCAGGGTGAGCTAATGTTTCTAGGTCGGACTGGATTCTCTCCTTCACGTCTTGATGTCTTGAAGTTCGGACATGGACATCCTTTTACTTATTTTAGCTTCTTAATACTCTTAGAATTAGAAATTTTAGGATAGAACTTCTTGGTGTGATGACTTCCATATTTTGGGAATAATAAGTATTAAATTTTAGGAGTTATTTATTGGTTATATAAATGAGTTTTAAGTCTTCCGCATTATATTTTGTTCATTATGATTGAAATATTGGTAAACGTTGGGGTTTAGATTTGTTGGTTCGCTCACATAAGAGGATAAGTGTGGGTGCCACTCGCGGCTCGTTTTGGGTCGAGACAAACTAGGCATTAGGTTCGTTGGTCTCATCACACAAGAACGAGTCTAGTAGAGTCTTGAGGAACGGTAGGGAGACGCCTTTACATTTCTTTGAGAGGCTATAGGACTTTAGGAAAATTCCATTCTTTCTTTCTTTCGTGCTTTTAATTGGATCCAATTGGTATCTAGGTGATACAAATTGTTATCTGACCATCTTCACTCTATTTTGCAGATGGTTAGAACTAGAGCAACAGTTGCGCCAACACCAACACCGGCAAGAAAGGGTGCGTCTGAGCCAGCCACTGGGGCTGTAGCTCAAAGAGGAGCGGTGGCAAGAGGCCGTGGTAGAGGTCGCGGGAGGACGTCCTCTAGAGGTAGAGGACAAACACCTGGTCCAGTTAGTAATAAGGCGGTGACTCCTCCACCGACTGATGAGGTAGTAAGAGAGGGTGAGGAAGGGGAAAATGAGCAAGTACAAGATGAGGAATTACCACCCCAACCTACCCCAGAGATGATTAACCAGGTTCTTGCTTATCTTAGCGGGTTATCTGATTAGGGCCAGACACCTCCAGTGTTTTCTGAACCAGCACCTCAGGTTCCAGGAGTGCAACATGCAGCTGTTGTGGCTCCCCGCATAGATACGTCATTGGAAATAGGCACGTTTCCTCGATTGACTACAGGGCCTATAATGACGAGTGATCAGCATGAACTTTTCACTAAGTTCTTGAAATTGAAACCTCCAATCTTCAAGGGTGCTGAATCTGAGGATGCCTATGACTTCCTGGTTGATTGTCATGAGCTGCTACACAAGATGGGCATAGTAGAACGATTTGGCGTTGAGTTTGTGACCTATCAGTTTTAGGGGAACGCCAAAATGTGATGGAGGTCATATGTTGAGTGTCAACCAGCACAGGCACCACCTATGACTTGGGCATCATTCTCTAGCTTGTTTATAGAGAAGTATATACCCCGGACTTTGAGGGATAGGAGGAGGGATGAGTTCCTGAGCCTAGAGCAAGGCAGGATGTCGGTTACTGCTTATGAGGCTATGTTTCGCGCATTATCCAGGTATGCCTCCCAGCTTTGCTTCAGTCCACAAGAGCGGATTCGACATTTTGTGAAGGGATTGAGGTCAGATTTGCAGATTCCAGCCTTACAGGTAGCTACTGTAGCAAAATCCTTTGAGGAGGTGGTAGATTTTGTGATAGAAGTGGAGGGAGTGAATCTAGACGACTTCACCATGACATCAACACCTAAGAAGTTTCGTAAGAGAGGCGAGTGTAGTGGTTCTTACTCCAGAGGGCAGAGTTCAAGAGGTTATCCAGCCCGACCTATTCAGTCTTCACTGCAGGCTGTAGCTGGGGGTCCACCGCAGACCGGTTTCTCTGAGTGTGAAGGTTATCCCCAGACTTCGTCGTTCTCACAAAGACCTATGCTTGACCCCAGAGAGTGTTATGGATGCGGAGAGACTGGACATATTCGGAGGTTTTGTCCAAAACAGAGTTACAGACCCCCAATAGTTAGAGGTAGAGGTGGTCATGGGAGAGACCGCCATTATGGAGGACGTGGTGGTCAAGGTACTGGTGGTAACCAAACCAACTGGGGTGGCGGGCAAGCCGGAGCGACTGCAGCACAACATGGTAGGGTCAACGGACAGAGAGGTGATAGGGCCCATTGTTATGCTTTCACTGGGAGGTTTGAAGCAGTGACATCTGATGTTGTTATCACAGGTAATCTTTTGGTTTGTGATTGCATGGCTTCTGTATTATTTGATCCTTGATCCACATTTTCATATGTAACTTCCTCATTTGCTACTGTTCTTGATTTACATTGTGATTTACTTGACAAGCCTATTCGTGTTTTTCCTCTTCCGGTGGGCGAGTCTGTGATAGTTGAAAAGGTGTATAGGTCTTGTATTGTGACTTTTGTGGGGAGCAATACTCATGTAGACTTGGTTATCCTAGAAATGGTTGACTTCAATGTAATTCTGGGTATGACTTGGCTTTCTCCAAATTTTGCAATCTTAGATTGTAATGCTAAAACTGTAACGTTGGCCAAGCCTGGGAAAGATCCGTTAGTGTGGGAGGGTGTCTACACTTGCACTCCAGTTCTTATCATCTCCTTTCTTCATGCTAAGAGAATGGTTAGTAAAGGGTGTTTGGCTTTCTTGGCACACCTCAGGGATGATACTACCCAAGTACCTTCAATTTAGTCAGTTTCGATAGTCCGTGAGTTTCTGGATGTGTTTACTGCAGACCTTCCTGGTATGCCACCGGATAGAGATATTGATTTCTGTATTGATCTGGAGTCGGGTACTCGCCCCATTTCCATACCCCCTTATAGAATGGCTCCCGCTGAGTTAAGGTAGTTAAAGGCCCAACTTCAAGAGTTGTTAGGTAAAGGCTTTATTAGACCAAGTGCATCCCCTTGGGGTGCTCCTATTTTGTTTGTGAAGAAGAAGGAAGGAAGTTTTTGGATGTGCATAGACTACAGACAACTGAATAAGGTAACTGTTAAGAACAAGTATCCTCTTCCTCGCATCGATGATTTGTTCGATCAGTTACAAGGTGCTTGTACCTTCTCAAAAATCGATTTGAGATCTGGTTATCATCAATTGAAAATACGGGCAACGGACGTGCCCAAGACTGCATTTCAGACAAGGTATGGGCATTATGAGTTCTTAGTAATGTCTTTTGGGATTACGAATGCCCCTGCTGCTTTCATGAGCTTGATGAACGGGATTTTTAAGCCATATCTGGATCTCTTTGTCATTGTATTCATTGATGATATACTGGTATACTCAAAGAGCAGGAAAGAACATGAGGAGCACTTGAGAATTGTATTGGAAATGTTGAGGGAGAAAAAGCTTTATGCCAAATTCTCCAAGTGTGAGTTTTGGCTAGATTCAGTGTACTTCTTGGGGCATGTGGTTTCTAAGGATGGAGTGATGGTGGATCCTTCTAAGATCGAACCAGTGAAGAGTTGGGTAAGACCTACTAATGTTACAGAGGTAAAGAGCTTTGTTGGTTTAGCTAGCTACTACCGTCGATTTGTCAAGGGATTTTCCTCTGTTGCTTCCCAATTGATGAATTTGACTAAGCAGAGTGTTCCATTTGTATGGTCGGACGAATGTGAAGAAAGATTCCAGAACCTCAAGATCTTGTTAACTACTGCAGTAATTCTGACCTTGCCAGTGGAAGGTAAGAATTTCACTGTTTATTGTGATGCATCCTATTCCGGTTTGGGTGCAGTGCTAATGCAAGAGAAGAATGTAATTGTTTATGCCTCAAGGAAATTAAAAGTGCATGAACGTAATTATCCGACCCATGATTTGGAGTTGGCTGCTGTAGTGTTTGCATTAAAGCAATGGAGACGTTATCTATATGGGGTTAAGTGTGAAGTCTATACAAATCATCGTAGTTTACAGTATGTCTTTACTCTGAAAGATTTGAATTTGAGACAGAGGAGATGGATGGAACTACTGAAGGACTATGATGTTACTATATTGTATCACCCTAAAAAAGCTAATGTGGTGGTAGATGCCTTAAGTAGAAAAACAGGGAGCATGGGAAGTCTAGCCCACTTACAGGTTTCTAGACGCCCATTGGCTAGAGAGGTTCAGAATCTGGCTAATAACTTTATGAGGTTTGAAGTACTAGAGAAAGGAGGATTTTTGGCTTGTGTGGAGGCAAGATCTTATTTTCTTGATAAGATTAAGGGAAAGCAGTTCGATGATGCGAACCTGAGCCGAATTCGGGATATGGTGTTGCGAGGAGAGGATAAAAAGGCAATAATTGACGAGAAAGGCATTTTAGGAATTAAGGGAAGGGTATGTGTACCTCGCGTCGATGATTTGATTCACACTATTCTTACAGAATGGAAGTGGGAGAGAATTGCAATGGACTTCATGGTTGGTCTTCCAAAGACAATGGGTAAGTATGACTCCATTTGGGTAATTGTTGATAGATTAACTAAGTCTGCTCATTTCATTCCGGTCAAGGTGACTTACAATGTAGAGAAGTTAGCCAAACATTATATCTTAGAAGTTGTTCGATTGCATGGAGTTCCACTTTCCATCATATCAGATAGAGGTACGCAATTTACTTCTATGTTTTGGAAAATATTGCATGCTGAATTAGGTACTAGGTTGGATCTTAGTACTGCATTTCACTCTCAGACCGATGGTCAGTCTGAGCGAACTATTCAGGTTTTGGAGGATATGCTTCGTGAATGTGTGATAGAATTTGGTGGTCATTGGGATAACTTCTTACCCTTAGCAGAGTTCTCATACAACAATATCTATCACTCAAGTATTGATATGGCCCCATTTGAGGCACTGTATGGGAGAAGATGTAGGTCTTCCATTGGGTGGTTTGATGCATTTGAGGTTAGACTTTGGGGTACTGACCTTCTGAGGGAATCGTTAGATAAAGTGAAATGCATTCTGGAAAAGCTTCTAGCGGCTCAAAGTAGGCAGAAGGAATATCTAGATCGAAAGGTTAGAGACTTGTAGTTCATGGAGGGTGAACAAGTCTTGATGAAGGTTTTGCCCATGAAAGGGGTGATGCGGTTTGGTAAGCGAGGTAAGCTTAGCCCGAGGTATATTGGTCCATTTGAAGTTCTGAAGCGCGTGGGGGAGGTATCTTATGAATTAGCCTTTCCTCCAAGACTCTCTGGAGTGCACCCGGTATTTCATGTGTCTATGCTGATAAGATATGATGTGGATGGAAACTACATTATTCGTTGGGATTCAGTTCTTCTTGATGAGAATTTGTCTTGTGAGGAAGAACCTATTGCTATTCTAGATAGAGAAATCCACAAGTTGAGATCAAGGGAGATTTCATCCATCAAGGTTCAATGTAAGAATCGGCCAGTTGAAGAGTCCACTTGGGAGAAGGAGGTTGATATGCAAGAAAGATATCCACACCTTTTCACAAATTCAGGTACTCTTTCTCGCCCTTGTTTTTCTTCTTGTGATCGCTCGAGGACGAACGATGGGTAAATTTGTATCTATTGTAACGACCTGTTTAGTCGTTTCGAGCAGTAGAATCACTGTGATAAAAACTGACTGTGTCGATGGAGCACATGACGGACCGTCATGGTCACGACGGACCATCGAGTGTCTCGTGCCAAAACACTTAAACTTTGAAATTTAGGTACGGGGAATCAACTCTCTGAACTTCACGAAGAAATGGTAGCACGGACTGTCGTAGGCAGGACGTACCGTCATAGACCTCTTTAATGAATTTTACTCTCTGAACTCTATGACGACCCTGCAGGACGGACCGTCGCAGGCACGACGGGCCGTCACGAGCGACGTAACCTCGACTAGGTCAGATTTCTGCTAAAAGTTTTAAGGGGCGTTTTGGACTATTTATGACAAACTGTATGAAATTAGTGGGTAAGTTTAATAACTTATTTCCTTGGGGGTTAAAGGAGATAACCTTGAAATAAATAGTGGGTTACTTTTATCATCTTTCATACTTAATTATATGATAATTAGGGTAAAAGAAAAAGAGTTTGAATAAGGAAAAATAGAAAGAACAGAGAGAAGAGGGGAGAACGAACGAGAGAGGGAGAAGTGAAGAGGAAAGCAAAGGCATTGAGAAGTAGCTTGCTTGATCACGAATTCTTCGGTGGAGGTAGGTTATGGTTTATGCTATTTCATAGTAAACTCTAAATAGCGATTGATATGTATTGGGTGGTATTGTAAAGTCTTCTATATGCTTAATTATGTTGTTGCATGTTGAGATTATGTAAATGGTGATGGATTATAATGATTATACTGTGGAATCTTAAAAACCTTAAATCCACTCTATTAATGATGATACCTTGATATAAAGGAAGGTTGATGAGCTGGGAAATAATGAGATTAGGGGATCGGGTGTCACGAACCAATACGTAGAATTAGTGGAGCGGGTGTCACGAACCGACACGTAGTAGTAGGGGATCGGAGTATCACGTTCCATCACCAGGATGATAAAGAGAATGAATCTTGAATTATGTTATTATACTCAAATTTAAAGAACCTTTTTCCCAAATGAGTATGGTATGGAGGCTTGAGTCCTCATAGATGTACTTGGTATTGTTGTCAATGGTTCTTGTACTTGTTGTTGCCACCTGTTGAGTATTGTAGTTGATTTTATCTTATTACTCGATGTATATTGCTTTCTATTTTGAGTTGGCCGATGATACCTACTTAGTACTTGTTCCTTGTACTGACCCCTACTTGTGATTTTCTTCTTTGTTATTTGTGGAGTGCAGTAAACGTACCATCAAATTTAACTCAACCGCAACTCTAGCCAGTCTTCAGTATATCAGAATTCAGGGTGAGCTACTGTTTCTAGCTCGGACTTTATTCTCTCCTTCACGTCTTGATGTCTTGAAGTTCGGACATGGACATCCTTTTACTTATTTTAGCTTCTTAATACTCTTAGAATTAGAAATTTGAGGATAGAAGTTCTTGGTGTGATGACTTCCAGACTATGGGAATAATAAGTATTAAATTTTAGAAGTTATTTATTGGTTATATTAATGAGTTTTAAGTCTTCCGCATTATATTTTGTTCATTATGATTTAAATATTGGTAAACATTGGGGTTTAGATTTGTTGGTTCGCTCACATAGGAGGATAAGTGTGGGTGCCACTCGCGGCTCGTTTTGGATCGTGACACGAATACCCCAATATATCATTAATAAAGTAAACACGAATGCATCAATATATTTTTGAAACACTCTAATCATGAGATCCATAAATGCCACTTGGGTAATTACTCATTCAAAAAGACATGGCTAGAAAGTTGTTATTACCTTATCTAGTCAGAATGTTCGTATTGGGAATATCTTCAGCTTTAACCGTAACTTGGTGGTATGCAGATCTCAAGTCATTCTTGGAAAAGTAACTCGCACATTAGAGTTGATCAAATAAATCATCAATTTGAGGGACGAGTTACATTTTCTTTACTTTGACATTGCAGAGTTGACGGTAATCGAGACACATTCTAAGTGAACAATTCCTCATCTCATGAACAAGTAACTCATGGAGAAATACTAGGTCAAATACCGTTGTCTAGTAAATCTTTGAGTTGATCCTTCAACTCTTTCAATTCGGTCGGAGCGATCCAATTACGAGGAAATAACATGGGATACTTATCTGGTAGAAATTTGATATAAAAATCAATCCCGTTTAGGAGGAATACTAGGAAGGTCTTTAGGAAAAGCCCAAAAAAATCTCTCTTAATGGTAGGAATTTCGGAGTCTAAATCATTGACTCTTACTATATGGTATAAACCCCCTTTAGAAATCATCTTACAAGCTTTTACTTAAGAAATGATACAACCTCTAGGAATAGAATTTCCCCCGTTCCCCTCTAAAACGGGCTCATTTGGAAAGTAAACTTCACTACACTTGTTCTACAATGTGTGGATTCAAAGAAAGCATGTAACCTATCCATACCCAAAATGACATACAAATCACTCATATCAAATTCTACTACTTCTAGAGATGTTACTCTATTGGTCAACATTATTGGACAATTTTTATACAATCTTTTTGCACCAACTAAATCACCCACTAGGGTAGACACCGAAAAAGGTCGTTCAGGATTTCAGGAAAAAATTTAAACTTGTTCGCTACTAAAGGAGAAATAAATGACAAGGAATAAACGGGAGCAAGTAACGCATATACATCAATAGAAAATTCATTCAATATATCGTTCACCACACCCTTAGAAGTCTTTTTCTAACCATAGAGCAGAGAGTATAAAAAGCGATTCTTTTTAGGAGCATCAACATAAGAACCACTTGCTTGATATTTCCCTATACCCTTGTCTTCACCCTTTATGTGATTGCAATCTCTCGCCTTGTGCCCAGTCTTGACACAACTAAATCAATTCTTCTCGTTTGGCGAACTAGTACCCCTTCCCTTGTGAGGCTTAGTGTTAGACACCCTATCATCACGAGCCATAGGGAATTTTGAAGGATCATGAATAGAAAACCTCTTGTTTTACCTAAGATTGTCTTTGATATGAATTCTACATTGTGAGGAATCACCATAATATGCCTTGGCCCTACATACATCACTACTTCTCTTCTTAACCCTTGCCTTCTCAATTGTTGAGCATAAACCACGAGACGAGAAATGTTCATATTATTACGAACCATAGTCAAGCAAAATTCTTCTTTCATCGGACACTCCCATAAAAAAAGGCTAATGTCATCCCTATGGTAGTAAACCAAAGGCGCATACTTTGACATATTGTAGGTTTCAAAGAGTAGTCAAGTAAACTCATACCTTATTGAAGAAGTTGTATGAATTCTTCCACTTTGGTGTCCCTCTTCTCCCTAAGAAAGAACCTATCAAGAAAACATTTCTACAAAATCTCCCATGTCAAAAAACCGGTCCACCCGTTAAAGGCCTATTGTCTCTACATTGGACGTATTAAGTATGGGCCACACTTTGAGTATGTAGGTGGCTAAGTCGGTCTTGTAACTCGTATTAAGCCCCATAACATAGATTAGTTTGTAGGTTTTATTAATGAAATCTTGGGGTAATTCCTCCACTTTGGACCCATAAAAAGTAGGGGGATTCATCCTTTTGAAATCCTCAAAACGGGAGGTCATGGTAGTAACATGTTGGTTTCCTTGGAGTACCACCTTCCAATTAGCTTGGCATGTCATGGCCTGTGGTTGAGTACTTAGTAATGCCTTTGGCCATTCCTTTAAAGCCAGAGGACCGCATTTTTAATATCTTCCTTAAGTATTAGTGCGGCTGCAATTCGAGTATTCATTTCCTATAATCAGAATGAATGGATTAGATTTTAAGGGCACATAAAGTCAAGACTCTCGAGGAATGATATTGGATTTCATGGAATTAGATACTATTGAGAGGTAGTATAAGGCCTTCGAGAGGTCAAGTACACTCTATTACTTCTACTGGGTAATCCTCGGTCTTCATAATAATCATGATTCGTACTGAATTTCATGTTAATCTATTCAAATAAATCATTAGAAGGCAATTCTAGTAATGCATTATCACATAGGTTCAATTTAATACTTAAAAGTCAAGACCAAACTGATCAATTAATCGTAGTTCAATTCATATCTATGTGATTCAATCGTTATCAAATAGTATAAATAAAATTGAATAAACAAGATCATCATAAAAGATTCATCTAGTCTCTAATGGCCTCAAATCACCGTGATCACCTTCAAGTTCAATTACCATAACTTACTATGAATTAACCATTAAAACATTGCGTAATAATCATATGAACATCATTAAATTCTATCCACTAGATTGGGATCACAATCAAGCCTTACATAAAATGCAATCACAACAAACTCTAGATTGGGGTTCTTTGGATTCACGATTGAAGAGAAACTATGGGGATTTAATATATGGAAGAATCCATGAATGAATAAGCTTCACATACTTTATAATATAACCTTAATCCTAGCTTGAAATGTTGGAGAAATATTCCTAAGATTCTGCCCCCAGTTCTTCTTCTTCTTAAATGGTGTTCGTAAGATTTCTATTGAGAGAAAGTGGGTTTTATTTGGAAACGAGGGTCTAAGGGGGAAATTTAGTATTAAAAAATACCCCTAAAATGTGTAAAGGAACCTAATTTATCCTCCCATGTATCTATTTGGATGTGTGGTGAATATCCCAGTCTTTTACCACTCCATTTTACAGTAACCTACAAGAATTGAAGACTACATCGACAGTTGACAACCTACGAGGCCTCCACAACACAATGGGCTATCCTTGCAACCGTCGTCTTGGTCAGAGACTACCCTTTGTGGCTTGGGATGAAGATACTACGTCTCAACCAACACTCCCTCATCAACATATCGTCGATTGACCTACGGTCGGTTGGTACCCTCGTTAGTTTGGACAGGTTTGAGATAGCTTTTTCTCATTACATAAGTGATTTCTTGGGGATTCGTGCCTAGAATTTTATACCATAAATAGTTCTTTCTAGATGTTAGGAACCCTACCTATAAATTTGAGCCCCAAAAACCACTTAAAACCCCATGAAACATACTAAGGAACGCTAGCACATCTCAAGGCTAACTTTCAAACGTCACCACACCGTTACTTTCACGTTTAACCTCTGAACTCTCTCCAACTCAATATACTGCCTCTAAACATTACATTTGACCTTTTTATGACTTTATAAACTCATGGCATAACATTTTAATCTCTATTTGGAGATAATTAATTTTAGGGTCCTTACATAGATGTGTTCAACAATCACATGAGTCTCCAATATGTGTTACCCCAAATAGATTTAAACCTCCGGCAAAGAAGGTGTATAGATCTTTTAAAAGATTATGAAATCATTGCCCTTTATCACTCGTGAAAAATCCAACGTGCTTGTTGATGCTTTGATTAAGATATCTATGGGTAGTATGGCTCATGTTTTTTATAGTATCAAAGGGTTAGTAAAAGATATGAATAAATTTTCTATGTTGGGTGTTCAACTTGAGGATCCTTGACAATAGGGTTTCATGGTTGAACATAACTCCGAGTCATCCTTAATTGTTGAGGTGAAATCTAAGCAACATGTTGATCCTCTAATGATGGTGTAGCACTAAAAAAGTCCATGACATAGTCTAAAGACTAACATATTGAAATAAGACTTTAAACAATGTTTCTTTGCCTAAAATAATGCATTGTAACTAATTAGGATGTGTTTGAGTCAAAGTGTCAAGAAATAACCATGTCGTCTCGAGATTAGTAAAATGTGTGATAGTGTGTCGTGGAATGTTTTATCGGATTTAAAGAGTCAGAATTTAACTAAACTTGGTAAAAAGATGTTAAAAGTGTTAGAGTGTGTATAGTGGCGAAATGTATGGGGGTGAATCCCAAGGACAACCCTAAGGGTTCTTGGAGAGAACCCTTGCATTTGACCAAAAACTATCAAACTTGACATTGTGCGTCCATGAGGCAAACGACGAGCTGTCGTTTGTTTAACGACCTATAAAATACTTTGTAGTATTTCATTAATAAAATTCTCCAAAATGGTCCAAAAGAAGAGTCTCTAATTCAAATGACGCCTTTCCAGTTCGGGCCCGTCAATGTACATAGGTACCGTAAGTTGGAGTCTATTTTACTATCTGTTTTGTAACTTAAGTGACATAATCATTTAGTTGGTTATATTTTTATTTAAGGGTTAAGGTAAGGTTAATAAAGTTCGTTGAGGGAATATATATGAACTAACATTCATTAAACTAACCTAACAATTCATATTTCCCAAACACAAATTCTTTCTACTTTCCCTCACTTCCCAAAGACTCCATTGAGAACAAAGATTCATAATTCACTAGGGATACAAGACACATATTTTATCAATAAATTATCTAGGAAATCATAAGGTCTGGATGCTTTTCACTCTTGGGAACCCTTTCCCCAAGAGGCTCTTTCAAATTATGATTTTTATGTTATTCAAAAAATGCCTTTAATTTGTATTTCGTAATTTGTCCTTCGAGCTGATTTTTTATGTTGTTTAATTGACTATTATTAATTTATTATTATTTATTAATTGTTAATTTTTCAACTTCTTAGTCTTTGACCTAATTTCTGTGAAAGCTTCTTGATTGAACCCTTTCTCTAACCTTAGTGATGAATTGGACTTGTAAAAACTTCGCGAGAGTTTCATTAACTATCTCGGGAGCAAGAATAGAAAACTCACCAACCTGATACAACCCAATCGAGGATCTTCACGTGCTCCCATAAAGATTCTCAAAGGGTTCCATAGAGCTAGTAGAGTGGTAGCTAGTGTTTTTGAATAATCGTATCAAAGGTAGGTGATCATCCTAATTACCTTTGAAGTAAATTATGAAAAACCTCAACATATCTTCAAGGGTTTGAATAGTGCATTCCACTTGATCATCTGTTTTGAGATGAAAAGTAGTAATAAGATTCACCTTCGCACCAAGCCCACTTTGGAAAATTTCTGAAATTGGGAGGTAAATTGAGTACCTCTGTCCGAAATGCTGGACAAAGAGGCTCCATGCAATCTCACTATTTCTTTGAGGTACAATTTGGTATAATATTCCGCCGAATATGTGACTTTGACGGTAAGAAAATGTGCTTGGTAAACCTATCGACAATAACATATATCGAGTCAGACTACTTTCGTGTACGAGGCAGCCCAACTATGACATCCATGTTAATATACTTCCACTTCCATGTGGGAATTCCTATATTTTAAGTCTTTCCACCCGGCCTTTGGTGCTCCACATTTATTTGTTTGTAATTCGTACAGTTAGCTACCAAATCCTCTCTGTCTTTTTTTATACCATTCCACTAATATATTTATTGTATGTCGCGGTACATATTTGTTTCACCTTGGTAAATGGAATATCCGGATACATGATCTCATCCATGGTAATATCCCTCAACCCATCCTCATCCTGTACACACAACCTTTCTTTGTGCCTAAGCACCATATCTTCCCCTGGAGAGAAGTACTCATTAGCATTATTAAGTATCGTTTATTTTAACTCCGTCTATACAGTAACAAGGTGGTTCTTGGGTTTCACCCCAACCACAAGAGATGACTCAGAGTAATAGAATCTAGAATTTAGTGTAATACTTTTTGTCATATCAACCATCTAAAAAACGTAAAACAATCCGGGCAAAACCCTTACATAAATTTATAATTTCCACATAGGGCTTACATCCATATCTTGAACAATAGGAAAGAAATGAATGTCTTTTAGAAAATTCAAGTACTACTAAGATAACATCTGTTGTACCATCCTTGAACTATAAGGCATACCAAAACTTGGAGAGTCTACTCCAAGCCTTCTTGATTTAGACTCAATGGTATTGCAACGGCCCAAAACTACAATGTTTTGGGGAAAAGGGAAGAAATATGGGTTAGTACAAATGATATATACTAAGTATGGTCCCTATGCCTAAAAATTGTTAATACTTGACAACAGGCAAAATTTAGTCAAAGCTATGCACAATGAACAACAATTAAACATACATATATAAAACTCATCATATTCATATCAACATATAAGTAAATCAAGCAACACTTGTGCAATGCCAAGAATAAAGCCCCATAACCCTATCAACAGCTAAGTATCACATTAAGCAACCCATTTCACCCTTACAAAATATTCTCATATATATCATGTTTCATACATACACACTAGTAGTATCTTATCAACAAAAATGATAAACATTATCATAATCGTAAAAGAACACTACTAGCATCATCCTATATGATCCCACATGGGCAATGTGTAAGAGAAGTCTCATACCCTCCCTCACACTATGCAGTAACCTTTAAGACAACCATACCTTGAGTTGAAAAATTTGAAGGCTATTTTTTCTTCTTGGAGCTCTTTTGGTCTTCAATGAAGTTTTGGAAGAACAGAGAATTTTGGGAGAGATACAATTTTTTGAGTTAAACGTGTGGCATTTTATTTGGGTGATAAAATTGACCTAAACCTTACCCTATTACATTATGTAGTCACCCATTTAATTACAGTTTATTGGAAAGTCAAAAAAATAAAATATTACTTTTACGATACATAGGTAGTAGGTGCACGTAGCGAGGCTATTTTCAAATTTTATTTTTGAATTTTGATTTGAGTAAGTAGGATCCACGTCAGGCCCCCATCGTGAGTCCAACTTTCACACCCAGAGGGCACACCCCATCTGCGACCACCATCATCGTCCCCTTAGAGGACTCTGAAAAGCCCTTAGCATTCGTCATAACATTTGATTAATAAATATTGCGGAAAATTTAAAACTTGAATATACTTTGTGAAGTATACTTAGACTTTATTCTTAACATTCATAAAGACATACGATATTCTAATAACTTGTCTCACATATATTAAAACGATCTAAATGTACAATTCTGGACTTAGCCATTAAATAGCAATTATGCCATATATATCTTAATAGAAAATAATTTAATGAAAATAATGGAATTAGCATATTCTAAAAACAACTTAAAATATTCATAAACTAGAATGTTGAAAAGATATCATCCCTGAACATGAGGACCTACAAACACTTGGAGAAAGAGTTTCAAGCTTCTTCAAATAAACCGCAGTAAACGTTAATGCCCAGAACCTACAATTGTAGTAATATAAACTAATGGGGTTAGTACGCCACATGTACTAAGTATGGGTATTTGCAAATAACATATAAGGACATTCATGAAAAGGGATCATTTATCATCTCTTTTGAAAACATGCTAAGTCATATGAAAGTCTTCAACACACATACACTATATCATATAAAAGTTAAGGATATCATCAACATACACCAAGATCATAATCAAAGACATATTACCATAGACTCATGTTATCGTTCATATTCAATAGATCACAGATAAATAATGTACCAAAAGATTTACCAATAATCCCATCCACAATATACAAATGCAATGATAATATGAAGACCCAAAACCTCACACAACCAAGTAGATATGATATGACACCATAGGTAATGCTTTGATCCATATAACTTCTAAAATAAATAGACATTGCTTTATAAAGCAATATAAACTAATAACATGTTCATAATAATAACCAACATCGTATATGTAATGACCCCAGAGTATCGCTTAAAAGATAGGGCATTCTCAAATTTAAACACGGTGTACTCGACATCTCTGTGGTCTTGTACAAGCCTTCTCGTACCATTCATTGCATACATGTATGAAAAGTAGTGTGGAATTAAAATTTTTCACATATAATAAAAATACATCAAAATATCTCTTTATAGAAAAACATAATAATAGACTATGTCTCAAAGTTGCAAACTTATGCATACAAATATATTGGGACATGACCCAGACTTCAATATATAAAAAATAGCTAATTCTATTACAATACTTTCAATAAGAAAATCTAAACAACAAGATGTCCTTGAATCTAGTGAGGACATACCAACCCTTTACATGAATGAACACAAATCTAAGCTTCCACTCCGAGACTCCTCTCAAACGCCACCTACACCTTTACAGATATAGAAAAGCATGGAATTAGTACAAACACTTGTACTAAATATGGCATAATGCATAAATTCATGATAAACGGACATTTAAATAAAACATGATATTTTTATTAAAACATCATAATATGAGTATAATAAAAACGTTTAAAACCTTAGGAACATACAAGACATCAAATATACATATTATCAATTATAGAAGTATGTTAGAGTGAACTATGTAACTTTACGGTAAACTAAAGTCAATTTCACAGTAACCTCTTTTTGCTTGTAACCCTCTCCCAAAAGTTATCCTAAGACTCACTGATGTGAGACGAAGAGAGACTTCTCATACAACCTCTCTAAGCACACCAAAATGATCCTTAAGACAACCTAAGATAATATCATTCTTACTTTATTTGTTAAACTCCCTACCTAGAATTACTCGAAGACTTACTTAAGTAAGACATGAAGAGAATGCCCATACTACTTCTTCAAGACTACTCAATAAATACTCAAAGATACAATATATATGTAACTTTAGCATTAACATTATTTAAATAAAGTCATTAAGTCATTAGAAAAAGTTTATCACTTATGGACATTTACATAAAAGTATTTAAGAAGACCTATGGATTCACATAGTAAGGTCTTTAAAGACTAATCGCTTAATGTCTAGATAGTGTCTCATTCAACAACCTAAACTTCATTGTAATTATACAACAATAGAATGTATCCCACATGATGTGAATAGGCAATACCAACATAGACTATACTAGCTAGGGATGGACCCGGAGTCATAAACCTACTCCGATGGAGCGTGTTCTACTTGCGAAGTGTAGAACTAGGACATATCCCATGTAGGAACATGATTAAGGAATATCAAGGTATTTTATGCACTCTAATGTAATTCTCAAGTAGAAATACATAGTATTCGAGTCCCCTTCTTATTTAAAGTTACAAACCATATCGAATTCACTCGTTGCTAGCCTTTGTTCTCATAGAGTATGTTCTATAAAAAGTGGCATATGAAAAGGTATCATTTATTAGTCATTACTTAGTCATAATCGACCTACCAATGATTTGTCCACTGGGGATGCAACTTAATGGGCTAATAAGGATAGATCATTCTTAACCTTCTTTCTATATAGAAGGTTACACATAATAGTCATGCTAAGATGGGCACAATTTTAGGTCTACTGATCCTAGACTTCCATTAGACATTCATTCGTATACAAACATGACAAAGGTACCTTAGCCTACTAAGTCAAGACATGCATATTCATCAAATACTTGTATCATGTAAGGGACACAAGTCTACCTAACAAGACACAACATATTTTACTTTATTACATATAACATTTCATTCTTTGAAACACATATGAGTAACAGTTATCAAATTTATGTCAAAATATATATTACTATAGCATCATAAATCTGTATACTCTTATACTCAATTGGGAACAATCATGCATCAACTCTAAGACTACACACGTGAACACATAGTCATAGTCTAACATGATCACCTAAAAATATCAAACTTTCACATTACTAGCATGTATATATATATATGATGGTACTTCACATAATAAACTACACAATCCATCATAATACTTCAAGTAGTTTCCAACAAGTCCATGATAATCATAATACAGATAGTAACTGCGACAAGGCCACATCAATTGCAATTAAAGCATATAGCACTGCCACCATAAGTAGATGTACCAATCACAACTTAATTGAAGACAGATAAATATAAATAAAGAGAATTGGGGTAGCGTACCACCCGTCCATTCTTACCACTTCAATAAATCATCCAATTCAATATTGTAAGGCCCTTACCCATGGCAATTAACAACAATTCAATAAACAAATCACAATACTCAATAAATCTACGTCAATTCAATATAGATATAAAAATTTAAGACCAATTACAAATCAATTGAATACAATTCATATATCATTGAATAGCCCATCGAAAACTACACTATATTTCATAAGTATATAGAAAAAATCACTTAACCCATAAAACAGTCAAAATTGAATTGCATGGTTTGCATGGGTTCATACGAATTACATCTTTAAAACATTGCATTGCCATAACTTTAATTCTAAAACATTTATTCAAAAGCTCTTGTCAAAGAACCAATGGCTAGATTATTGTCACGACCCAAATCCGGGGCCGCGACTGGCACCCACATTTACCCTCCTATGTGAGCGAACCAACCAATCTAAACCTTAACATTTCGATATAATATAAACAGAAAGTAATGCGGAAGACTTAAACTCATTATTAAAAATCAAATCAATAACTATTAAAATTCAACATCTATTATTTCCCCAAAATCTGGAAGTCATCATCACAAGAACATCTATGATCAAATTACTAAACTAAAAATGTCTAAGAAGCTAAAACAAGTAAACGCTAGTCCATGCCGGAAGTTCAAGGCATCAAGACTTGAAGAAGAAGATCCAGTCCAAGCTAGACGCGTTAGCTCACCCTGAATTTCCGATGTAGTGAAGACTGGCTAGAATTACTGCTGAGTTGAAGATGACGGAACATTTGCTGCACTCCACAAATAACAAAGAAGAAAACATAAAAGTAGGGGTCAGTACAAACCACGGGTACTGAGTAAGTATCATCGGCCAACTCAAAATAGAAAACAAATATATATCAATAATATCATAATCAACTATAAAACTCAACATGTAGCTACAACGAGTACTATAATCATCAACAAGTACCATCAAGTTCATCCATGAGGGCTCAAGCCTCAAACCCATACTCATTTGGGAATTAAGTTTATTAGATTGAGTATATTTATCATCTTTCAAGATTCATTTTCTTTCTTCCTCTTGTGTCGGTACGTGACACTCCGATCCCCTACTATTATGTGTCGGTACGTGACACTCCGATCCCCTATATGTGTTGGAACGTGACACTACGATCCCCTATATGTGTCGGAACGTGACACTACGATCCCCTATATGTGTCGGAACGTGACACTCCGATCCCCTATATGTGTCGGTACGTGACACTCCGATCCCCTAATTCTACGTGTCGGTTCGTGACACCCGTCCCACTAATACTATGTGTCGGAACGTGACACTCCGATCCACTAATTCTATGTGTCGGAACGTGACACTCCGATCCACTAATTTCATTCTATCCGTTCATCAAGCCTTCTCTATACCAAGGCATCATCAATCCCATTACTTTAATTCACCAAGCCTTCTTTTATACCAAGGCATCATCATTAATAACGTAGATTAAAGTTTCTTTCAAGATTTGGGATTCAATAGTTTTCATCATGCTTGTTTTATCAAAATCGCAGGTCGTCGCAGCATATAAGACTCCATTTTTCACTAAGGATTCTGTGACGGTCCGTCACGCACTTCCGTCATGACGTTCAGAAACTCTTTCCCCGTACCAAATTCTCAAGAGTTGAAGTGTTTTGCAACGGAAGCTCACGACGGTTCATTGTAGCTGTGACGGTCCGTCCTGCAGGTCCGTCACAATTTACAGAGAGTCGATTTTAGAACCCAAATTTCAGAATTCTTAGTGTTCTGGGACGAGACACCCTCGACGGTCCGTCGTGCCTATGACGGTCCGTCGTGGTGACCGTCGTCTCAGCCAGTTTTTCCAGAAATAAAATCTGCTGCTCAAAACGACTAAACAGGTCGTTACATAAGTCCCTCCTTATCATCTATAAAAGGGAGGTATATTATTGTAAGAGGCAGAGTCGATCAGAGTGAAAAAAGTGTGAGTCATAGAGTAAGAGTGAGTAATATTCTAATATTAGTGAGTAAGTTAGCTTCTCCCGCTAGGGAAAAGAGTTTTTATTTAATGTTTTACTAAGATAAATACTTATCTTATGTATGTAAGATTGAAATATATGAAATAAAAGTTTGTTTATATATCATTTTGCTCAAAATTGATAAAAAGTTGAAGTGGAAGTTGCGATTTCCAGCCTTTAGGAGGAATAGCGAAGAAAGTAGCCGTAATTGAGTAAAGAAGGCGAAAAATGTTATTCATGGCCGAAGAGGAGAAATGCTGAGGCATTGATAGGACTAATTATCAACAAGAGGAGGAAGGTATAAAAACTATCTTTTATTACGTATTTTACAATCTTATATACATGTTATAAGTTATTATCTTGATTAAACATTAATAGAAACTACTTAGTACCTGTAGGGAAAAAATCATATTATGATTCAACCATATGTATTGCATAAATATATTGTGCTATTTGCATAAAAATGAAAAATATACAACAACACTTACATAGCGTAAGAAAAAGAGCATGGAAACATAAGAAAGCCTTGTATCATATAAAAAAGGCAATTTCTGAAATAGAAAATGTATTAGAACTTAGTAATTATAGGTATGGAAATTTAATTACCTCAATTTATGAGATGAGAATGTATAAAATACAAGAACAATTTGAATATAAGCATGCTATACTTATATTAAAAAATCATATGCTTTTTACTGCATAATAATGACTGTTTATAATTTATTAATTGTTTACAGTTTCACTAGTATTACCCTGTTAATATAACAGCTGTTTTACTAGTTTTACCCTGTTAAGATTAACAGCACAAAAATAATGGTATCAGAGCCTAGTTACGAATAAAATGGACAAAATAATTAAACCTTTATGGTATATAGAAACTGAAACACTTGTTACAATCTTACAAGTAATAAAAAATTTAGATGAAGATCTAAAAAGAAAAATTGTAAAATAGACAAAATAATTAAACCTTTATGGTATATAGAAACTGAAACACTTGTTACAATCTTACAAGTAATAAAAAATTTAGATGAAGATCTAAAAAGAAAAATTGTAAAGATAATTATCTTGCATAACAAAAAAGAAGAAGAGAAATATAATATGCAATATGATAATTATTTTGATGACCATTTGTATGATACATCTGATTGGTATTATTCAGACTAATGAGTCTTAAAGAAATATCTGATTTATTAAAAGATCTCATAGAGAGTAATAAACAAATATCATTAAGAATAAGAATGATAGAAATAGAAATAAAATCTATTAAAGAAAATATTCCAGGAAAAATAATAAATTTCATAGAAAAAACAGAAAAAATTGACAATAGAATAAGTCAAAATTATATAAAGGAATTATTTAATAAAAAATTAACAAGTGAAAACACTTATCAAAAGGGAAGTATGGATGAAAAATTAATTCAGAAATTCCTTGAAAAACAAAAAGGAACAATCTCGAATGATGCAGTCCGAAATAAACCAACTTGGAATTGATCAAGCTGAAAACATGAGAGAATTCTTACTTCTCTGTGAACATTTGGACTCACGTCCAACTCAGAATTCTAATCTGAAAGAGAATATTATTCTCAACAAGGTGGCAGGAGATGTCCCACCGGCACCTAGTGCAAAAAACATCTCGATGGTAAGCAAGGATATGCCTTCTTCATCTAAACAAGATGTAAGAAAAAGCCTAGCAAATGAAGCTTCAAGCTCTTCTTCAGTAAAAACTAAAAAAACATCTGGTAATCCAGAAAATAAAACTAATCAAGCTTCTTCAGGAGCAAAATTTTTTTCTTCTTTGCAGGTACATCCTAAGGAAGAAGAATATTTAAAATTTACTAAATATATTTACAATCTCCCAAAGCATAGTGGAGAAACATATGGAGTTTTGGGAACTACCAGTTTATTCCCTAGAATTTCCATATTTCCAGGAGGAATTCCGAGCTTTATAGCTCAACTATTTGAATTTGGATTCTTGGATCGAGTCTACACTAGTCCAAATCTCCAAGAATTATCTCAGTTATCATCCGGGTTGTTTAACGCAATCAAAAACTACAGCCAAGGAGATGGAGGAGTATACTGTAGATTTTATAGTATTGCAATGGAATGCCAAGACACTCAGGCATATTATCCCACCCTCAACTACGTCACAATTGAAAAAAATAAACGACTTCAATGTTAGTGCAACAGGAGTTGATAAAAAACTTCCATTTCTTAATAAAAAATGGATACAAACTAGAAGGGCATTAGGTATAAAAGCCTTATATGCCATTTTAAGCAGATTTTACCGAGATAACTACAAGGTAATTGATCAAAATACTGATTGGGTATTAATTACAAAAGGAAATTCAAAATCAAAAAAAAAAAAAGCGTCAACTTCATGGAAAGATGAAGAACCAGAAAATGAAAATAAAAATTATACAAATAAATCAAAAGCAAAGAATGATTTTACAAAAAATTATCATAATAATGTTCTTGTAAAGAATTTTTAAATCCTTCTAAGGTGTCATTTTTAATTATGTTTTCAGCATCTTCGGTTAATCTTGAAAACGAATCATTTACTTTTCCTGTAAAGGTATTTATCATTATGTAATATTTTTCTTCATCTGTATAATTTCCTTTTCCTAATAGGAAATACATTAACATATTTTGAGACTAAAGATCTAGGCTATTTTCTGAATTCCTTTTACATTCTAAATCTAAGAATTGTATGCTAATATCTCCTGTAGGTAGTCTATTAGGCATAAATCTTGATTTATCATTATTTTTGTTAATAAGTTTAACTTATGTTTTCCTGTTGTTTGGGTAATTTCTATTACCTTTTCAACCTCTTGATATTCATGATAGGAGATTTTATCTCTTGTGAAAATCCTTTGCATTCTACTTAATAAGTTGTCTTCTATTTTAAGATTTAATTTTAATCCCATTATTTTTGTTCTGTTAATCTTAACAGGGTAAAACTAGTAAAACAGCTGTTATATTAACAGGGTAATACTAGTAAAACTGTAAACAATTAATAAATTATAAACAGTCATTATTATGCAGTATAAAGCATATGATTTTTTAATATAAGTATAGCATGCTTATATTCAAATTGTTCTTGTATTTTATACATTCTCATCTCATAAATTGAGGTAATTAAATTTCCATACCTATAATTAGTAAGTTCTAATACATTTTCCATTTCAGAAATTGCCTTTTTTATATGATACAAGGCTTTCTTATGTTTCCATGCTCTTTTTCTTACGCTATGTAAGTGTTGTTGTATATTTTTCATTTTTATGCAAATAGCACAATATATTTATGCAATACATATGGTTGAATCATAATATGATTTTTTCCCTACAGGTACTAAGTAGTTTCTATTAATGTTTAATCAAGATAATAACTTATAACATTTATATAAGATTGTAAAATACGTAACAAAAGATAGTTTTTATACCTTCCTCCTCTTGTTGATAATTAGTCCTATCAATGCCTCAGCATTTCTCCTCTTCGGCCATGAATAGCATTTTTCGCCTTCTTTACTCAATTACGGCTACTTTCCTCGCTATTCCTCCTAAAGGCTGGAAATCGCAACTTCCACTTCAACTTTTTATCAATTTTGAGCAAAATGATATATAAACAAACTTTTATTTCATATATTTCAATCTTACATACATAAGATAAGTATTTATCTTAGAAAAACATTAAATAAAAACTCTTTTCCCTAGCGGGAGAAGCTAACTTACTCACTCATATTAAAATATTACTCACTCTTACTCTATGACTCGCACTTTTTTCACTCTGATCGACTCTGCCTCTTACAATAATATACCTCCCTTTTATAGATGATAAGGAGGGACTTATTTACAATTATTTATCTCTAAAGGTCCTCCTTTAAAGATTCCATTATTGACTCGTCTGAGTCAAAAGTTTTTCTCTTTCTTCACATGGGCTGCAGCTTTTGTTGTAGCCTCACATCTTCTGTTGTCTTTTTTTGCTTTTGATGACAGCTGTGGCCGACAGTCTTTAGCATCTTCTTTTTTTCAAAAGAAAAGTTTTTTGTCTTCTTTTGTAAGTGCGTAAGCGCTTACGTTTATCTTTGTAACGACCTGTTTAGTCGTTTTGAGCAGCAGATTTTATTTCTGGAAAAACTGGCTGAGACGACGGTCACCACGACGGACCGTCCTGGGCACGACGGACCGTCGAGGGTGTCTCGTCCCAAAACACTTAGAATTTTGAAATTGGGGTACTAAAATCGACTCTGTAAATTGTGACGGACCTGCAGGACGGACCGTCACAACCACGATGAACCGTCGTGAGGCACCGTTTCAAAACACTTTAACTCTTGAGAATTTGGTACGGGGAACGAGTTTCTGAACGCCATGACGGAAGTGCAGGATGGACCGTCACAGGCGTGACGGACCGTCACAGTCTACTTAGTGAAAAATGGAGTTCTAAGATGCTGCGACGACCTGCGTGACGGACCGTCGCAGGCACGACGGGCCGTCACAGGTTGCGTAAGCCCAGTCAGAATCAGATTTCTTTACACATTTTAAGGGACGTTTGGACTATTCTTTCCTTAATTATAAAGTTAAAGGGTTATTATTAATAAGTCTAATTACTTGGGGGTTAAAAGAGGTAATCCTAAGTTAATTAGTGGGATATTATTACCATCTTTTATTCTTAATTATATACTAATTAGGGTAAAAGGAAGAGGGTTTTGAATAAGAAAAAGAGAAAGAACAGAAAAAAAGAGAGAGATCGATCGAGAGGGAGGAATATCAAAGCTTGGGAATTTGCTTGTGGATTCCAATTCTTCGGTGGAGGTAGGTTATGGTTTTCATGCTATCTTATAGTAAACTCTTAATAGCGAATGATATGTGTTGGTAGTATTGTAAACCCTTCTATATGCTTAATCGTATGCTTGCATGAATATGATTATGTGATTGTGATAAAATAAGCATGATGAAGTTATTGAATCCAAAATCTTGAAAGAAACCCTAATTCACTTGTTAATGATGATGCCTTAGTATAAAAGAAGGCTTGATAAATTATATAATGAGAATGATGATGCCTTAGTATAAAAGAAGGCTTCATAAATTATATAATGAGATTGATGAATGCCTTGGAATAAAAGAAGGCTTGATGAATTAGGGGATCGGGTGCCACGTTCCGGTACCAGGATAGAAATAGAGGATCGGGTGCCACGTTCCGGTACCAGGATAGAATGAGGATCGGAGTGTCACGTTCCGACACCAAGATAGAATGAGGATCGGAGTGTTACGTTCCGACACCAGGATAGTATATGGATCGGGTGCCACGTTCCGGTACCAGGATAGAATGAGGATCGGAGTGTCACGTTCCGACACCAGGATAGTATATGGATCGGGTGCCACGTTCCGGCACCAGGATAGAATATGGATCGGAGTGTCACGTACCGACACAAGAGGAAGAAAGATAATGAATCTTGAAAGTTGTTAATATACTCAATCTAATGAACCTAATTCCCAAATGAGTATGATATTGAGGCTTGAGCCCTCATGGATGAACTTGATGGTACTTATTGATGATATAGTACTTGTTGTTGCTACATGTTAAGCATCATAGTTGATTTTATAATATTACTTCATATATGTTTGTTTTCTATTTTGAGTTGGCCGATGATACTTACTCAGTACCCGTGGTTTGTACTGACCCCTACTTTTATGTTTTCTTCTTTGTTATTTGTGGAGTGCAGCAAACGTTCCCTCATCTTCAACTCAGCAGTAATTCTAGCCAGTCTTCACTATATTGGAAATTCAGGGTGAGCTAACGCGTCTAGCTTAAACTGGATCTTCTTCTTCAAGTCTTGATGCCTTGAACTTCCGGCATGGACTAGCTTTTAATCGTTTTAGATTCTTAGACATTTTTAGTTTAGTAATTTGATCATAGATGTTCTTGTGGTGATGACTTCCAGATTTTGGGGATAATAATAATAGTTATTGATTTGATTTTTAATAATGAGTTTAAGTCTTCCGCATTACTTTCTGTTGATATTATATTGAAATGTTAAGGTGTAGATTGGTTGGTTCGCTCACATAGGAGGGTAAATGTGGGTGCCAGTCCCGGCCCCGTTTTGGGTCGTGACAATCTTCTTCAATGAATTTTCATCCATCATTGATGATCATGTTCTAGCATTTTACATGCTAGTTTCCAAGTTTCTTCTGTTGCTCCTAATTTGTGGAGCTCGATATCAAGGATTCTATCTTGGAGTAACTCTGATTTTGAATTTCCTTTTGTAATTAATACCCAATCAGTATTTTGATCAATTACCTTGTAGTTATCTCGGTAAAATCTGCTTAAAATGGCATATAAGGCTTTTATACCTAATGCCCTTCTAGTTTGTATCCATTTTTTATTAAGAAATGGAAGTTTTTTATCAACTCCTGTTGCACTAACATTGAGGTCCTTTATTTTTTCAATTGTGACGTAGTTGAGGGTGGGATAATATGCCTGAGTGTCTTGGCATTCCATTGCAATACTGTAAAATCTACAGTATACTCCTCCATCTCCTTGGCTGTAGTTTTTGATTGCGTTAAACAACCCGGATGGTAACTGAGATAATTCTTGGAGATTTGGACTAGTGTAGACTCGATCCAAGAATCTAAATTCAAATAGTTGAGCTGTAAAGCTCGGAATTCCTCCTGAAAATATGGAAATTCTAGGGAATAAACTGGTATTTCCCAAAACTCCATATGTTTCTCCACTATGCTTTGGGAGATTGTAAATATATTTAGTAAATTTTAAATATTCTTCTTCCTTAGGATGTACCTGCAAAGAAGAAAAAACTTTTGCTCCTGAAGAAGCTTGATTAGTTTTATTTTCTGGATTACCAGATGTTTTTTCAGTTTTTACTGAAGAAGAGCTTGAAGCTTCATTTGCTAGGCTTTTTCTTACATCTTGTTTAGATGAAGAAGGCATATCCTTGCTTACCATCGAGATGTTTTTTGACCTAGGTGCCGGTGGGACATCTCGTGCCACCTTGTTGAGAATAATATTCTCTTTCAGATTGGAATTCTGAGTTGGTCGTGAGTCCAAATGTTCACAGAGAAGTAAGAATTCTCTCATGTTTTCAGCTTGATCAATTCCAAGTTGGTTTATTTCGGACTGCATCATTCGAGATTGTTCCGATAGTTTAGAGAGTTCATCTCTTATTTTGAACAATTTTTGTCCTTTCTCTTCTATGGATTCATCCACCTTTTTCATCCTTTCGTATATCCTATTAACTAGGATTTTTGTCTGATTGTCCATATTGGACGTTTCTTGATAAGAAATCTGCAAGAGAATTATCAATTCCTTTTATATATTCAATAGAAAATGTATAAAAAGATAATAATACTTGCCATCTATGAAGTCTCCTGTATTGAGGTTCAGAAGGCAGTCTATTGTTTATTAGTCCTGCAACTTGAGTGTTATCAGTTCTAATAATAAATTGTTTTGGTAAAAGAAATGTAGAAAACTTTCTTATTCCTTTTACGATTGCTAGTAATTCTTTTTCGTTAGTCGAATATCTTGTTTCTGCGTCATTAAATGTACCGCTTGTGTACCTGCAGATTTCATTAAGATCTGTTTGCAAAATAGCACCCCAATGATAATCCGATGCATCTGTTTGTAAAACTAGATTATCATTTTCATCTGGTAGTCTTAATTTGGGAAAATGTTTGCATTCTTCTTTTAAATTTTTTACACATTTTGTATGTTCTTCTGTCCAACCTTGTCTGTTGGATTTTCTTATTAATTTTTGAAGTAAATTTCTTTTCTTTGCTAAATCAGGTATGAATTCTCCTGCATAGTTCAAACAACCTAGAAATTTCTGGATTTCTTGTTTTGTTGTAAGTTTATCAGGAAATTCTATTCTTTTTTTAGCAATATGTGATTGAAGTTCTATTCCATTTTTAGAAATAATCATTCCTAAAAATTCTATTTCATTTTTATTTATTTCAGCCTTTTTCTGGCTTAAGATTATTCCATTTTTTAAACATTTTTCTGAAAATTTTTTCAGATGTTCTAAATGATCTTCGTATGTTTCAGAACATATTAATATATCATCAATATATACTATTAAATAGTTATCTTCTGAAAAGATCTTATCCATTCTTCTTTGGAATATTTGTGGTGCGTTTTTTAATCCAAAAGGCATTACTAACCACTCATAATGTCCATTAGGAGTACTAAATGCAGTTAATTTAACTGAATTTTGTTCTAATTTTATTTGCCAAAATCCGCTTTTACAGTCAAATTTTGAAAAATAAGTTTTTCCTTTTGCAAGGTTAATTAAATTGTTTTTATTTGGAATAAAATATCCATCAAATAGACAATTTTTGTTTAATTCTTTGTAATTTATTACCATTCTTGCTTTTCCTCTTTTTACTTCAGCATGATTTCTTACTAAGAATGCTGGACTACTATGAGGACTTTTACTCATTCTTATAAGTTTTAAATTTAATAATTCATTGATTTGGACTTTAAATTCCATTTTATCTTCTTCATTATATAACATTGGTTTTACCCTAATTATTATATTTGGGTCTTTTAGTATTAAGCTTGCTCTTTCATGGCTTTGTTCCCATTTTTCTAATGGATTTTCTCCATATGATTTTTGTAAATTTTCTTTAATTTTTTCTAAATTAAGAAATTTACAAGTAATTTTTCTTAATTTATCTAAATATTTTCTTTCATATTTATCTTTGTGTTTTTCAAGATTATAGACATTTTGTATTCTTGGGACTTTGATATAATGTCCACATGGTGTTTTCAGATTTATCATATACAATGTTTGTTGATAATTCTGAAATTGTTGAATAAAATCATTTCCTAATAATAAATCTGTTTCCAATTTATCATAAGCAAACAATTTATTTATAGAAACAATTTTTGATCCTAAAATTATTTCTACCTTTTCTTTTGATTTTATTAATTTTTCTTTATCTCCTGTGATTCCTATCATAGAGATATTATTTTTATTTAAGTCCCAATCTTTTATTAAAAAAGATTTTGCTAGACTTGCTTCTGATCCGTTATCTATTTGACAACAAGTTGTCAATTTCGTATCATATATGGTTATTTTTTTCAAAAAACTGAAACTTTAAAAATTGTTTCTTTCGGCATTTATATTTTTGATAAGAAACAAGTTTCATTTTTATATATCATTTCTATTCCATATTTTCCGATGTTATAATCTTCTAAATTATTTAGAAATAAATTTCCCAAAATTATTTCTTGACTACTTTCATGATTTATAATATAACAAGGGACTGTTATTCTTATTGTGTCTAGTTGTATAGGTAAATCTACCATATTTTTACAACTAAAATTATTACCTTCAAAGGTTTTGTATACGTATTGTTCTCCCTCGTAGACTGTTAATCCATTTATAAGATGTTCTTTAATATGATTAGCAGTTGCTCCTGTTTGTATCAGAATGTCTTGATTTTTCCATTCTAATCCATTGAATATTCTTCCTTTTATTTTTAATACATTTGAATATTTATGTTCTAAAGGATATCTATTAGATATACTCCTTCTAATGGAATTCTTTCCATATTCTAGTGAAAGCCTAGGGTTACTAGTGCTTCCTATCTCATGTGTTTTTCCAAATCGAATTTCATATTCATCTGGAATTTGTGCTTGTTGAATTTCTGCTTCAATAATTCTAGCTATTCCTGCACATTCTCTATCTATTTCAATAGATTCTTTATTTTTATACACATTTCCGTAATTTGAATTTGTAACTGTGTATAATGCTTGGTAATATATAGTCATTATATGATTACCTGGTTTAAATAGATCATTTCTTTTGATCTGAAAATGTAGACTTAATGCATCATTAAAGTCAGCGTCTTTTAGTGATATACAATATCTTGGATAATAAGTGAATAGAAGCTTAGTGTAAGCTAAATTTCCTTCTACTATTCCAAGATTTCTTTCTCTCGCGTTCATAAATCTTTCATCTGATAAATTTATCACTATTGGACAATTTATTCCTTCTTTAAAGGTTGATTTCACCAATATTTGGATTCCTCCTAAATAAACGTAATTCATTTTTTTTCTTTTTTTTTTCAGGAATTTTTCTTAATATTTGATTTATCTTTGATTTTGTTAATAAGTTTAACTTATATTTTCCTGGTTTTTGGGTAATTTCTATTACCTTTTCAACCTCTTGATATTCATGATAGGAGATTTTATCTCTTGTGAAAATCCTTTGCATTCTGCTTAATAAGTTGTCTTCTATTTTAAGATTTAATTTTAATCCTTGGATTTTCTTAAATGTTTCTCCATCGAATGTTGCTTTTAAAGCATATCCTTGGTGATCTTCTTCTGTATCCAATATTTGTACAGAATCTTCCATTTCTTGTATTTCTCTATTCATTTAGTCAGACTCTTCTAAACTAGTTGAATATTCTTCATAGATTTCTTCAAAGAAATCATCACTATCTATAGATTTTATAGACTCTAAGTTTGAATCTATTTCTAATCTATCTATTTTTGAGATTTTTACTCTTTTCTTGTTACATTCATAACTTTTGTGTCCTTCTTCTCCACAATTGTAGCATTTACATTTACTTTTTGTTTTTACAAATTCTCTTTTCTTTTTATAATATTTTTTCTTTGGTATGTATTTTTGTTTAGTAAAATTTTTCTTTTTAATTAACCCTCTCTTAAGTTGTTTTTTCTTTTTAAAAGGTCTATCATCACATCCCCATTGTGTGGATGCCTGTGTATCTTTACAATAGATTTGTGTATTAATTCGTTTAGCTTTCCTTTGCATATTATGCGACATACATAATTGCCCTAGTCTATTATTTAGGAAACTTATTCTTTGTCCAAGAGTATCTCCTTTTATGTTTTCTTTTTCATATTCTTCTCTAAAATATTAAGCCCAAAAGCCTGGTAATTTTTTATAGTATTTTTCTAAATAAGGTAACATTTCTTTACCGCTATCAAATATCTTGTAGTTATATTCTTCAAATTCACAAGTGTATTCTTTAATATAACTCATTTTACATATCTGTAATTTTTCTAATTTTTCTTTTGCTAAATTTTTTATTATTTCTTTGTTTTTCTTTTCATTTCCTTGTCCTCCAAAGAATTCATTTGTAATATATTGCTTAAGGTTATTTATACCTTCTTGTAAAGAATTTTTAAATCCTTTTAAGGTGTCATTTTTAATTATGTTTTCAGCATCTTCGGTTAATCCTGAAAACCAATCATTTACTTTTCCTGTAAAGGTATTTATCATTATGTAATATTTTTCTTCATCTGTATAATTTCCTTTTCCTAATAGGAAATACATTAACATATTTTGAGACCAAAGATCTAGGCTATTTTCTGAATTCCTTTTACATTCTAAATCTAAGCATTGTATGCTAATATCTCCTGTAGGTAGTCTATTAGGCATAAATCTTGATTTATCATTATTATGATAATTTTTTGTAAAATCATTCTTTGCTTTTGATTTATTTGTATAATTTTTATTTTCATTTTCTGGTTCTTCATCTTTCCATGAAGTTGACGCTTCGAATTTTCCTTGAGGTCCTTCGGTTTCTCCTCTATTCATAAGTACCTTTTTTTCTTCAGAAAGACTTAAGTCTTCTAAAGAATAAACCAGTTCATCTAATTCATTCATCATTATTTTGTTCATTTGATTTTGAATCAATTTCTATTTCTGAATTATTGCTATGATTTGTTTCTAAATCATTTTCTATGTATTTTTCTTTTCCTTTTTGTTTTTCAAGGAATTTCTGAATTAATTTTTCATCCATACTTCCCTTTTGATAAGTGTTTTCACTTGTTAATTTTTTATTAAATAATTCCTTTATATAATTTTGACTTATTCTATTGTCAATTTTTTCTGTTTTTTCTATGAAATTTATTATTTTTCCTGGAATATTTTCTTTAATAGATTTTATTTCTATTTCTATCATTCTTATTCTTAATGATATTTGTTTATTACTCTCTATGAGATCTTTTAATAAATCAGATATTTCTTTAAGACTCATTAGTCTGAATAATACCAATCAGATGTATCATACAAATGGTCATCAAAATTATCATATTGCATATTATATTTCTCTTCTTCTTTTTTGTTATGCAAGATAATTATCTTTACAATTTTTCTTTTTAGATCTTCATCTAAATTTTTTATTACTTGTAAGATTGTAACAAGTGTTTAAGTTTCTATATACCATAAAGGTTTAATTATTTTGTCCATTTTACAATTTTTCTTTTTAGATCTTCATCTAAATTTTTTATTACTTGTAAGATTGTAACAAGTGTTTCAGTTTCTATATACCATAAAGGTTTAATTATTTTGTCCATTTTATTCGTAACTAGGCTCTGATACCATTATTTTTGTGCTGTTAATCTTAACAGGGTAAAACTAGTAAAACAGCTGTTATATTAACAGGGTAATACTAGTAAAACTGTAAACAATTAATAAATTATAAACAGTCATTATTATGCAGTAAAAAGCATATGATTTTTTAATATAAGTATAACATGCTTATATTCAAATTGTTCTTGTATTTTATACATTCTCATCTAATAAATTGAGGTAATTAAATTTCCATACCTATAATTAGTAAGTTCTAATACATTTTCCATTTCAGAAATTGTCTTTTTTATATGATACAAGGCTTTCTTATGTTTCCATGCTCTTTTTCTTACGCTATATAAGTGTTGTTGTATATTTTTCATTTTTATGCAAATAGCACAATATATTTATGCAATACATATGGTTGAATCATAATATGATTTTTTCCCTACAGGTACTAAGTAGTTTCTATTAATGTTTAATCAAGATAATAACTTATAACATGTATATAAGATTGTAAAATACGTAATAAAAGATAGTTTTTATACCTTCCTCCTCTTGTTGATAATTAGTCCTATCAATGCCTCAGCATTTCTCCTCTTCGGCCATGAATAGCATTTTTCGCCTTCTTTACTCAATTACGGCTACTTTTTTATTTAATGTTTTACTAAGATAAATACTTATCTTATGTATGTAAGATTGAAATATATGAAATAAAAGTTTGTTTATATATCATTTTGCTCAAAATTGATAAAAAGTTGAAGTGGAAGTTGCGATTTCCAGCCTTTAGGAGGAATAGCGAGGAAATTATTATTATTATTATTATTATTATTATTATTATTATTATTATTATTATTATTATATTATTATTATTATTATTATTATTATTATTATTATTATTATTATTATTATTATTATTATTATTATTATTATTATTATTATTATTATTATTATTATTATTATTATTATTATTATTATTATTATTATTATTATTATTAATATTAATAATCTCATTCTGTCCATTCATGAATCTATTATTACCGTTCATCTCTTTCTCTTAGCCTTTGTTCTTAAAAATAATCTTCTTTAACCACACCCCGGATTTGGTTATTCATAGTTCTTTTTCTTAGAACAATTAACCTGACGATTTCCTAGAAATTTACAGGTTAATCCATCGATATTTTTAAGAAGCTAAGAGACTAACCATATACTAAGTAACATCGATTCATGATGATATTTATAAATTTACATGAATATTTAAATAATCATAAAAGTAACACATATGATTTACATAAAACACACATAATTTACATATATGGGAAGTTTACTAGAAACTTAAATATGAAAACTTACATTATTAGAACATAGTGAAGTTTCCCTTTAGGGAAACCCGAACGACTTCCAAAATAACTTTACAAAAACTTGAAAAGCAAGCCTAAGAACTTAAAGAAAATATTTTTATATTTTATAAAGAGGAAGGATCTTTGGAAGGATTAAGACTTGTAGATTTTTTGCTCTCTTTAGCTTTCTTTGCTCTCTCGCTCTTATCCTCCTTCTGATAATGTCTGGTATTTATAGGAAAATCTGGACTTCAACTCCGGACTTCAAATTGAAAAAGAATTTCATCTTTTCCGCCGGGTGCTCTTTGGGCCCCATCGCACGTGAGATGATTCCTTCTTTTTCGTAAGCATCCATCTTTTGTCCTCCATTATTTAAAGCAAACTTTACCTACTCCACCTATTCCACTATCTTTTGTCTTATAAAGAAAACTTTATCTCTATTTGACGCGTCCCAACAGTTTTTCCACAAGTGTGTGGTAGTGAGTAAAGTGGGACTCACATTATTTGACTAAAGAGGCATTCCTCTTTTAAAGTTATAACAATAATATATATATGTATTTACATATATATATATATATATATATATATATATATATATATATATATATATATATATATATATATATATATATATATATATATATATATATATATATTTTATTATTGATGTATCTAAATTGTGTAAGGCTACGGAATCAAAACTCATACCCGAATCATAGTCATTTGGGTCTTGAGCATATTGCATAGTGTCTGAAAATCCGTCTGAGTTATTTGGGCTTATATCTGGATTTTGTCTTGGGCTTGGTATTGGGCTTTGTATTGGACTAGGGTTTATATGTTTGTCTTTGTCTTGCTATTCTTTTAGTAGTTTTTCTACAGTTTTGGTTATAATGGATTCTAAGTCTTTATTTTTTTGTAATTTTTTGGTTTTTTGTCTGATTTTCTGGCTAAAGGAAATTGGTAATTGTCTTCTTGAGGATGATCCTTCTTCTATTTCACTTTTTGGCAAAGTGACAGCCATTAACGGATTTGATGAGTCTTTACCGGTTACCGTTTGAGCCGGACTAGCTGTATCTCTATCCGATACAGTGGATTTCTTTACATTCATAGGGGAATGTACACCCATCTCATCCATTTTTATTGGGGATGGAAAACCCTGTATAATGATCTGATTGCCTTTCTCCATTTTTTCAATTCTTTCTTTTAATTGGAGATTTTCCTGAGCTAACATTTCATTTTTGAGGTTTAACCTCTTAAAAGCTTCGGTCATTGAAGAACAATGATCGCAAAATATAATCTTGTCTGTGTCTTTCTGAATATGGTATTGAGGAATTTTGTCTGGATTTTGTTTGAGAGAGGGAGAGATATAATAATTCGGGCCTAATACCCCTCTAGCATAATCTAGTGCTTCAGTAAAATCATTAAAACCTTTGAAAAGTGGTTTTGAAAATCCTTTAATTGAATCTAATACTTCTATCCAAGTTTGAAAAATTCCATTTGTTTTTCCATGAACAACAACATAGTATTTAAATTTATTTTCTTTATTTTTACTATTAAAATAAAACCCTAATGCATTTAAAACTGCAATTATATATTTTGTGTCTTTCTTATTATGAGCTATCCATATATTGTCTATTAAGCATTTTTGTTGTCTGTCTATTTGATATATAGGTAAACTTCTGAAAGTTAAATTAGATGATTCATATGCTATTAAATTATGTTGTCCAAATTGTAATCTATCTATTCTATTATCATCTATTCTATTTAAGGGTCTGAAATGTAAATTAGAAAGTACTGTCTGTTTGTATATGTCTGAATAATCTTGGGTCGGAGGTTGAACTCATTTGCCCTTGTCTTGAAAAGATGGTCTCATTCTGAAAAATTTAAATTAAACTTTGATTAATAATCTACTTAATTGGTCTGCAATATTATTATCATTTCCTTTGATATGTTCAAAAATTATAGAATTATAAATTGATATAGTATCTAAGAAATTTAACCATCTTCTTCTACTACTTGTTTTATCATTAATTTTTTGATGAAACTTTACTATAGCTTCACAATCAGTTCTAATTAAAATTTCTAGTTTATTTAAGATATAAATTCTAAAACTATTCAAACCATATATTACTGCTAAAATTTCTACATCTATACTAGCTTTATTTCCTTTTCTTTAAATTTTCCGCTTTGATAAGCACAAATTTTTTCTTCTTGTTTAGAGCTATATTTATTTGGTCTTGATTTTAGTACTGCTCCCCATCCTTCGAAACTTCCATCTGTTTCTATAATTAAATAGTCTGATTCTAATGGCATATTAAGATCAGGTATATTTTTTATTTTTTCTTTTATTTTTTGTACTAATTTTATATCTTCAATATTAAAATTTCTTTGTCCTTTATTCCCTGTTTTAGAGTATAATGGTCCTACTATTTTTCCTAAATCTTTAATAAAAGGTCTTGCATAATTAACTATACCTAAAAAATTTTGTAAGTCTTTTAAATTATCTAACTTATCTGGCATATCTAAGGCCTTTTTGGCTATATGAGGTTGTAATTTAACCTTTCCTTCTCCTAATGTGATTCCTAAAAAATTTATATAGTTTTTACATAATTCTATTTTCTTTTTACTAATTATTATTCCATTATTAACAAATAACCTAAAAACTGTTTGTAGATGTCCTAAATGTTCTTTTATATTTTTACTGAATACTAAAATATCATCTACATATACTAAAACAAACCTTTTATATTCTCCTAATATTCTATCCATTTTTCTTTGAAATATTGGAGGTGCTGTTTTTAATCCAAATGGCATAACTAACAATTCAAAATGTCCTTCGGGGCAAGTAAATGCAGTCCATTCTATACTAGCTGGATGCATTTTTATTTGCCAATATCCTGACTTACAATCGAATTTACTAAAAATTGTTTTACCTTGAATTCTATTTAATAACTCTGTTTTATCTGGTAATTTATATCCATCTGTCCTAGTATTATCATTTAATCTTTTGTAATTTATAACCATGCTAGCTTTTCCTCTAATTATTTCGTTATGATTTCTTACCATAAAGGCTGCTGATCTATGTTTTGAAGTTGATCTTCTTATTACTCCTAATTCTAATAATTCTTTAATTTGTATTTTAAAGTCTTCTTGATCTTGATTTGTGGCTTCTATCGCGGCTGTTTTTATTATATATTCTGGGTTTATTATATCTAGTTTACATACTATTTGATTATTTTCCCAATGTTTTAAAGGTTTTTCTCCTATTATTTCTATTTGATCTAATATTTTTACTATATTATCAAGATCTTTTTGGTTTTTTATTTGTCCTATTTGCTGAATTCCTGACTTAAAATTATATAATTCTGTCTCCATTTCTATTAGAACATAGTTTTTATCAATTATTTCATCTTCTTTTTCTATTTCTAGTATATTTTCATATAATATATTACAATTATTTTTTGTACATTCTATATTATTTTCACAATTTTCACAACATTTTTCTTTATGTCTTACTTTAGTATCAATTTTATTAGTTAAAACTGAAGTATAAGTAGTATTTTTCAGGAAAAGTATTCCATCTTTAGTTATTAAAGTTCCTCCTTTATTGTGTAGTATAAAGTCTAGTCCTAACACAAAATCTACTCTTATATCTAAATCTCGTACCCATATTTTATCCATTTTATAGGTAGGTTTATAAAATTCTGAACAAGTATTTAAAAAACTTATTTGAGCTTTATCTATATAATGTCTATATATATTATGTGTTCCATCCATTTGCATAGCTGCAAGTGGTTTTTCTAAGGTTTTTATTAATTCTATAGGTACAATCTTTTTATTTAAAATACTTTTAGTGCATCCCGAATCTATTAATGCTAAAGTCTCTATTTCATATTTTCCAATTTGAAGTTTTGCTAATATTTTAATAGTATTTATATTTTTATCTTCATTGCATATTAGAGTATTAGGTTCTTCATTCTTTAATTCTTGATTGTCTAATTGTGGTTCTTGTTCAATATTTTTTCCTTTTTCTAATCTTATTATTCTTTCTTCTAATTCTTTAATTTTTGCTTCTAATACTAATACCTTTAAATTTATTAAAGGTTCATTTGTATATACCTCCTTATTTTTCTGAGTTATTATTCCTAATTGTGTCTCTATACAATTTATACATCCTTCTATAAAGCATTTATTACATTTAGCTCTTTTATATTTACTTGGATACCATTTACACCAGTTACATGGATTACTATCTAATCCAGTGCCTTTTTCAAAATTATGTTCACATTCTACTATATTCATAAAATTAAATTTTAAGTCATCTATATTTAAGTTTTCTATTCCTATTTCATTAATTAATTCTTCTCCTTCTGAATTAGAAGAGTCTTCTTCTTTGTTATTTTCATCTATGTCAATACTTACTATAGAATAAATACTTTCATTATCTGACATATATTCATCTACATTTAATAATGCTTCATTAAATTCTTCTACTAATTGAGCATTTCTAGTTTTAGCATTATATCTTTTAGGGCAAGTATTTGCTAAATGTTCTATACTTCCACATGTAAAGCATTCTAATTTATTTTTGTAGTTTCTATCCGTTCTATATTTTCTAACATGTCTATCTCTGTTTAAATATGGTTTTCTAGCTGAAAAATCTTCTAAGAAAATATCCTTTTTTATTATATCTTTTATTATTTTGTGGGTTATATCTTTTATACTTTTTCTTTTTATATTAGTCTTTGTCATAATTTTGGGTTGTATATATTATGTCTTTACAGAAATTCATTTCATTCTGTTTTAATTGTTTTTGTATTTGTAAATTAGTACATTTTTCTTGTAATATTTCCATTATATGTTGTATTGTATGTCCTATTGACCATTTAGCTTGAGGGTTTTGTGTTACTCCTTCTC
>JAPDHL010001909.1:9099187-9119327 GCA_032847665.1 Solanum chilense | reverse complement strand
TTGAGTGTAGGAATTGCATTCTTGGAAGGTGTTACTGTGAAGTAAGGAACTTTACAGTAACATTGGAAAATAGTCACTGCAAAGTGACTTAGTTTACTATGAAGATTCCCAAAAATGATCTAAATTGTTTAAGTGAATTCTTTAGTGTTTCTAGAGTGTTAAATGTTTTTCTTATGAATATATTATAATATCTAAATACAAAGTTCCATATTTCAAATAAATATCCATTTTCATGATTTTTATGAATTATGTCATACTTAGTAGATGTGGTTTTACCTATTCCATGCTTTTTTCTATGTCTATAGTGGTTGGTAGGAGATGAGTATTTGGGAAGCAAGACTTCGATCATAGCATCGATCAAGTAAACTTGAACTATGTACTCATTTGACTTGAGGGCATAGATGTATTTTATTTCTTTTGTCACACCCGGGTGCTAGACCCTAGATGAGACCGACGTCGTTAACCTCTAAGACGTTGCAGACAACCATCTGTTAACGGATTGACAATTGAAACGAAGAATTCATAATATTATTAATAATTTCCAAACCGGCCTTAAAATAAGAGCTTGAAAAATGTATGAAAGGAAACGTTAGGGAAAACATCCACAAGCTTTGCCTAATTTACTAAATCTTGAATATAAAGTGTAGGCATCCTCGAACTCAAAAAAGCCTACCAAAGTCTTTAGATACTAGTCCAAACATCTTCAACTGATCTTCAATCTTATTCAAGGAACTGCACCTATAAAAAAAGTAATTGTATATGGGTTGTTATACACTTGTATTAAGTATGGGTATATTCACATAAACACATAAGGACAATGGATGATCAAGGAAAGCTCTTCCTATAGCAACATGCCATTTTTTGAAAGTGAAGTCACCTTATTTTACTAATTTGTTATTTATGAATCATGATATTAATAGGACATATTTTAATGCATTTAAGGCGCACAACATATTTTCTATATGAACATATTACCTTGGAATCAATAACATAATTTTAGAACAACTCGAGCAAAAATAAGTATATTTGCTCCCTTATAGGTCGAAAGCTCCTCTCCCCTTAGTTAGTTTAGTTTTTTGTCCTTTCTTCTTTTTTTGTGTACTTCCATGACTACTTTTATCCGATATTTTACTTACGAGTGCAATGATTCATTGTAGTCCCATTCCTACAATGAATCAAGTATGTAATCCAAAAGACTCAAGAAATGGTTTGACTACCTTACATACAAGTTATTCTCTCCATTCATGTTAAATTTGGCATGAAGTCTTTATAAGTCAATCATTGTTGAGGCATATATTGATTCTTTATGCCCATTACTTGATTATTTGCTCTCTTTATTGGCATAAGACTATAACTGTTAAAATTTCATTCTTATAAAACACTGATGATTTGATATACATATTCTTTTGCTTACTTAGTTCACCTTGGACTTATCTTTCTTATTTTCTTTATTTTTTCTTTATTTCTTTCTTACATTCTTAAAGAAATCTGTAGCATTTAACCGACATAGATAATGTGAGCTAACATGAAATACAATGTCTTTCCCTAACTAAAAAGAGAAGGTTCACCGCACAAAGTGAAACCGAATTCTTCCTACCTTTATTCAGTGGATCCAATAACCACTAACCTATGCTGGTAAATTGTTCAAAGACCAAGGGAATTTGAAGACCCTTATCCACCTTGGTGGTAGTCTCATCTCATGAGGCTTCCATGTGCTTGCCCAACCACATTGATAGTTTATCGGTTCTTAGCTAAATTTCTTGTACTTTACAACTATTAGAGTTGACGCATACATTATGGAATCTTACTTCTAGTTTAAGATATGCTTAGCTTGATGGAGGACTTATCATCCATTTTTATACATAATGAATGTGAATTTAATCTTACATTATCATTATGGCGTGAATTAGACTTGTCTCATGATTTCTAACACCATCTTATATGAGTATCTTTAACATAATTGGTTAGGTGCAAGTGAGACTTGTCTCACTTCCTTTAACACCCCATTCTAGATCAATTTCATTATTCATAAGCTTTTATGTTATTTCATTACTGACCTTATCATGTTAAACATTATTTGGTAATCTTGTACCATTCATTATGAAAGTTGTAATGACTTATTCAATGTGCAACTATGTTCACAAGTTCATTTAGATAGGGTATGTTAGGACTTGTCCTAATCATTAGCATACCCTAGGTTATGAGTTCATTGATTTACAACTTGTCAAGTCAATCTTTAAGATGTATTTTTTCTTACGAGAATATCATAATTTACATTGGCCATATACGATTAGTATGATTTAGTCACTAGCCAACTCTATATCATGTTTCGAAAATAAAATTCCTAGCCAATTTATTGGCATAAACCAAACATTCACTAAACACTTGTTATGATATTATCACTAGCCAAGTCAATTAACTTAGTCATCAATTATAGCTTACCTCATAATTTTAGGCATCCCAACTTTTAAAATTTGTTTTGATACGATCAGAAGAACAATTCAATGTTTTTTTTTTGCAAAGCTATTGAGTTTATTTTGAATTGAAGATTCATTAACTAGCTTTGATTCTCATTCTTATTTCTTCTTGGAAACATTGCATTCCAAACATTTACAAATATATATACTATAAACACAAAATGTATTCAAACTATTCATTCTTGTCAATAATAAACTAAATTTCATAAATGACTTATAACAATTTCATTTTCTCGAACACAATTATGCATTAATTATACGGATAAAACCTACAGGTCTCATTAGACACTATCAAATCACATTAAACCTACACATAATAATCATTTAGCACCACATACCAACAATATGCTCGAGATTTTTATTATACATACAACTACGATTGGAAATAGGGAGAACTGTGGAGATGAAGAATTAAAATTTTCATTAAGAACAACCGTAGTTTCGGTTTTCTTGGATTCAAAATGTTTGAATTGCCTCTTGGGTAAAGATATCCAAGCTAGAAAACCCATGCCTTACTGTATACGAAGATCACCCCGTACTTTGCATGAAAAATCTTGAAGAATCTGTCTTGAAATCACCAAAGAAGAACCTTTCTATTTTTCTTATGTTTGTTACTTTTTTTGTGTCGTGAAGTTTGTATTAATAAATCGTGAATCTATTTCTTAGGAACTGATATTGAATAATTCAACTTGTGATAATTAAATAAATCAATTAGTTAATCACCAAAATTGATCTCCTAGATTGACTAAAACTAGGAGAACATTTGACCTAGCAAAATTTTAATAATTTGCTAAGTGTCTCTGCTTTGACTAGGAATTTAAGTTAATTAATTATGTTGCTAATTCAATTGATTAAGTGACCTAGTATTATTAATAAAGTACCCCTGAATCACTAGGACCATAATTAACTCCTTTGGACCATCCTAGGTTAGGAACTAGGATGTTTCTTTAATTAATTAGTTACTCGGCTAGTTAGCTAGCTAGCTAAGAAAGTTAGATACTAGAATTGGAACCTAGGTCCCACGTGACCCTTACGCGCACCTGCTACCTAACCGCCCTAACCCAATTCGGTTGAGGCTTGGTAGCTTGTGCTCTTGCACATACGTTGTTGCACATTTAATATCCAAGGACCCTCACTATGTCCTTGGGCACTACTTAATCTACATGATCATTTAAAATAATCATGTGTTATGGTACCTAGGCTTTACACTTTGATGCCTGTTACCTAATGTGTGAAGATTTCTGAAATTAAAATTTTTTTAACTTAAGATCTTTATTGCAGGTACATTTCCAAAAAAATCTTTGATTGGAGCATTTGAATATCAATCTATATCTTAATACATAGAAATTGGCTAACACCCTTAAGCCAATATTCTCTAACATGGCCAATATTACTCAATATTGGGCATTAGGATTCCTATGTACCCCATTACATATTCATAAAACCTAATAGACTCTTCACTAGAAAAATGCATTTTCTGGAATGTTACATTATCCCCTACTTAGGAACGTTCGTCCCTGAACGACACAACAAATCATTTTGAATAAAATAGGGTATTTTCGAAAAAAACATCGACATACTTAAAACATTAATCTTTGTGAATATCTGATTCACAACCTATACTGGATGAATCACATCACTAAAAGCTTATCAGAAGATTCATATATGAGATTGTGGAACTTCATTCTAAAGCTCACGTTAACTCAATGCGCATCACAAGTCATGCAACACAAAAATCATGTCAACGCTATACAAAAACAGCAACATGAATGTACTCATATAGTGTAAGTATAAAACACACAGTTATGGACTTAAAACACCAAAACCGACTAATACACTAATATTTTGAGTTTAAGAAACAAAATAAGACTTAGGAAGAAAATACCTAACCTAAAAAACATAACAAGTGAGGGTAACTGGATCTCATGTCAGCCTAGGCCTCCCATGTTGCTCCCTCAACAAGGTGGTTCCTCCATAACACCTTTACGGTGGCAACCTCCTTGTTCCTTAGCCGCTTAACTTGGCGATCTAATATTTCAACTAGAACATCTTAGTAAGTAAGGTTCTCATAAACTCCTAACCCCTCAACAGGCAGAATTGATGCTAGATCACCTATACACTTTTTAAGCATCGAAACATGAAACACTAGATGAATATAAGCCAAGTAATTCGGTAACTTCAGTTCATAGGCAACATTCCCTACTCGCTGTAATAGTAGAATGGATGTTGTATCACCTATACACTTCATAAGCATCGAAACATCAAACACTGGACGAATAGAAGCCAAGTCATTTGGTAACTTCAGTTCATAGGCGACATTTCCTACTCGTTGTAACATCTCATAAGGACCTACGTTCCTCGGACTCAACTTCAATTTCTTACCAAACCTCATCACCCCTTTCATGGGTGATATCTTCAGGTAGACTTGATCACCCAGCTCGAATTCAAAAGCCCTCTTCCTGTTATCAGCATATAATTATTGACGACTTTAAGTAGTAGCTAATCTATCCTGATCATTCTCACCTTTTTGATAGTCTCATATATTATCTTAGGGTAAAGGATGGAAGACTCTCCTACCTCAAACCACCCAACTAAGGACATACATATATTGCCATTCAATGCTTCAAAAGGTGCCATCCCAATACTGGAAGCTATTATTAACAGATAACTCAATTAGTGGCAAGTGATCATCCCAACTCCCCTTGAAGTTAATAACATATGCACTCATCATGTATTCAAAGGTCTTAATGGTACTCTCTGCTTGTCCATCCGTCTGAGGATGAAAAACAATAATGAGGTTCACTTGTGTACCCAAGATCTATTGTAAAGACCTCCAAAAGTAAGAAGTTTAATAGGCGCCCCTATCCGAAATGATAGATAAAGGGATCCCATGCCACCTAATTATCTCATCAATGCTGAGCTTGTCATAGTCTTCAACCCTGTATGTCGCCTTGATAGGAATGAACTGAGAAGACTTAGTTATCTTGTCAACAATGACACAAATGGAATAATGCCATTTCTTGGTCCTAGGCAGACCAACCACAAAGTCCATATTAATAGCCTCCCATTTGTATGTTGGGCTCACAATTAACTAGGTAAGATCTCAAAGATTAAGGTGTTCGTTCTTAACCTGGGTGTAATTGGGGCACTCCTCGACAAACATAGAAATATCTCGCTTCATACCTTCCCATCAATAGATATCCTTGAGATCATGATACATCTTGGTGGAACCTGGATTAGTGGAATACTTGGAGCCATGAGCCTCTGCATTGATATTAGTTCCTAGATTATCAATATTGGGCACACAAAATCTTCCCTTGTATCTAAGAACACCGTTGCCCCAAGGATAATGATTCATTCATCTTTCTCAATATTTAGTCTTTAAACTCTATTAGTACTAGGTCGACATGCTGCTTAGCTTTAACATCTACAACAAATGAGGATTAAGAATAGGAATTAACTGAAACACCTCCACTTGGTATATCTACAGTTGTACACCTATCCTAGCCAATTGGTGTACCTCTTTAAATAGCTCCTTCTTCTCATAATTAATCTGAGACACACTGCGTATGCTCAATAGGCTCAAAGAAACGGCCACTACATTCACCTTACCTAGGTAATAGTTGATACCAACAGAATCCTTGAGTAGTTCTAACCATCTTCTCTGACGAAGACTCAATTCTCTTTGTGTAAAAACATACTGAATACTTTTATGGTCAGTATATATACGAAAATGTACACCATATAAGTAATGTCTGCAATGTTTTCACGCAAATACCACAACATCTAATTCAAGATCATGGGTAGGGAAATTATTCTCGTGGATTTTCAATTATCTTAATGCATATGCAATCACCTGGCCATCCTACATAAGAACACATCCCAAACCTACTCGGGAAGCATTACAATACACCACATACCCTTTAAAATTCCTCAGGAATGTGAGAACTAGGGTTGAAGTGAGTCGGTGTTTGAGCTCATCGAATCTCTTTTCACAAGTTTCAGAACACTCAAACTTTGCCTTCTTATTTGTTAAAGCTGTCAATAGAGTAGCAATTGCGGAAAAGCACCCAACAAACCTGCGATAGTAATTAGTCAAATCATGTTCATTATCTTCACCGGTCTTAGAGTATATGAGCATGTCATATATTAACACTATAATGCGGATGGTGCAGTAGAGAGACAAAATGACAAGACAAGAAACTCATAATGACCATACCTAGTATGGAAGGCAGTCTTAGGATTATCCTCTTGTCTCACTCTAAGATGGTGATACCTTGATCAGGAATTTATTTTTGAAAAGAAACTTGAACATGGAGCTGATCATATAGATCATCAAATCTAAAAAAAAATCATAAAGAGACCCATACATAGAGTTAAATATAGAGAATGTTGGAACTTAAGACCCCTTTTTGAAATCATTTAGACGTAGATCCTTGAATGAAAGGAAGTTCAAGTATTACTTCCTTAGCTCAATTAGAAGAAACCCACGAAAATTTTTAAAGAAACGTCCACAACCCGACCTTCTAGGCCTTCCTTAACATTTAGCTTCTATGGGGTTTGGGAGAGTTCTTTCTTGATGGAGGGGTTTTAAATATATAAAAATGGGGTCTTTTCTAGGTCTTGGACTTTAAGAACCCTAAATAACCATCCATGGATCATAAACGACTTGGAGTGAATTCACCAAACACCCCAAGCCTTGGCAGCCTTTCAATTAGCTTTTGCAGGACAAATGTTGACTAATCCTAGAACGGGGCGTCGATTGGATTACGACACGCAATGATAGGAATTGATTCTTTTAGAGTGTGAAAATTTGGGAAAAATCTCCCCACCATGAATTATGCAGCTACTCGCAAGACGACTGGGCATCGACTGGACTACTGTCTTTTGATGATGGGCGTTAATTGGAGCAGTTTTAGCATATTATGCATAGAGTTGGGATACTCTTCTAGGGCATTCGGTAGGTCCAAGGGGGATTCATAGGTGGACATTAAACCCCTATATATAGTCATCTATGTCCTAGGAACTCGCATCATCAATTTCAACCAAAACGAACACATAAATCTTGCAAAAACATATAAAGATACACAAGTACTTTTTAAAGCACGTCTTTCTAATTTCATAGACGTTCTTAGACGTTTTAATCCAAAAAATCACCAAACTTTAGATTGCCTCAAGATATCATTATTAACCATTTTAAAAGAGAATTATTTCATAAGACACATGCGAAGTTCTAGTTCATCGTATTTCGTTTTAGGGGCGAAACATTCTCCCCCACTTGAAACAATATTCATCCTCGAATGACACTAAGAATTTTTAAGTACGATACGGACTCCACTCGAAGAATATATCACATCACAACAAGCTAAAAACATTTATAGACAATTAATCAACTTAACAAGGATCACCACTACACATTTATAAGCATTTTAGAAACATAACTTTTCAAACAAATTTCACAATATAAAACACCCTCATTTCTTAATTCATGGTGTAACAACTTTATATAATATTAAACATGATCATATACATCGTTTATACACACATTGAAACTAAAAATAATGAAAATGAGATTTCGTCAATTTTTCAAATGTCTTACATTGAACAATTATTCTTCAAAAAGAAGTATGAAAAATATATCAACAATTAATATTTCTACCAATTTAACATGAAGGCATGGAAATATGAGAGACGAGATCATATAAACTCATCTAATGTAAAACCAAAATGAATAGTGACTTACCGCTGCTTTCATTCCGGATTAGTCTCTTACTTAGTCTTGAGTACAAAGAAACAATTATTCCTTGTAGCATTAGGATCCGGTCAACCACTAGGGACTTGGTAAAACTTTTTCCCTTTTTTCTTAATTTTAGGGAAGTCCCTCATCTTTTGACCCTTATTACCAGTCCCAAAGAAATAATTTGTTCAAGCAAGACACTTACCCAAGTGTTGCTTTCTATAAGTAGGCCACCTAAACCTATCAAAAGTATAGCTACCTCTTTGGGATTTTTTGTTGGAATCCCTATCCTTGTTCCCCATGGAATACTCTTCATGATAGAACCCCTTCTTATATTCCCCTCTTTCCTTATTTCCCTAATCTTGGACTTCTCAATTTGTGGAGAATACAACATGAGCCTAGATATATCTAAGTCATTAAGGATTATTGTCGTACGTCACTCCTTTTTAACCAAGATAGACACTCCAATCTCCTATTTGTTCATCCTACACCTAGAGTTTGCTACTATGGTAAGGCCATACTTTGAGTGTTTGGTTAATTTGAGAGAGTACTACTTCACAGTAATTTCCCCTTTACAATGATTCATGAATTCCATCATATTATTCTCCATCCATTCTAATGGAATGAACCTATCAAGAAAAGTCTATGTGAACACTTCCCAATCTACAAAACCATTCCTTAAGGGTCTCTCATCCCTACATTTCTCAAACCACTCTTGAGCCACATCTTTGAGTAGATAAGCGGGTAGCTCTGCTCTCTCTATATAGGTTACACCCATAACACCCACAACCTTGAACACCTTATCTATGATTATTTGTGGATCCTTATTCACCTTAGTTCCATGAAAATTAGGAGGGTCCATCCTCATGAAATTCCAAATTCTCGAACCATGAGTACTTGCGTTAGGTTGAGGTCCAACTCCTTCGTTATCTTGGTCAGCCAAATGATTGGTGACGACTTGATCTTGAGTCTCCATGAGTCGGGTCAAATCAATAATGGTATCCCTAAACTCTGCGTTATTCCTAACCCCTTAAACATAGGGAGCTTAAGGACGTTGGGTCATTTGAGGCACTTTGGGAACTTGAGGTCCTTGAATTTTTTGAGGGGAAACCTCCTTATTCACATCCTCTTGGCCAACTCTAGGGACTTTCTCACGACGGGGAGGGATCCTTTCATTATCTAATCCTTCATCCTCCCTCCTAGTTGTTGTCCTCCTTGTATTCATGTCCTACAAGCACAAGAGAAGAGGTTGAGAAAGACATCTTATAGAGCCAAATCAAAGGCACAATACTATAATAATGAAGAAAGTGAAACTTCTATCGCCTTATAACCTCTCTCTCACAAGTGTGTCGCCACTCACACCAATGAGCAAGACACCACTAAACGTTTCTTTGGAGGCATTAGACCCTAAACTATATTTTAAAATTTAATGCTCTGATACAAAGTTTGTCACGACCCGCAAGTACACACCATTAGAAATAACCACCATCAGATCAGAAAAAGGCGTACTTGACCTTTTGTAGGTCTTGTAATGGACCCTTATCTATAATTCAATACACAAGACATGAAAAGTTGTGTGTAATTAAAACCTTTCACGATATTAATAATTATAAGGAAATATGTTTTATAAATACTAATGAGTAGTATAATCATCACAAGCCATGTTGAAGACACAACATAAATATCTTAGGGACCATTCCTTTTCTATGGAATGATAATACATGATAAGTCTTAATAGTAGAAACTATAGAAATATAAACTATGACCTAGTATATATGAGGACATAGTTAGTCTTGACAGAGTTGATTCCCAATCTTCACTTCTAATCTTCAACTTTCCTCGGACATATATTTATAGATTATAGAATAGTATAGAGTTAGTACAAAAATTGTACTAAGTATGACATATGCAAAAACATGTTAAAAATGACATTTTACTTGAAATAAGTTCTCATGCTAATTAAGTATAACCTTCACGCATATAGAAGTAAAACATCATATGAATCATCATTTAAAACATAAAATTGAACTTCCATAATTTTAGTACCAAAAAACAAATTATAGTGAACTCAAGAAATAATTTGAGTGTGCTTTGTATGAAGGAAAACATGTTCTAGAAAATGTTTTTCAAATTTCCCATGTTTGGTTGGGACAAAAGTTTTAGAAAATGTTTCCCAAATCAACTCATTTTTATTAAAATTTATGAAAATGACTTCCATTCAAAAATTAAGGAAAACATTTTCCAAAACTCGCAATTACAAACTACATTTTTTTAAAGAAAAACATCAATTTTAAAAATTATTAGGTTATTCAATTTTATTTTTTCACCCAATCCATAACCCCCACCCACCCACCAGCAGACCCCCCCAACCCCACCCTTCCCAAAAACATAATTTACTTTATTAAAATATTTTTTAACTTAAAGTTTTTATTTTTAAACTCATAACCCCCCCCCCCCCGCCCCCCCATTATCCCCACCCACTCCCAACCCCAAAAATTTAATTTTGTTTTTTTAAAATGCTATCAACTTGAACATTTTTTTATGTTTTCCTTCCTACCCCCCATCCCACCCAACCACCACCATTCCAAAAAATAATAAATTTATTTTGAAATAATATTTTCAATTTCATAAAAAAATTTAACTTTAAATTAAATATGTCTCTCAAAAACATTTTTTATTCATAAATCAAACACTAAAAATCATTTTCAAAAAATATTTCCTACTCACCAACAAAACATGAGAAAATAAGTCCAAAATCTACTTGTTTTCAAAGAATCATTTTCTAGAAAATCATTTTCCATGGAAAACATTTTCATCCATACCAAACTCACCCTACAGAACTTCATACTATCTTAAAATGAACTCATTACCTTTGAAGTTTCCTTAACCAATGTTATTGTAACGTCCCTTATAATGAGCTAGGTTTAACTAGAGAATAACATGGGTGTCATAATGTTTTAAATTAATAAAATTGTTACTAATATTTTTCTTATACAGTATAAAATTTGGAAGTGTTTGGAGGTCAAATGTCCAATACATTCGGAAACTAGTCGATGTTGAACTAGAGTGTGTAGTGTTTTTTAGTAATTTTTTTGGGGATGGTTTGAGGGTGAAATTGAGTATCCATATCTCATAAGTTTATCCTAACATGTAAAGGGTTGAAAAGTTTGAGAATGACACCCCAGTGACCAGCCAAAGGGTCCCCAAGGAGGACTCAAATAAGGACACCAAAGCTGTCGCGCAAGCAATAATATGGTAGTGGCTGCGCGTCGCGCATCTGAAAATCAGTGGGAAAAATTCATTCCATGCGATGGGGGAATTTCAAAAACCATTCTTTTTCCGAATTTTCCAGAAACGTGATTTAAAATGCCTCCATGACGCGCAATAAACTCCTAGGTTTGGCCTTGTCATTTTTAAGTCAAATTTGAATTGGTTAAACTGCTCAATAAGTGCAGGGGTCTTTTGGTTATTTTGGGGATGATTTATTGACGGTTATTGAGTCTTTCTATACCCCTTAATTTACCATAATATCTCTATGCTATTGAATTTTTATGTAGTTTGAGTAAGGCTATTGAATTATGATAAAATCATATTAGAATTGTTTGTATGCTTCCTTAAATACATAAATATATGTTATATGACCTTTGTTTCATTTTCTATTGTATGTATTATTGAATTGGTGATCATGACCATGGTTAAGGGCCTTTTAGTAATGTGTTGGATGATTTCTCTATGGATTAAAGTGGATTTGTTTGAAACTGCCCTAATTATATTTATATTATGTAATTTAGGTCTTAAATTATGTTTTGATTTGTATATTAGGATTTTTTGGGTAATGTATTTATGTGAAGTATGATCATAACTATCTACATCTAATTTCAATTAAATTATGTGTTGTTTTATTGATGTTGTTAGGTGATCATGCTATACTATGACTATGTCCTTTTATGTGTAATTTAAGGTTTAATTTATTATCCTTCCTACTTTGTTATATGAGTCTTATGATGACTATAATGAAGGTTCTATTGTAGTTTATAGGGTCAACTATGGTTAACTTTGTTATGCTTGTGTGTTTCTTAATGTTATATGATGTGATAAAGTGAAGTGATGATGTGTCTTATTTTGATACACTTTTGGTCCTTACTCGATAGATATTGAATGTAAATGTGAGATTCTTGACTTAGTATGCTAAATCTCCTTAGTCTTGTATATGTTATAGATATATGGCCTTGAACATAGTTAGAAGGTCAAATTATGTGAAACTTTAAATCTAGTTAAGAAGTTATAATATCCTTGAAGTTTAAAGTCGTAAAGGTATCTTTCTTGTGTGAATGGGTGACTTAGGGTTGGTTGGCATGAACAACAAGAAATCTTCCTTAGGAAATTCATTATGCTATCCTCTTTACCATTGTAGGTAGCTTCAATGGACCCTCTCTCGTACGGTGAAATGTATGTGGGTTATGAACTTGATATGGAACCTCTTCATGTGATTCTTTATGTGAAATACAACATGGGAACAAAGGCTATCACCGAGTGAGTATGGTTTGGGCAGTTTCTCTATATAAGATGACATTAGAGAAAAAAGAAACATTTCATATTCCTTAACCATATTACTACATGAGATGCATCATAGTTCTATCATTGCCAAGTATAATACCCTACATCGAAGAAGGTTTATGACTATGGATTCCACGATTATCTAACATGGTCTATGTCTGTTATTGCCTATTCTCATCATGTAATATACATTCTAGTGTTGGATAAGTACTATAAAGTTTAGGTAGTTGAATGGGATGCTATCTAGACATTGCACGACTAGGGTTTGAATACATTAGTGTGTGAGTGCCCTTGGTCTTCTCCATTACCATTATGTGAATGTCTTTAAGCATTGAATATCTCTTAAATGGTCTGATGAGCATAATGACGTAGATGAAGGAATGTTAAAGAAAAAGTACTAATGTAGAGTAGATTGGAGGATTGCTTAGGTAGGCTTGAAAAGGTTGTATGGGTGGTTGCTTCATGTCTTACTTAGTCGAGTCTTAGAGTAATTCTATCTAGGAAGTGCAACTAATAAACTGAGACTAATCTTATCCTAGGTACTCTAAAGAATGTCTTTGGTTAGTTTGTGAAGGGATTGTATGGGTGGTTGTTTCATAACTCACTCAAGTGAGCGTTAGAATCACCTTTGGTAGGACAATTTGATGTTTATGTGTTTCTGATGTTATGTATTGTATTTAAAATTCCATTATCATGATTTTATGCATTATGCCATAATTAGTACATGTATTTGAACAAATTCTGTTTTATTATCTCTTAAGTGATTAATAGGAGAAGAGCATTTTAGGAGCAAAGATTTGATTATAGGATCTTTCAATCAAGGTTGAAGTATGTACTCATTTGACTCGAGGTCATCACTATCTTATATTTCTTTGATTAAACCATTGTTGTATACTTAGTAGTACTTTATTTTGATTGTATGGGACGTGTCCCAACTCTATTTTGGAGTCTATAATTTAACAATATGAGACATATTATTTTATTAGGTTCTATATGAATGAGATTTTGAAAGACTATTCGAATGTTTGGGGAAAATTTTAATTCTACACTAATTTTAATACATGTTTATGCAATAAGTGGTACGAAAAGGCTTGTACAAGACCTTTGAGATGTCTAGTACGTCATTCTTCGATTCGATAATTCTCTAACTTCTATTTGGTACTCTAGGGTCGTTACAAAATTTGTATTAGAACATAGGTTATGAGAGTGGTCTTAGGAATCAAAAGTCTCATCAAGTCACATCTAGTAGAGTCGCTTCATTAGTGTGATTTTTGACACCTCAATGAGGGAGAGGCTGTAAAACAATAGAGTTTCCCTTCTATTCTTTTCCTATGTGCCGCCGTAGAGTAAAAAGTAATGTGTGTCATTTCTTATGGTTTTCCTTGTATTTATAAGATATGACTACTAGAAGGATAGCCGCTAGAAGGGCTGAACAGTGGACGGTGAATAATTAAATTCCTCCTCAAGTGGAACAAGTTGAGCAATTTCATCAAGATGGACAAGTTCCACAAGGTCGTCAAGGTGCTTAAATATCATAAAGTCCCTATTGTAGGTTGAGGGAATTATTTTCCGGTTATTAAGCCAAACATGACTAATAGAGAGATTAGAGAGGCTCTACATACTTCAGCCCGAGCCATGACTATTCATGTGAATAGGGGTGTTGAGCATAAAGTGAATGCTATTGAGAGTATCATGAACTCTCGGTTGAGGGACTTTGTGAGGATGCATTGTTACAATCCAATGTAACTCCCTAGGCTTAACAGGCATCTTCTTCCTCTAAGAGGACTGAGACAAGACTCTAAGCATTTGTCATAGAAAAAATTAAGTCACGAAGCGGATTAATTAGAATTTTTTCTTTTATAGCAAGATGGTTTACATTGTTCTCTACATACAAATCATACATAGGCTTCACCCAATTACAACATAACAACTCATAGGAATTTAGTCTAATACTTTCTATTATATCAACCATCTAAATGAAGTCCAACAATTCGGGAAAAACCCTTAGACAAATCCATAATTTCAAAATAGACCTTACTTCATTTTTTTCAAAAAATAGGAGTGAAATGAGTCTTTATTGGATGATACAAGTACTACTATGATAGAGTGTGTTGTAGCATCTTCGAACTACATGGCATACATAAATATGGAGAGTCTACTTCAAGCCTTCTTGCTTTATCCTTAATGATACCTCAACGGCTCGAACCTATAATGGTTGGGAAAAAGGAAGAGATATGTGTTAGTACAAAACACATGTACTACGTATGGTCCCTATGCATAAAAATATCATAATCATATCAACATATAAATAACTCAAACAACACCTTTGTAATGCTAAAAATAACTCCCTTAACCCTATACAAAGATAAGTATCACATTAAGCAACCCATTTCATAGTTGCAATATATTCTCTATATAACATGTTTCATACCTCAAAACTAGTCATAACTTATAAACATATCACAACCATAATCATAATTATAAAAGAATATGACTAGCATCATCCTAAACCTATCCCACATGTGCAATGTGTAAGAGAAGTCTCATACCCTTTATAACAACATGTGGTAATCTTTAAGACAACCCAAATAGATTTCACATACATAACTTGTTTATGCCTTTACATTAGGTAAATAAGTACCATAACAGAAATGAGACCATGTGAGCTACATGGAATCCGTTGTTCTACTCCAACACCAAAATGATAGGGTTAAAAATTGCCTAAGGTGAAACTGTTCGTACATAGCTATTCTAGAGGAATACACTAAGCTAGAGTCCTATGTGTGAACGTAGTTAAGGGAAAAGGATATTGTTTCTAGAAACATTGACTATCTTATCTTGAAGGTTTCAATCGCACGAGGCAACACATATCTTTTGAATACACACTACTACTCATAAAGAAACCTAGTAGGAGGCTGGAATTACTAACCTGAGACCTCCATATCATTTAAATGCCCTTCGGTGCTAAGATATTATTCCCTTTAGTAATCATTATAGAACATCATACAAGTTCACATTAGCCTGTTCTAGAGCCTTATGTAAATATATTATTATAATATCTCATAGGTGATCATAAATGAGAACTATCCTTTCACATTAGATACATTATCATAATCAGGAGAAGCTACAATCAATAATAAAATAATCATATCATAATATACTTACGTAATTCATTGCAATTTCATGAATCTAGTTTTAGGGATGAGGGATTCACAAGTAGATTTCACCTTGTTATATCATAACTATAGCTTAAGTAGATTTCACCGTGCATAATAGAGATCAAAAGAGAATCAAGATCGTACCTTGTTGCCCTTCATGGGACATAATACTTCAAAAACCAATAACTCACAATCAACATATGAAAAAGGTAAATTCATGAAGTATTAACATAAGTTATATCAAAGTAAACAAGTGAGATGTGCATCACCCTCATCAATTCACCTTAATCAATCCAAGAAATTAGGGATTTGGGGAAAACAGATGGGTCAAGAGAAAAATTCATTGGAAATCGTTAATTAACCATTGATTAATACTTTAAAAACATTAATTCATCACCATTGATTCACAAGATTGTCTTAGAAAGATGTCCCGTGTTTTGAGAAAAAACCATTCTTTTGGGGGGATTTTAAAAATAATCTTCTGAAGGACCTCTTGGGGAAATTACCAATTGTAAAAGAAACCATACCTTATGGAAGAATCACCACGAAATTGAGTAGAAACTTGAGGAATTTTGTCTTATTCTTCAATCTTCAAAGCTTCTTCAATGGAGGTTGAATAGATAGAGAAAGTATAGAGAATTGGGAGAAATTCAGTTTTGATTTGGGTGAGTAAATGTGAGAAAAAACTGATGCGAAGTCAATATTAGGCCCCCCATGAAATACAAAAAGAACACTCACTTAATTGGACCATTTAATGAGTTCAAACTGGAATTCTATTTTGTGATATTTCATCTAGGAACAAGTCCGCGTCGTGGAGCTGTTCCATCCAAGAAAAAATGTTCTTACTCTTGGTTGCTTGCTTGGTCCATTGTGGGGTCCCTTCGTGGAATCCTCAGGCGATCTTCTGGGGGTTGTACCTGGATGTTTTAACCCTATATAGTAGGTTTTACCCATTTAAAGTTCTTTTTAAGAGTTTTGGACTCCATATTACCCTCCGAAAACTTCACCAAACCTAGGGAGGTCAACTAGTTAATGTTTTGCTAGTTTCAAAACATTAAGGCTTTTTTTAATTCTATGGGTCCAAAACATCTCAGGCAAGTTAGTTACAGTTATTTTGATCTATTACAATCATTTTTAAACATATAAAGCTCTATTATGTCATGGAAAATTTCGAGTGTCCCATTAATCCTTTCGTATTTTTTTGTCTCTAAGGTGGGAGAAGATCCCTAAGAGTTCTAAGATTGTGTGTACAAGGTGTTGAGTGTCATGGGGTGACTTCTAGGGAGAAGGTGGTGTTATCTTCGTACCATTAAGGGAGGTATCTCTAACACCCAATAATTTCCATGACACATACTAGTGCCTCATATGCTGTATAAGGATGATCTTTGACCTAAAATAGTGTAAATAACTTGTTTGAGAAGTATTGGAGCCAGAGCATAAAAGAAAGGCAAATAACGTCTGAAAACATGCTAAATTAAACTAGTTTATATCCCTATGTTTGGTGAAAGTTTGGTAGCTTCTATGAAGTAAAAAACTTGTAAAAAGTCTTTAAATAGGTAAAATGTAGTATACATCATAAAAACGAACAGTCCTTTGGGATGACACGAATATGGGAGAGCATGCTTCCAAAATAGCATGCGTGCAGCCATCACGGATGGATCCAAACATGGATTCGTCATGCGGGGCCTACACGAGGTCCAGTGTCTCAAGCTTGATTTTAAAAAATAAATTTCGAATTAACCTTGTGAAGCGTAGAAAAATCCCAGATTCGTAAAAGCCGTATTTTGAACATTTTGACTTCACAAAAAGACCCATTAAGTGAGGCGTCTTTTGGGTAATTAGTGAGTGACTACATAAAGTATTAGGGCCGGTTTTAGAATATTGTTAATATAAAAATCATATTTCAAAATTTCAATAAAAAATCACTTTCATTTGCCAACTTCTCCCATTCTCCAAACAATCATTGAAGACCAATTGAGCTCCAAGAAGAAGATCAAGCCTTCAAGTTTTGAACCCAATTTCGTGGATTCATCATTCATATGGTGTTAATAATTTAACTCCTGGGATCATTTTCCTCAATAGGTCCCTTAAATAGATGATTTCTAAACTTCCCAACATCTTCATTTTTCTTATGCACAACGGTCATCATTAAAAATAAAATTATGAATCAATTGGTGTTAAATATGATGAATTAATGTTGTTCATGTAAATATTGATATTTAATTGATGACATACTACGAGATTTCTCTATAACCATGTCCTTCTCCTAATTTTGTGAAAACATTGATTTGAGATGGTGAATTGTAAAGATTATGACCATATAGATTGACTACATTGTTGTTAATTATGCTATTGCTTCTGGAATTTACCTTTTTATATAATTAGTTGTGTATTCTCGGTAATGGAAGTATGGAGGTTCTTGATGAAAAACCTTTAAAATCCAATACCCATGGAAAGCCTAACATGGGTGACATACAGTCTAAACACTGTTTGTGAGTCCATTTTTAATGAATATGGGTCATTTAGAAGGTTTAAGAACTAAAATGTCCAAGGATGTACAGGAAGTTGGTTTACAGAAATGTTTGTATGCCTTACACTTTTTTCTATTTTTAGAAGTTGGAAACGTATGAATATCTGTTGAAAGATAGGTAATGGAAGTTTGAGTTTTTTATGATTATAACGTCCGGGTACGACTCCCAAGAACCAACTAAGGGCCCTTGAGGAAAAACCTTGCAGTTTTATCCAGCATTGCCGAGAAGTGTGCATCACTGGGCTAGACGACAATCGGTAAGTGGTTCAACAGGGTGTCAAAGGCCACCATCATCCATCACTAAAAAAAGTTTGTGAAGGACCGTGTTTACCTAGCTACTGTTACACTCGACGAAAAGGGACGACGGGGCGTCATTTGCTCTACATGGCGTCAAGGCCACCGTCATCCTATACACACATAAATTGGAGGAAGCCCCGCCTGAAAAGTCTCTACTAGAGATGAAGGAAGTGCAGGATGGAGGGGGGTTTTCTGTTGACCCACTGACGGACCGTCGATAGGGTCTCATCTGTGATGGTCGAATTTAACAAATGGATTTTAATGATTTCAATTAAATTAATTAAATGGTTTAGGGGTTAGATAGTGATTAAATGGAAACTAATTAAGTTAATTAACATCCTCTATCAATACCCCTAACCCTCATTAACCTAAAGCCAAACTCTCTAAATAAACTCTCTTCCTTCTCTCTTATTTCTCTCTCTACAAGAACTCACCATTCAAGGCTAGCAAGAACTAGGGTTTGGGGGCTTAATGTAACGACCTGTTTAGTCGTTTGAGTAGCAGAATTTATTTTTGGGAAAAACTGGCTGAATGCGACGGACACCACGACGGACCGTCGTGGGCACGACGGACCGTCGAGGGTGTCCCGTTCCAAAACACTAGGAATTATGAAATTGAGTGTTGAAACTGAGTCTCTGAACTCTGTGACGGACCTGCAGGACGGACCGTCACAGTCACGACGGACCGTCGTGAGCCCCCGTGTCAAAACACTTAGACTCTTGAGAAATTGGTGCTGGGAGCAACTCTCTGTCCGTCGTGACGGAAGTGCAGGACGGACCGTCGTATGCACGACGGACCGTCACAGACTCCTTGAAGGAATTTGAGTCCTTGACGAACCTGCGTGACGGACCATTGCAGGCACTACGGACCGTCACAGGTTCCGTAATCCCAGTCGGGGTCAGAATTCTGGTTAATTTTAAAGGGGTGTTTTGGACTATTCCGGCTTTAATTTATAAAGTTAGTGGGTTAATGTTATTAGTTCAATTCCTTGGGGGTTGAAAGACTAACTTTGAGTAACTTGGTGGGTTGGTTTCATTACTTTTGAAACTTGAAATCTTGTGATTTAGGGTAAGAAGAGAGGAAGGTTGGAGGAAGAAAGAGAAAGAGAAAGAGAAGAGAAAAGAGGCGCTTGAGAGAGAAGGAGCAAGGATTTCTTGAAGACTTCTTGCTTGAACACAAATCCTTGGTGAAGGTAGGTTATGGTTTATGCTATTTGTAGTAAACTCTCAATAGCAAATGATATGTATTGGGTATTCTTGTAAATCCTTCTATATGCTTAATTGTATGATTGTATGAGTATGATTATATGTTTGTGATGAAATAAGCATGATGAAGCTTGTGAACCCTAAATCTTGATGAAACCCTAATTTTACTTGTTATGAGA
>JAPDHL010001909.1:9008016-9088269 GCA_032847665.1 Solanum chilense | reverse complement strand
ATATGAGGATCGGAGTGCCACGTTCCGGCACCAGGATAGAAATGAGGATCGGAGTGCCACGTTCCGGCACCAGGATAGAAATGAGGATCGGAGTGCCACGTTCTGGCACCAGGATAGATATGAGGATCGGAGTGCCACGTTCTGGCACCAGGATAGAAATGAGGATCGGAGTGCCACGTTCCGGCACCAGGATAGAATATGGATCGGAGTGCCACGTTCCGGCACCGGGATAGAATATGGATCGGAGTGTCACGTACCGACACGAGAGGATTAAATTATGAATCTTGAAAGATGTTAATATGCTAAATCTATGAACCTGTTAATGAGTATGGTTTTGAGGCTTGAGTCCTCCTGGATGAACTTGGTGATATTTATTGATGATTGTAGTATTTGTTGTTACTACATGTTGAGTATTATAGTTGATTTGTGAGATTAACTGATATATACTGTTTTCTATTCTGAGTTGGCCGATGATACCTACTCAGTACGTGTGGTTGTACTGACTCCTACTTGTTTGTTTCTTTCTTGTATTTGTGGAGTGCAGCAACCGTGCCGTCGTCTTCAATTCGACCGCGATTCTAGCCAGTCTTCACTGTACCGGATCTCAGGGTGAGCTATGCTTCTAGCTTGGACTGGATCTACTTCTTCTCGTCTTGATGCCTTGAAGTTCCGGCATGGACTAGCTTTCATTTGTTTAACTTCTTAAAATACTCTTAGTTTAGTAATTTGAGGATCGATGTTCTTGTAATGATGATTTCCGGATTTTGGGGATAGTTAAGTATTCATTTGTCGTTATTGAGTTAAGTCTTCCGCGTTGTATTTGGTTTAATTTATTTGAGTTTAGATTGGTTGGTTCGCTCACACAGGAGGGTAGTGTGGGTGCCAGTCGCGTCCCCGATTTGGGTCGTGACACTTAAATAGGCTAGATTCTTCATCAAACTGCTGAGAAATACAATGTATGGGTTCTATTCACCTTTCAGATCCTTTCTTAAAGGGTTCCTTCAAAATGGATTTAAAAAAGTTTAGTTTTCTTATGGGTTTCATTAAATTATGAAATTGAAGTTATCGATTCAGTTGTTAGTGAATTTTTAGGGTCTTATTTAGTAGATTTACATGTAATTCAACTTGTTTATGATCATTATTTATGGTTTTGTCAAATTTAAGAACATGATCCTTTATCCCAAACCCTAGGTAGTAATCTTGACTTATGTTTTATGTTAATAATTCAATTGAGTTGGTTGTTGATTAGATTATTATCCTATGGTGCTATTATTGTTGAATTAAAAAAAATTATAGGTCTATCATGCTAGTTCTTGAGATGTAATTTTGGTTATGAATTATAATGTGAAATAATCCTGTGTATTTTGTCTGAAGTTGTGATCTAAAGATGAATTGTGTTATAGAGATGCAATTGGCCTTGTTATTCTATTGATTATATTGTGCTATGAGGTTACTCCCCAAGTTTTGTTGAGTTACGATTCGATGGTAATACCTTAATGATAAACTATGAGGAAGACTTGGTAAGTCTTAGAATCTCTATATTTATTTCTAATTCAGATAAATTGATTAAGCTATAATATTACATTGGAGTATGCCTTATATTAGGATTATAGGGTGGTATGATGATGAATTTAAATGTCTTTACTATGTTGTGAGGTTGAGTAAGGTGTATGTGCTATAAATGGATTGTGAAAACTATCAATGTGGCATAATATGTTATGAAATGCTAAAGTGTTAACCTCACTTATATAGATTGGCATTAAAGGACTTAAACTCAGACAATTCTTATTGAGATATTGATAATGATAATTATAGAAGGGGTAGACCCTACGGCCTAAATTAAGTTATGATTGATAATTAAAGGCTTAAGATATTTCAAAAAGGGACTCTAGCTTAGCAGTGACTGAACTAGATAGAGGAGTGTCCCTTCCCACATATGGAAGGTACGAGAACTACATTACTCTCGAGATTTGAGATCATAATGCATGGAGCATAAAGAGGATCCCAATTAAATGTCCTAGTTCTTGAACTATGTTGTCCCCACACGAATACTAGCTAGTGGATCCACTTAGTTGCTATGTTTTATGTTTGGTCTACCTTGGCAATAAGTCTGCCTTCTTTCGGTGCAAGGTTTTAGGACACCGGATTCCACACTAGCTCATGTGGTCTATGTCAGTTAGGGCAATATATTCCCAAAATGATAAAAAATAATTAAAGGACGTGAACTCTAATTTGGATAAATCTAGGGCTCTAGCTTAGTTTAGGTAGGGGTATGGGACTCTACCTAGACATTGCACTAGTTAGTCTAGAGGGGAGTCTTAGGAGGATGTTCTTATATTTTTATTTTTTGATAATAATATGATGTGTATATATATATGATGACCATGTCATATTGTTGATGCTATATGTTTATTAGTTAATTTATGTATATGCCTTGGATTATAATTATAATTTTAAATGAAATGCAAGCCTAAATACCATGATATAAAAAGTTTGACATTGGTCATGTTTTCTTGTTGATGATACTTGATTGAGTAAGGTTATTGGACTTTTCTTGGTCATTGTACTCGTGAATTGATAAGGACTTGTGAGTAGTTGTCTTTCTTATTATGATATGTTTAACTCTTATTTATTCTTGTGATATTATTAGTTGATTTTAGGTTGTAGTAAATAATGATTCTAGGTGTGTTTGGATAAGTGTTACTTGTTGAGATAGTAATCTTGTTTGTTTGATTAGTATGACTTAATTGACTTTGCATTATGCCCAAAAAAGGATTATAATAGCATGATTTGATAAAAGTCCCTTTTTAGAATATTTTGTTTGTGTATGTGCATAAGATTTCATACTTAGTACATGTAGAGTACTAACCCAATTTTCTTTGCTTGTCTTAAACATTTTATGTTCTGGTCATGGAAGAGTTTGGAAGGAGATATTATTGAAGGCTTGGATTCTTCCTTTCATCCAAGTAGGGTAGATCCTCAACTTTCGAGGCAAATTCATATTCTAGATTTTGTCCATGGTATGAGCTTATTGACTCCAACATTCATTTCTTTGTTAATTGAATATTGTACTTTTGTATGACTACATGGTCTTGTTGAATGGATTTAAGGGCTATGCCCATATTGTGATATTCGTTTAGATAGTATGAGACGAGATAATTATTTAGACTATTTGTATAATTTTTACATCTATATATGTATAATAAAAGTAGAAGTCTATGTAACCTTCCAATATGAAGGGTCTACGTATACTCGATATGAATATGTATTCTGTTTATGTAGAGGTCTATGTAAACCTCCATGTAGAGAAACTAAAAGTTTTAAATTTTTGCATATATTTAAATCTATGAATGTAATGGCATGAACTAAGAGGCTAGTCTTAGTCCATAAAAGGATGACAACACCGGCTACGTATAGGGGGTAAACCCTGATGAGACACTTGGAAGGGCAATGAGGTATGTTTATCGGTTCTTCTAGGATTCAATGAGGAATTATGAGTTACTTAGATAGTAATGCTTAAAGGTCTAATGTGTAGTTGTGATGTTTATACTTAGGGTTCCTCATCCTTAACCCTAGACTATTGAATTTCTTATGAATTTATGGAAGTATATATGATTTATATATGATTGAAAGTAATTTCTCGTGATTATAGTAAAGTGTTAGGTGAATGGTTTACTCACTTATGAGGATGTTTCTAAAGTTAAACGATTGTTCTCACTTGTGATAACATGTTTGTGTAGGTGTCTTTAAGAGACTAATGTTAACTTATATGATGAAATAATATGATTACTAAGGCGAATAATTTCTTAGCACCGAAAGGGAATGTAAATGAGATGGAGGTCTCACGTTAGTATGTCCAACCTCCAACATGGATTTCCTCATGTTAATAAATCTAGATTCCCAAATTATGTGTTGTATCATTAAAAAGAAACCTCCACGTTAGTAAGTCAAGTTTCTAGCAACAATCTCCTAGTCCCTTAACTATGATCCCACAAATAATTCTAGCTTAGATGATCGACTTAGATAGCTCCTTAAACATTTTTACACCTTAGGCAACTGTTTATCCTCTCTTTTCGGTGTGGGAGTAGAACACGGATTCCATGTAGCTAACATGGTCTCATGTAGCTTATTGCACATATTTCCCTAATTATATAGTAAATGAATGAGTTAAGTATGTGAACTCTTGTTAGGGTTGTCGTGAAGGCCACTACATAGGGTAAGGGAGGGTATGAGACTTCTCTTATTGATCAAGTAGTCTTCTTTTATGATTATGTATATGTTTATGAGCATGTTGATAAATTATAATTAGTATTCATATATTAAATATTTCATGATGAATTTATGAGAATATGTTGTAAGTATTAAGTGGGTTGTTTAATGTGATAGTTAGTCTTCGATAGGGTTATCGGGTTCTCTTTTTGTCATTGCATAAGTATTAATTGGGTGATCAACATGTTAGGTTGATATTATGTTGAATTCAATTTTTATGCTTCTTTTATATTCAAGTTGAGTTAAATTAATAGAAATCACGATTTTTGACTAAATTGTCCTTTTCTTACTCATTGATGATTTTTTTTTATAGGAGTCATACTTAGTTCATGTGGTTTTTACTAACCCATATATCTCCCTTTTTCTCCAAAGATTTTTGGTTTGGTCCATTGAGGTTATTCCTTGCTATTGGAGAAGAAGACTTTGATCTTTCCTAAATCAGGCAGTAAGTCCACTTGAGTTCGGAAGATAGAAACACTCATCAAGCCTATTACTTTTTTCTATGTTTTGATACAATTATTCAATTCTTATGATGGACCCTTGATTGTAGGCTATATGGGAATATTGTAATAGTATGCCCAAACTACTGTGATTCATACACTGGTAGATTCTTTATATATGAGATGAGACTTTAGACTCCAATATGATTTGTTATGACAAAAATGAAGTATGTGTATAATTTGTTTGTGAGGATTCTACATAAACTCTCTCTATAATATGTGAGAAGCCTAAGTATTTTCTCTATATTGAAAAGCTTTAAATTTTTCTGCTTTTTTGACCTATGATATGCTATGTTGTATGCTAAAGGCTTGTCTTAGTTCTCTTTGAGAATGACGACGCCGAAAACTACTCGGGTGTACTTTTGGTCGTTACAAATTTCAAATCAGAGCATGGGGTTGAGTAATATTAGGATTGATGTCTCAGTAACCCACGTGTACATAGGGTCTTATTCATAACTTTGAAGAGCGCCACACTTATTAATGAGAGACTATGTGATTCTTAAGAAAGTTCACTTTCTTGTTATACTTTAGTCGTACCTAAGAGTCATAACTCTATCTAGTGCTTTCTTGTAATCCTTTTATTATTCTTATAAGCAATGACTACAAGCAGGCAAAATGCTCGAAGGGCTGGACGTACAAGGTCGACTCAAGGCATATCTATCTAACATCATGGACGTTCTTGGTCGTTTTACCTCAAAACTTCACGATCCTTAAACCACTTCCGATGCATGACATATTTACTCAATTAAGAACCTTAAAAAACCATGGAACACATACAACCACATTTAGACATTTAGTGAGTTAATCGTCAAACGTTTTAGTTGTCCGTTGACGTTTGACTTCCAACACCTCAAATACTTTAGCTACTGCCTCTATAAGATATATTAAACATATTTAGGACCTTAGATTATCAATATCAACATGTTAGGATCTTTTTAACCTATGTCATTTTCGGGGTCTTACACATTCGGAATGCATACTTAGTGCAACGAGTAGATCGTGTCCCATTCACCAACTACCCTAAGTAGTACACTATTTTAAAAGGCTTACCACCACGACTCACCTTTTGGAATGTCTAATTAGTGCAATGGATAGATAGTGTCCCATACAAACACCTAAACTAATCATTACATCCTTTTAGGAGCCTTAGCCCATTCAATTCATATAAGACTCACCAAGCTTCTCTTTCGGAATGCATACCTAGTGCAATGGATAAACAGCGTCCCGTTCCACTACCTACCCTAAGTTGTACATTCTTTTAGAAGACATAGCATTTTCATCTCTTTTATGGGGGATTAGGTTAACCCACCTAGACCATGAGAGATAGACATGGAATCATGTATTAACCCCTATCGGATGAGGGATCCTCTGTTGCCTATAGTAAGGTCAATCTCTTACCTTTTACATGGCTGGCACAATAGCTACACCTATTGGGCCCATAGTTAAGGGATAAGGAGATTGCTACTAAGTAACTCATTCTAAACTAAGTAACCCCTTCTTCATATACTCACGGTGCTAGGGATAACCCCCATGTATTCTATACATTATATACTAAAGGTAAAGGATAACTAATGAACACCACATCTCAACTCACGAAGGGAATTAATCATCTGACATATCCTAAAAAGCGTGTAGGATGTAGTGAGGTTGCTACTAAACACATCATCTCAACTCATGATGAGTGTTTACCTTAAAACTCCTCTTTTAACTTAACTTAGCTTCATTTATTCATTGAACTGTGAGTGTGTGTGCACACCCTTCACATAAGCACTATTTCATTCACATTTAAATTCTATACATGCTTAGACCTTCATTTATCACCTCAGAAACTTTGCATGCTTCACATATTCACATATTTTATGTAAGCATACTCTCTAGCATACCTCACATAATAGACTCATGAATCACATTTAAAAATAGTAACATTATTATCATCTTACTCTACCTAAAAAGTCTTCATGTCCTCAATCACAATCAACAAGTAACTTAACATTCGTCCAATTCAAGTAAACACCGCCACGAAGAAGGTGGGTGATACAACTCAAGATCAATTTATTATAAAAATTATACACTATAAGTAATTCACCATTTAACTAAGTCATCACTACATATAACCAATTACACAGTATTTCATCATACTAAGTCCATTAGGGCATTAGATTAATCATAATAATAACATAAGAAAACAAAAGTTATACCCTACACATATCTATGCATTTAACCCATTTCTTGAACTAAAAGTTTGAAATATGCGTAAACATGAGTTCATTAGGGTTTTGAAATTAAAATCCTCAATAATTACTCAAACTAACACATTTGAATCATTGAAACAATTTTAGAATAAGATCCATGCTTTAAATCAAAGATAGAAGAAACTAGAGTTTGAAAACCCTTTTTGAAATCTTTTGGAAATGACTCTTTGAATGGAAGAGGGTTCAAGGATGTATACCATACCTCCAATAGAACAAAACCCACTAATTGTGATGAAACTTGACCACCAATAGCCCTCCTAGCTCTTCTTGACTTCTAACTTCCAATGAGACTTGAGAGAGAGTTCTGAGGGAGAGGTGTTTTGGGTTTTAGGAAATGAGGTATAAAATTAGGTCATAGGGTTTAGAACACTTTAATATATCTAATAACCCTAAAAATTAATTCCTACGATCATAAAAGGATTGGCGTGAATTAACCAGACACCCTAAGACATGAAAGAAAATTACAGCTTTTTGGAAAAAATAATCGACGGATGCAAACCAACAGACTGTCTATCCATCAATGGTCCGTTGGTGGGGTACTATGGGTTGGTCCTTACCTCCATTTGGGGATTGTATACTCCAAATATCAGGTTGAATCGATGGGGAATGTTGATAGGCCGTTGGTTTGACCACTAGTCGTCGATTGCCCTCGTTGGTAGACACTGCCAAGGTAGTTTAGGTCCTTCTCTTGGGCCCTTTTTTAAGGCCCCTTGTTTGTCCTAGGTGGAGTAGTGCATGGACTTTAAACCCCTATGTAAGTCAGATTTTTCTTAGGAACATCTCACACGAGTTTCAAGCAAAATGAACACGTAAAACAAACTTCAACACATCAAGACGCACAAGCACTTTCTTAGGCACACCTTCAAAAAGTCATGGACGTTCTTGGTCATTTTACATCCAAACTTCACACACAGCCTAAGAACATAAATTATATCATTTTAACAAAAAATTAACTCAAGACTAGAGAGAGATCTCTATGGGAGAGGGGTTTTGGGTTTTAGGAAATAAGGTCTAAAATTGGGTCTTAGGGTTTAAAACACTTTAATATATCTAAATAATTATAAAAAGGACATACTATGTTCATAAAGTACTTGGGGTGTATTTACCAAACAACCCAAGACTTGGCAGAAAATTACAGCTTTTTGGATAGCACCATCGACGGATGCTAACCAATGGACCGTCTGTCAATCAACGGTCAGTTGGTGAGGTCTGTTGGATTTTTACTTATCTAAATTTTGGGCATGCATTGGCCACCTTTCAGTTCAAATGGACGGGTAATGCCGACGGGCCATTGATTGGACCACTGGTCGTCGATTGCCCTCGTTGGTGGACACTGCTAAGCATGTTTGGGTACTTCTATTGGGCCCTTCGCTAGTGCCCCTTGTGGGTTCTACGTGTGGTTATGACGAGTTTAAACCCCTAAACTAAGTGATATAGGTCTTAGTAATATCTTAGACCAGATTCAAGAAAAACGAACACGTAAAAAAAACTCAAACACATCAAGACACACAAGAACTTTCTGAGGCATACCTTCCGAACGTCATGGACGTTCTTGGTTGTTTGACCTCAAAATTTTACCAAACCTAACAAACTGCCTATGAACATCAATTTAAATCATTTTAACACAAAATTTAATCAAGAAATATTCACGAGGATCTATTTCACCTTATTTCATTTTAGGGCATTACATATTTTGTTAATTGTCAACAAGAAATCTTTTAGTTAGGAGTGTTCATAAGTGAAGGAGATATATCATGGAATATCTCTACAACAAGAAATATGTGAGAAAAAGCGTGTGTGTGTTATTTTTGACAAGTAATTTCCAACAAGAAATTTGTGTTGGTGTGATCTTCACCATAACCAATGGAGAGAAAAGGCTAGTTTTTTTTCTTTGGAGGGTAAATTCATGACTTTGTTTTTGATTTGGTAAAGAGAAAGTATATATTTTATGATTTATTTCATTTTGACTGATATAAATAGGCCGGAGAGTTACAAAAGATTGGAGGGAGTATAATATTTGATTGAAACTTTTAAGGCTAAAATTTTAATATGTAGTTTTTGTAATTATAAAAATAGAGCACTTTAAAAGTGTTTCCATATATGTAAATAGTTGTTATCTAGCATGTCATTATAACAAGAATTATATGTGTAGATTATTCCATTATTGAATACACTTTACAGGTGTTGCCAATATTAGCGAAGGCTAAAGTAAAAAATAAGGGGAACTCTTTAAAATCATAAGAACATTTTTTTGTGTAAATTCTCATTTATACAATTCATGTAAACGTCGGCAACAAGAAGTTGGACCGTACCACTCAAGAGCATTTCGAAATTAATGCTAAACAACATGACGAACTTACCCTTTTATCCAAGTTTTCGTCACCTAAAAACCATTACACAACAATTCATCATAATTTACTCCTTAGTGGAGTAGCTAAACATTATTAACAATACAAGTAAAGCAAAACTCAAAGACTACAAAACCAAGCTCATTTTACCAATTTCCTAAACCACAATTTCATAAAAAGATTTTACATTATTTGATTGAAGTTTTAACTTTAAAATCACCAAATAAAAATATAAAAATCATATTTCAATAATTTTAAGTGTTTTCATGCAAGACTCATACTTAGAGTCAAAGATAGAAGAATTTAGGGTTGAAAACCCCTTTATGAAAATTCATTAAAAGTGACACCTTGAATGAAATATAGTTCAAGTATCGATACCATACCTAACATAAAATAAAACTCATTGATTTTGACGAAAAACATGACCACAAACATCCCCTTCTAGCCCTTCTTTAGTATTAGATTCCAAGTAGACTTGAGAGTCTTTTAAGAGCGAGTGGTTTTGGGTTTTAGAAAATCGACTCTAAAATGAGGTATTAGGATTTTAAATACATTAATATACCAAAAAAAACTAAAAATGACTTACTAGGTTCATAAAATACTTGCGGTGAATTTACCAAACACCCCAAGTCATTACAGGAAAAATGCAGCTTTTGGGGCAGTCTCACAGACAGACAAACCAACGGACCGCTAGTCAATCAATGGCCCGTTGGTGCGGTCTTGTATGTTGAGAAATCACCTCATTCATGATCAGGATATCATGACTTGCAGGTACAATCGATGTCCATGGTCGACGGATCCTTTGTTCATCAACGGACCGTCCCTTGGGTCGTCGTTTGGTTAATATTTGGCAGTATCTTGTAAAGAGGTAAGGTCCTCTTCTAGGGGGCCTTGTGGGTCCTATGTGGGGTTGTGCATGGAAACTAAGTCCCTAAAAATATTTGTCTAGGTATTAGGAAAATCCCACACCAATTTCAAGAAACACGAATATGTAAAACTCACTCTAACACATGAGAACAGACAAGCACTATCTAAGGCATATCTTCCGAACGTCATGGATGTTCTTGGATGTTTGACCTCCAATCTTAAAAAAACTTCACGCACTTACTAAGGACACTAATATAACTCACTTTAACAAAAAATTAACTCAAGAATCATTCATGAAGCTCTAGTTCACTTTATTTTTTTTAGGGTGTTACAAAAAGAAAACGAACAAGTTAGATATGGAACTTTTATTATGGTTGTCTTGAGGAAACTACATAGTGTAAGGGAGCATATGTAACTTTCTTACTTATTGCACATGTTTGATCGTAAAGGGATGGTTCTATTAGTGTTCTTTTATGATTATGAGAACGTTGATAAGTTTCATGTATTTCGTGTGTTATTATGAATTTTTTATAAGATGTTTTAAGTATGAAGTGGGTTGCTGAATGTGAAACTTACTCTTGGATAGGGTTATGGGGTTCTATATTTGGTATTGCACAATTATTGCTTGGGTGATCTGCATGTTTGTTTGCTATTATGTGGAATTGATTTATTATACTTCTTATATATGTATGTTGAGTTAAATTAATATAAATAATAATATTGAAATAATTGTCCTTTTCTCATTCATTGAAGATTTTTGTGCATTAGAGTCATACTTAGTAGATGTGGTTTGTACTAACCTATATTTCTCCCTTTGTCCCCAATCATTTTAGGTTGGGGCCACTAAGGAGATTCGTGGTGTTACATTTTGGAAAATTACATGTCTAGTGAAGAGCCCAACGGGTCTTAATGAATGCGTATTGGGGATACATAGGAATTACAATGCCTAATATTCAGAAATATTTGACATAGAATAGAAAATTTTCTGAAGGGTATTAGCCAATTTCTATATAATACCCAAATAAGCAAAATATTGGGCATATTTGAAAATATAGGCTTAAAGGGTTTTAGCCAATTTTTCTATGTATTAATGAGCATGTCTAAGAAATGTACCGACAATAAAGATGCTAAGCTAGAAACATAGATTTAATAGTATTTTGCATAATAGATATAAAATATCCGTGCGTTGAGACTTGACATCATAGCACATGAATACGTAAATGGTCATATAGATTAAGAAGTGCCGAAGGACATAGTGAAGATCGTTGGGACAATAAGTAAACATTCCAAATGATCCATAATGAATAGTTAGTTAGTTAATTACAACAAAACATATGCAAATACATGTACAAGCACATGTGAAGAAGCGTCCAAGGGAGGGAACCACCCTAACCGTTCGAACTCTGTTAGGGTAGTTAGGGGGCAGGCATGTTAAAGAGTACCCCCCATGTGGTGCCTATATCTCTAACCAACTCTAGGCTCTAAATAACTGACCTAACTATCTATCTAACCTAGGACAAACAAAAATAACCTATCTTGTACACCCGACAACCTAAGACTTATATGGGTGACACTAACCTAGTAACTAATCAAAGAGAAAACCTAGTACCAAACCTGCGATGGTCCAAAGGGTTAGTTATTGTCCTAACTACTTAAGGGTAATTTAGTAATTATTCTAGGTCACCTAATTAATCAAATTAGCAACTTAATTAATTAAACTAAATAATCAAACTGAAATCCTTACACTAACCAAGTATAACTTAAGTAATATCCTAGTACTTAATCTAGAATGGTCCAAAAGGATTAGTTATGGTCACAATGACTTAGGATACTTTGTTAATTATCCTAGGTCCCTTAATTAACTAAATTAGGAATTAATTAATTAATTAAAATTCATAAGAAAGGCAAAAATTCTTAGGAAAAAAATTCAGATTTGACTAATTAAATGTTCTTTTATTTTTAGTCAATGTAGGAGGGGTGTTTTAGTAATTAACTAATTAAATTACTTAATTAGCCTGGGTTGAATGAATCAATATCAGTTCCTAAGACATAGACTTACGTTGGAACACTAGAAAAATTCACGACCAAAACAGTGGGCAAACGAAGAAGAAAACAGAAAGTTTCTCTCGATTCTCTTTGGTATTTTCAAGGTTTTCTTCAACGTTTCGTGCAAGGTGATCTTCGTAGATTCAATTATACATATGGTATGGGTTTTCTCTCATGGAATCTTTCCCCTAGTAAAACATATTTCTAGGTTTAGGGAAAAGGGTTCAATTAAAGATATTTCATGCAAACTAAGTCAAAGACTAACAACTACAACAATTCAACCATAACAACTACAAAAGTTCCACCATTAAAGAATCACAATATAACAAGAAAAATCAAAGTAACACTACATTCAACCAATTATAAAAGTTATTCACGAAATTGGATGAAAACCTAGGTTTTAGGCATCTTTAGATATAAATTTTGAAAAACATCTTTGGGAAAGAGATTGCAAGAGTGAATAGATTCCATTCCTTGTTATTTCTTTTAGAATTAAATTAGAAATATTGAATCTTTATTTAGAGAATCCGCAACCACATTGGCCTTCTCGGGGTGATAGAGAACACTCATGTCGTAAACTATAAACAATTCTGACCACCTTCATTGTCAGAACTCAACTACTTTTTGGTAAACATATAGTGGAGACTCTTATGGTCGGAATACACATCAACATGGACACCATACAAGTAATTACTCTATATATTCGATGCAGAAACCATGACCGCTATTTCAAGGTCATAAGTTTGATAGTTTCTCTCATGCACATCAAGTTTCCTAGAAGCATGGACTATCACCTTCCCATGTTTCATAAGCGCACACCACAAACCCTTTCGGGATGCATAACAAAGCACAACGAAACATTTTGTAAACTCTTGTAATGTCAACACCGGAGCAGAAATAAGCTTATATTTCAACATTTGTAAGCTTCTCTCACATTCTTCCAACAAATCATATTTTTTCCCTTTTTGATCAAAGTAATGGACACAAAACCATCCAAGAATCTCCGATAATAACATTCAAAACCCAAGAAACTCCTAATGTGTGTTGGAGTTATAGTTCTAGGCTTATTTTTCACCGTCTTCATTTTCCTTAAGTCAACCTCAACTCCCTCACTAGAGATGATATAACCATGAAATGTCACTGACCTCAACCAAAACTCACATTTTCTGTACTTTGCAAACAAATGATGTTCTTTAAGTACTTGTAATTCCACTCTCAAATGGTTCATATGATCACCCTCATTTTTCAAATATAACATGATGTCGTCAATGATGATGATGACAAATGAATCTAGGTAACATTGAAAAACCTTACTCATTAGTTCTATAAACGCCACCGAAGCACTAGTGAGACCAAATAACTTTACTAAGAACTCATAGTGACTATATCGAGTCGGTAATGTCGTGTTTGGTATATCCTTATCTCTCACCCTCAGTTTATGATACCACAATCTCAATTCAATCGTAGAAAAAGTGGATTTCTCCTTAAATTTGATCAAACAAGTCATCAATCCGAGGGAGATGATAATTGTTCTATATAGTAACTTTATTGAGTTAGCAGTAATGAATGAACATTCTTAACAACCTATCCTTCTTCTGCAATTACAAAACCGGAGCACCCCATGGAGAAATACTAGGTCTTATGAAGGCTTTGTATAGTTGATATTTTATTTGATCCTTGAACTCTTTCAATTCGGCCAGAGCCATGCGATAAGGAGGAATTTAAATAGGATTTTTACCCGGGAGGAATATTGTGAAAATCATTAGGAAAGACATCAGAAAATTCACTCACTTCATGGACTGACTCAATGAGTTGAATTTCAGAGTCTAAATCTAGGACTCTTACAATATGATATAGAAAACTTTTAGAGATAATTTTGCATGCTTTTAGACAAGAGATAATCCGCCCTCTAGGAATTGAATTTCTCCCATTCCGCTAAAAATGAATTCATTTTGAAATTTAAACTTCACCACCCTCATTCTACGATCAATATATGTAAAGAAAGCATGCAACCAATCCATACCCAAAAATATATCAAAATCAAGCATATAAAGTTCTAATAGTTCAACATAAGACAATCTATTGGGAAACAATATAGGATAATATTTATAAACCCTTTTTGCAACAACCAACTCGTCCAGTGATGTAGACACTATATAAGGTTCATGCAAAATATCAACCAAAATTTCAAACTTTTTAGCTACTAGAGGAGTAACAAATCATCAAGTAGAACCGGGATCAAGTAAGGCATATACATCAATGGAGAATACTTTCAACATATCGACCACATTGGGAGAAGTCTCTTGCTCACACCTACAGCAGATAGCATAGAAGTAATTCTTCTTTGGACCCTCATTTGAACCACTTGCTTGAGCTTGACAACTACCCTTGTCTTGACCCCACACATTACGACAATTCCTAACCTTGTGACCACTTTTTCCATAATAAAAACAATTATCAGTACCCTTAAGACAATCACAATAGTGCTTGTTGCCACACTTTCCACAAGTTTGCTTCAAGGTTTTTCAATTAGCATATCTTCCCTTATTAAGATTAGGGTTAGACACCCTATCTCCACTAGACTTAGGGAACTTGAAAGGAACTTGATAAAAACCCGCTTATTAAATCTAGGATTGTCTTTTATGTCAAGCCTATTCATTGAAGAACTAGTATTAAAAGGTCTTGCCTTCTTTGCATCCCTACTATTCATCTTAGACCTTGACTCCTCCATACGTTGGGCATGCACCTTAATATGGGAAATGTTCATTTTGTCATGTAGCATACCTGAATGACACTCCTCTTGGAAATCATCTCACACCCCCGTCACAAAGTGACTCATTTCATTTCTAGGATTGGAAACCAAAGAAGGAGCATATTTTGATAGTTTAGTGAATTTAAATTAGTTTTCATGCACAGTTAAACCTCCTTGGCAAAGGTTAATGAACTCCACCAATTTAACTTCCCTTATCTCCATAGGAATTAACCGATCAATAAAAGACTTCATGAAAACCTCCAAAGTCACTGGTCCACCACTCAACTGCCTATTATCCCTCCATTAGACATACCATGCTTGAGACAGATCCTTGAGTTAATCAATGTCTGTCTTGGCCATGTCACTAGTAGACAACACCATAACATATAATATCTTTTAGATTTAATCGATAAACTCTTTGGTGTCTTCTTCAACATTGTACCCGTAAAAAGTATGAGGATTCATCCGAGTCAAATCCCTTAGAAAGGAGTCCATAGTAGAAACTTGTTGGTGTGCTCGGGGTACAACCTCCCAATTTCATTGGGCCGTCATGGCATGGGCTTGAGTAGTGGCGGCTTGTGCTTTTGTAGTAATGTGTTGAGCCGTTTGGAAGAAAGGAGCCCTTATATCTCCATCTGTCAAAGGTGAAGGATTGATCGAGGCTTGGTCATCATTCACATCATCCTCAAAAGGAGGAACTTTATAAAAATAGGGAGTACCTCCCGCATCAGAAATCTCTTCTTCAAGTCTTCGTGCCGCATTTCTTTGAGTGTTAATTTCCCAATAACAACAATTCAAGGATTAGATGCAAAAGCACACAATAAGTATATTCTAGTTGCACAATATTGGATTTACATGAAAGTAATATATATATATATATATATATATATATATATATATATATATATATATATCGAGTATACATAGACCTTCTTATAGGGAGATTACTTAGTCTTCTACTTTTATTGCACATAATTATACAGAAGATAAAATTGTCGTAATAGTCGTCATAGACGTATTTTGACATAACCATAATATTAGAGTGTAAGAACTTGGACATTATTTCATACATCAAAATAAGAATACCTCACATGGGCTACACAATGTTTCACACTAAATGGAAAAAAAGAACCATAGAAGTCTTTAACTAAAAACAACTCTATAAGCTAGATACTGGAATCACCCTCGGAAACTGAGCACCTACCCTACATTGATGATCAACATATCTATGTTTACTTCAAAGTCGTATCCAAAATCCCTTCAGTGACCGCAACCTAAAATGTTTGGCTAAAAGAAAAAAATGGGGTTAGGACACCACTTATACTAAGTATTAGACAATATGCACACATATAAAAAAGCATGCTAAGAAAGAGGGAAATTTCAATAAAGTATGAACTTTTCATTTGATACCTTTAAGCATATTGAACTAGAACATACCAACCAATAATGCAGGTTCCTTTAGCCATAGGCATGTAACTCTAAAGAACAACAACATCAAGTCTAGTCAAGTCAACAAATATATCATATAATTGAATACATATTCAAGTAACCCTATAATCAAGTCATATTATCTTCAAGCATGTATAAGTGTACATTTAATTATGACCAAAGCAAGACAATTATCCTTAACCCGCTATGAAGTCAACAAGTGCAATGATCAAGCAAGGCCCAATAACCTTACTCGATCAAGTAACCCAACAAGAATCATGACTAAAATCCTACTTCACATAACATAGCATATAAGAGTACATATCCTCTTACTTTAAGTTTATAAACCATTACATATACATATGTGAAACAGATAATCCTATTGTAGCAACAATATGCAACTTCATCATATAGATGTCATTTATAATTTTTGAGCATAATGTTCATACGAACATCCTACTAATACTCCCCTAAAGACTAAATTAGTACCGAATCATAAATATAGTAACTACCTGGATTCACCAACTAGTATTCCTATGGGGGCAACATAGTTCAAGAACTAGGAGTATAGTTAGGACCCTCTCTATGCTATACTTATTGTAGTTCCAATCTCAATAGTACATTAGTGCTCCTAACTTCCCTATGAGGGAAGGTACACTCCTCACTCTAGTTCACTTGGTTGTAAACTAGATTTCCTTTTTGAAAAGTCTTTAAGTCGTTATTAGCAATCATAACGTAGTTTAGGTCATAGTGTCTACCCTTTATATCATAATCATCATAGCTTAATAAGAATTTCATGTGTATAAATCCTTTCATTACAATTCAAATAAGGGAGGTTAGCACATTAACATCTTCATATCATGATAAGGCACATTGCTAATTCATCGACCATCCTTATAACATTTACATCTTAAGCCAATACCTCACAACAAAAATCAAGACATTGCAATTCAAAATATTACTACCCTATGAATCCTAATAAAATTCATACTCCAATACAACGTCATGAATTAATCACAATTAACAACAATTTGAAGTAAAGGATAAGGGTCATAAGACATATCAAGTCTCTTTCATTGTTCATCATAACAGCCTTACCGTAAACCCTCAATTCCTCTCAATTTGGGTTTATATCATCATAATTTAATAACCAGCATAATAATAAGATAAAAATAATAAATATATAAAAATTCAATACTAGATCATAGCTTAAGACAAGAAACTTATGTCAATTTCAAAACACACTTCCAACCTAGATAATCTTCTCAGGAACTAGAATGAAAAACTACAATTCACCCTAATTCATTAATGATTAGTTAAACAACATGATGATGCATTAATTCAATCAATAAAAAAGTCAATTGAACCAACACAACCTACTTCATATAAAGATGAAACCTACGGTTAAGGGCTAAGGATCATCTTATACAAACTAGACCAAACTATAAAGATATATCTTAAATAAGTTAGAATACATGTTAATATATTAATATTATAAATTATAAAACATTAGAAAAACAATCCACAAAATATTTTTTGAGATTTAGAGAGACCCATATGAAAACTCATTTTTTGAAAATAATTTGAAGGAAAAGATTGAGAAAGAGGTCGCATAGGTGAATCAAATATCATACCTCAATGTTTGATGAATAATTTACGGTGAAATAATCTCTTTAAAGACCTCAAAACCCTCCCCTAGCTTAGTCTTCGGTGCTGTCTTCCAATAGATAGAGAAATAAGAGAGGAGGAAGAGAGTTTTGTTTGAGAGTTATAATTAGACTAATGGGGTTGGGGTGTTTTTGTGGGGAGTTAATTTTTTTAATAGACTTCATTTAATACCTAATTAACCACCAAACCCCATATTTAATTGTTTAAGACTTAGTAAAAAACGTTTAGCAAAAGAGGTCACTCACCCACGAGACCCCGTCGACGCCCCGTATCTCAATTGACAGACTTGTCCCCTCCGTGCTACACATCTGTGATGAGTTCTGATAGTGTACAAAAGAGCCCCTTCTGTGAAACAGTTAAGTTTTTTCAACGGATGGTATCGACGCCTCATCGATCCACACATGCTCCATCGTTTGACTCTCATGGTTGCACACTGTCATGTAGTGTTTGACTTTACTTGCAAGGGTCCTCCTCAAGGGACCTTTGTCTTTGTGAGTCATACTAGGAGGTTTACACAATGGATTTACTTAAACAAATGTAAGACACCCTTCCACCAATTTTCATCATTTTTTGACTTCTAACAGATAGTCAAATAGGCTAAAGCATAGTAGTACCTTCTTGAACTACTTTCTAAACGTTCTTGGACGTTTTGTTTTCTTGACTTCCTGAATGACTTATATTCATTAAAATGGACTTTAAAACAATGTCTAGACCTTATGATACTGATGTTAGGATCAAGAAAACGTCATATATTTGAAGTGTTATAGTAGTATACATGCTTACTTTTTGTTTGATCATTTATGTGTGTCTTGAATTGATTGATTTCAGTACTCGGAAGTTTGAAATATTCTTATTATTTCATCCTTAAGTGTGAGGATATTATACGCATGGATATCTCAACAATTATTTGCCTAATTTCTTTGTGAGATTTTTGTATCATGAGTTAATATTCCATGCTCTATCAATTAAAATTTTGACATCAAATAAATGTTTAAATGGGAAAGATGCAATTTTAGACTAATCCCTCTACTAGATAATTATTAATGTACCCACATTAATATCCTTTAAACGTCGCAATGTATTAATCTAGATTCTTTCTTAAGTGGTGGTATTCTCCCGAAAGGGTTGCTACACACTAAGTCTCATTTTGTCATCTTAGACAGGACTTGTGTATATACTTAGGATACGACCCTTACAACACAAACAAAACATTACTATTCCATTCCAAGACTATATAGAAACTCTAATTATAAAGGTCCTTGAATCATTGAGGACACACGTCCTTCATTCTATGAAATGTCAATTTAGCCGACACCACTGACAATTTGGTGTAAAAAGGTGAAGTATATTTGTATTAATACGAGAATGCCTACGTATGAAAACAATGCAAAAACATTCTTTAAAGAAAATAATTGAACATTTGATACAAATAGAACAATATAGTTCTCATAGATTACACTAGACATGGATAAAATTAACAACAACACAAAAGTCATTTACAACATTTAAAGGCACATCCATTACCTACAATACCTTGCCTTTCTTTTTCAACTTAAATCCCTACCTAAAGCAACCCTTGAATAATAATTTAGTGCAATATATGAAGAGTGTTCTATTCCACCATTCATACAAAAGTATCTCCTTAAGGTTACCAAAGGTGAACATTCATATAACATTTATAAATTCAGCCATATATATTCATAATGACATAAGAACATTATAAATATAACCTTCACATAAGAACCTTCACCAAAGATAACCCAAGTCACACTAGTGGAATGTGCAAGTAGCATCCCATAATATTAATCTGACCAAGTGCTACTATGAAGTCACCCTAAACTAAACAGATCATATTAATCAAGTCATAACATATTCGTTTAACAATACGTAAAAGACTATCATACTTAATGAACATATTATAAAGACTCATTAATTGATTTCATATTAGGCATAACATATTTACCCTTTATGCACATTCTTAGAACAATATACAAGTACATGTTATAAGTAACACCATGATAAATAAATAGTCAACATTTCATAGTTAGAGTTCATTTATTCTATACATCACAAAGCCTTACTCGTAACCCCAATCCAAATCTACTATTTCAATGTGTATGTGAGGCCCTATAACCCCACACATACCAAGCAAACTAAAAAGGAGGTCACAAGCATTGCCTTTTACATCATACATCATTATAAAAAGTATAGTCAATATCATGCATAATAAGCAAGACAAACATAATGTATATCAAGTGAAACCAATAACATGCATGTCGTATGATACAATAATCATGTATTTCATTAGTAACATATATACATAAAGAACCAAATTTAGATCTCTCCTAAAGAACAACTTCTGGAATGTATACGTAAAGTCACATACCTTTACGTACAATAAGTAACATCTCTTAAATATTCTTAGTTAATATTAATTTTCATACTTCCATATGTTCATTTTCACATTCGGGAAACTTTGCCATTACGAACATATATCATGTGAGCAATATATTATATGGTGTCAACCCCTCACACCAAAAAGAGGGTGTCATACTTTCCAAGGAAAGACATCAACATTCATATAACACCTAGGTGGATCCATTAGCAAAGGTTCTTATGGGTGAACATAGTTAAGGGCTATGTATATTATTACTAGAAACCCTCATTATGCTAAATATCATTGTAGTTTCTATCTATGTGAACATACAAGGAAGCTTCCTCGTGAATAGACCTCTCTCATACATATCGTCTTGGTGCTAAGATAAATTCCCTTTTTGATATGTCTTTAAGTCTTTCTTAAACATATATTATTATTATAGATCATAGGGTATTTACCCTTCTTATAAATTTACATAGCTCATACGCTCTATGATGAGGATGTCCTTTCATCAAATAGCAATATCATTTGAGAATGTTCTTTCATGTAATCATAACATAGTCTAGTTTAGAGTACCATTGAAGAAAAGTTTCAAGACATTCTCATTCACTAGATTTTTATGAAACTTAGTTATTCATGCATGCATATACAAGTGTACATATGTGAAAAAGCCTTTAGCATAAACACCTTTAGACAATACATGTTCTAACTTCACATGTCATATACTTTACATGCATTGAAAGATATAAAGGTTGATATGAAAAATATCATATCAATTGATACCATAAACGTATAATACTCACAATTATGCATAGGTGTGTGTCTGTACATAGTGGTCTTAGAATGAAATAAGAGAAACAACATTTACATTAATGGAACTTCCCTTAAAAGGATTACAACATATTTACAATATAGTAATGTCATGAATAATTTTCACATAATGTCTTTAGGAATTCTAGACAATACACCCACACTCCATTATAGGAGACAAGAGCACATTCAATATTTTAAAAGACAACTCCTAACATGTAAAAGATCACATATTCACATAAGGGTTATATAGGTAGGGGTCATTCCACAATAGTACCTAACATAATTAATCATGTAGACCACACATTATCCCTAACACTAACATGCACGTTATACTACACATTCTTAATGCATTTTACTTGTGATAGTAACATTGATGACTACATCCATAATCTTCATAACACACCATCATACTCATGTACATGAAAATAACAATTCACTTTATATTTAATGCCTTTAAGGCCATGATAAAAAGATGCATATACAGACAAGAAGTCAACACGGCCACCACTAGTCGACCAAATGGTACAAGATCAATTCCAATACTATAGAGAAGAAGTTAGGTTAAATTACCAATTATCCAAAACATGATAAACATATATAAATTATAATCATTTCATAATCAATAGTTAAAGATAGCATTAACATTCAAAAATATATGACAATCTAAGCTTAATTCTACTATGGTACAATAAATATCACAAAACCCACTTTATAAGCTAAATTGAGAGTTAAGGGAAATCATTGGAATTTCATTGAAAATTATCTTAAAACCCTTGATTGAAAATTAATTCATCATAGGAAACTACGGAAAATCGTTGAGAGAACTCCTTGAATGAAAGGTTATCCAATGATCAAGAGTTACAATACCTTATAGATTGAAGATCCAAAAAAAATTGCAGAATAAATAAGTTTAAAACCCATTTCCTAGATTCAAATTTAGATTGGCCTTTAATGGAGTTAGAGAAAGAATCTTTTAAGGAGGGAAAGGTTTAATTTTTAAAAATAATTCTAATTTGGTGTTTCAATGATTTAACTAATTTTAAATACCCTAAAATAGGTAAAATAATCATCCAATATTTAATTATCCCGTGGAATGAATTTCCTAATACACTCCTTAAATGGTCGATCCACTTGCCAACTTATATGCAGAGGCTCACGCCACCACCTAGGGATCGTAAGTTGTTCCACACTGTTGTCCTATGGCTATGTGGAATGTGATTGACTCTCACTCAAATGGATTCTAAGCTTGCACAACTAGGTTTCGAGCCACGTCCCTACCTACACGGCGGAAAAAAATCAATGGGCCGTCATTTATGTTTTTGAAGCTTCTTGGCCAATGTTTGGGTCATCGTCAAGGACCCTTTGGGTGGTCCTTGGGGAGTTGCACGCGGACATTTCGACCCTAAAAAACATATATAGTAGGTTAAACACTTATCATTTTATACTCGAAAGGACTTTTCAAAAAAAGGAAAACATACTAGAACATACTAGCACACATAAAACTAGTTTTCAGACATTTTGGTCTTCCTTTGTTTTTAGCATTTAAAATATTTAAACAACTATTAAAGGTTGTTTCTAACTATATTAACATGTTATTAACTTTTAAAATTCATGTGATATTGTAGTTCATCCTATTTTATTTTTGTGGTCATAACAATAACTTATTTTAAAAAACACCCCGTTATTTATTCTAGTGATTTTCATGAGGGAATATACTCGGTAAGACTGTATTGCGGGTGATGTAAGTATTGTGCAGCCGATTTCCAAGCAGTCCATATTAAATTTTAGTGACACACAAGCTTCATATTTCATCTGGGAATGAAGGATTGTTTGTGTCATGACCCAAGAGCACCCCCAAGTCGCTACACGGTGTACTCTTCCTCTCGAAGGTCTTATACAAGCCCTTACCATTTCTTCATCGCCTTTTTCATAAAAATTGTGAGGAATTAAAACATTTTAAACAAAATAATAAGGCCTAAGAGACAAAACTTTTAACATATAACTTCATCAAAAACGAAAACCTAGTCGCATATAAACAAACATGGGATGAATTGTTTCGAATTTCAAACTAGGGACACGAATCTTACATTAAAATGAAAAATATGTATAATACAAAGTCTTTTATGAAAGTAAACTAGAAATTACATCTATGTTCTTGAACATGTGAAGACATACTATGGTCTTGAGAGAACAATCAAATTCTCAAGCTTCAACCCTATTAATCGTCACTTGCCAACACCTACGCTTGTACAAATAAAGAAAAATATTGAATTACAATTAAGCACTAGGAATTGTGACATGCAGGAAAATAATGCAAAAAGGGACACTTTAGTTGAAATATGCTTCTCTTGATCTTTTTGGCAAAAACCTTAATCATAAATGTTTAAGGACATACCAAAAGAAAACATTCACTTATTAAAAAAAATCAAGTAATATCAACATATAACAATTAAATACAAATGCATCAAGTAAACATTAATCTATTAGACTCTACCTAAGAATACTCTAAGACTAACCTATGTAAAACTTGAAGAGACAACTCATACACCCTCCTCAAGCACACCTAAGTGTTTCTCAAAGCTACCCTAGATTAGAACCTTCTATTCAACATACTATTATTTTTGAAACATTCATAAATAAGTCATTTAGAATTCAATGATACAATAAGGGGAGTACACATATATTTCTTGGAAGACTTAGGAAACTCAATTTGGTATTTTTAAAGCCTACTCGTGCCATTGTAGATAGCGTCCCATTTCACTACCCACACGTTGTACAACCTATCCAATATCTAGAGTGCACATCCCACATGATGAGAATATTCATTAACCGACATAGACCATAATGCCCCACAAAATCAAAGTATGGAATCCTGTGTTATAAAACCCCACATCGTGGATGTTGTTCTACAAACAAAGGGTAGAACTAGGACACATCAATTTATGCACATGGTTTGAGGATATGAAGGGCGTATTTGTACTGTTGTATCATTCTCAAAATGGAGAAGACCTACCAATATATGAGAATTACTATCCAAGTCATCGTCAATAAGCCTCTTAGAAACTCAATGGATGGAACCTACATAGTTGTAGAAAACATAGAAATATGGGTTAGAGTACCACTTGTACTATACAAGATAAGGATCACAATAACATCAAAACTGTTAATAACCAAAGACAACATCAACATGAAGCCAAATCAGCATGTCATATTCAATATCTCATAACAACATCTCATAAAAAACCCTTTCCAACAATCTCATCTGAAGCCTACAATTGCAATGCTCATGTAAAGTCCCATAACCCTACACAATAAACTAAATAAGATAGAAAATCATGAGTAATACTTTGCTACATAATACATATCATCATAGTCATTACTACAAATAGAAACATCGACAAACACATAATCAACAATATCATAAACATCATATAATATCATAAGCATGTAAAGTCAACATATATCATATACTTCAAATAATATATTACATAAGACCATCTCCAAAAAGTGAAGAACTCATAACCTAATGAATATTAATCCATGAAATTTGAGTGTAATCCTAGAAAAAATGTTCGTCTTCTTCAAGCTATTTAGATCCTTCAATGGAGGTTGAATAGAGAAAGAAAGTAGAGAGAGGTAATAGCTTTTGGGTTTTGATTTGGGCATCTGATTTGATTTAATGAATGTTAGGTGAAACAAATTTTAAATCAATATATAGGCCTCAAATTAATATTCAAAAGACCCCCTTACTTATATGGACTTGTTAAATAAATGAAACTTGAATTCCACTTTAAAATTTTTGTTAGGGAACAAGTCCGCATCGCGGAGCCATTCCTTCAAGTGTTCCTTCGTTAATTTTTTAACTAGATGAGTCCTATATGTCTCCGCGTGGTAGACAAAGATTTTTTATCTCTGTTGACCAAGTACGCAATGTACAGATACTTCACCAAAGTGTTATTGGCTGTTGCCTTTTGGCAGATTGCTTGGCTAAAGCTAGGTCCTTCGTGGACCCCTAGGGCAATCATCTGGGGGGTGGGGTCGGACGTAGACGTTTTCACCCAATATATAATATTTTACCTATTAAATGCCTTTTTCTATGTTTTAGACTTCATATGACATTCCCAAGCTTTTACAAGGGCATTTAATTAGTTCAAGTGCAATAGTTGACGAATGTCATGGACATTTCTTGATGTTTAAACTCTAATACTCCTAAATAAACTTTATTACTTTTTTGTAGGTCTAGAAATGTCATTTAAACCATTATCTCATAGGTTAGATTCTAGTATATGTTATTGAACTTACGAAGTGTTACATTATCCCCCCGTTATAAACATTCGTCCCTGAATGACACTTATATCTTTTTGAAGGGAAATGATAGACTCAATATTAGCTGCCCAACCAACAAGTATATAATGAGTCAGAGTTCATATGAGTACTTCACGACTCCGTTTACTACTAATCAACAATAGTACACACAGAAACTCAAGTCACAACACATATGAACTAAACAATTCATAAAACATTATGAGAAACAACCATTTAAAAATAAATATGAGCTTAAGATGACATTAAAGAGTAACCATTCTATTATTCCAAAAACAATATCAAAATTCTAGAAATCTCAAGAAGACAGAACATATACTTCACATAAGTGCAAGTTATGTCAAAAAACCTCTATCATGAAAACTCATTTTGGCACTAACTTCACCAAAATATACACATACATGGAAACAAGCAAATTCATATAATTCAATATTTTCATCGTTAATAAGAACAACTAACCTTAGTTAGGTAAAAGATGAGAATATCGAGACTTTATGATGCTGCTTCCTCAATTAGGTTGCTTCTCCATAGATCTTTTCTGGAGGCTACCTCTTTTTTCCTCAACTTATTTACTTGACAATAAAGGATTTCCACCAGAACCACTTCATAGGAGATGTTACCATCCACTCCTAGACCTTCAATAGGAAGAATGGACTCAAGGTCACCAATGAACTTCTTAAGCATGGAGTCAAGAAACACCGGGGGAATCTAAGCTAGTTCACCATGTAACTTCAGCTCATAAGCGACCTTGCCGACAATTTGCAAAATCTCGTAGGGACCCACATTAAGAGGACTAAGTTTCCCTTTCTTTCTAAATCTCATCTCCCCTTTAGTGTGTGAAATTTTCAGATACACCTTATCACCTTCTTCAAATTCAAGGTCTCTTCTACTATTTTTGACATACAATTTTTGCCACAATAGGCCTCCTTTAATCTTTTCCTTATCGTATGAACTTTCTCCAAAGTTTCATTGATTAATTTTGGACCAAAAATTTAAGACTTACTAACCTCAAAAAACTCATCAGAGATCAACATCTTCTACCACAGAAAGTCACAAAAAGAGCTATTGATATAGTCGAATGATAACTATTGTTATAAGAAAACTCAACCAAATGCAGGTCTTCATCCCAACTTCCCTTGAATTAAATAACACAAGCTCTATTCATATCCATTAGTATTTAAATAGTAACCTCTGCTTGACAAACTATTTCGGGATGAAAAGCGGTGGTTAAATACACTTGAGTACCTAACTCTTTTTCGAAAGACCTCCAAAATCGAGAAGTGAATTGGGCACCTCTTTCTAAAATGATGGAAAAAGGGTTCCCATGAAGACTCGACATCTCAATATTATAAATCATTGCATTCTCTTCCGCCGAATAAGTAGACTTGATGGGAATAAAATGCCACGAACGGAAAATACACCCTTAGGCCGGTGTTTTATGTTAAAAATATTTTATTCGGTTAAAAATAGTAGAAATGACTCAGTTTCAAAGAATCAATAAATCTTATTATTTAAGAAGAATCGACATTCCAAATTACATAGTCGCCACTTGATTTTTTATTAAATCAAGAAAAGTTAAAATTTATTTTCAAAATATTTAAAAACATAAAAATCAATTGAAAAACAAGGTTTGAAGTTCAAATGTACATCCCGAGAAGGTGTTAGGCCCTCGGGATGCCCGCTAACTTGCGGTTGACTGGCGATTTGACTAAAATGACTTTTAAAAATAAATTATAAAATTTAACTAAATAAAGAGAAAATTCATTTTAATATATTTTATTTTTATTATTTCTAAAGGGAAATGTTAATTAAAGGGGGATAACCTAAATGTTGACAAAAACCAATTAAACAAAATAAGCAAAAATGGTAGTAAAATTATAGTTAAATGTGTAATAAAAAATGGCTACCCTTTAGGAGATTAATAAAATTCCACCAGATATTAATTGATTCAAACAATAAATAAATAAAAAGGGAGAATGGGAAGAATATTTGAACTTGGGCTAAATACCCAAACTCGTTGAATTGGGCTTTGGCCCACCTGTCCTAAACTAAATTTCTTAGATTTGGGCCTTTTTTAACAATTTAAAATCCTACAAAAAAACATTGGCCTTTAGGCCTATACTAAAGAAATCTGCTGAAGGCCCCTGGCCCATATCCTGAAAAAGAGTCATGGTATACAAATGACGTATACTGATGTATATGCTATACATCCAATCTGTTTTGGACTTTTTGAGGCCTTTATATTGTTTGAATACGAATTTCTCGCCATTTCCCCTGTATCTCCAAATTATTTTGGTGTGTTTGTACCTGTACCATTTTTTATACCATTTTATTATTGTATATCGCTGCTGATATACCGTGGTTTCACGGTATTATTAATACTTTTTCCTTAAGTTTTGTGTTTCCAAAAGCCTTTTTGTGCTAATTTTTGTATAAGTTTCTCTTTGTTTTGCAGGAATTCTGTCCAAAGCTAAATGCGGAGATTTTGAGCGAAGAATTTCATAAGAGACCACCTACGCAGCTAATTACGGTCCATCGTGCTTGTGACGGTCCGTAGGTGGTAGCGTAGAGAAGCTGCTGAAGGAATAATGGGAAGTCTGACTAAGTGTGGGGTTACGTAGCTTTTGACGGTCCGTCGTGGCTATGACGGTCTGTCCTGCAGGTTCGTCATGAAGTTCAGAGAACTGATCCCAGTACCCAGATTCCAAGAGTTAAAGTGTTTTGAAATGAAGACCCTCGACGGACCGTTGTGCCTATGACGGTCCGTCATACTTGCCGTCGAGGGGAATGAAGAGAGCAGTAGAAGAAATTACTAAGTATGGGACGACGGAGTCCATGACGGTCCGTCGCGAGGTCCGTCGACCCAGCCGCGTTTTGACAGATTTCCAGCAATTAGAATCCTTGTTTAATTAGGTTTTAATTTTTTTATAAATAGTTGGAAAAACAACATTTTGAGGTTAGACTCTGCTAGATTAGACATCATATTATTAGACTGTGTGTATTAGTGTTTGATTTGGAGATTCTTACAAGTGATTTTTGGTGATTAATCAAGCAAACTTTCGGACTTTATTATTTCTCATTGAAGTAAGTACATGAATTCTTATTTAATATATTTGAATATTGTGTTTATGTCTATGTGTAACTAAACACCATAACTAGGGTTGTGGGAACCATAGGCAAATAATGAGATAAACCCTAATTAAAAGAACAATTCTAGAATAGTGTCTTGCATGTATTAATAATTCTTTTGTTTAGAAGTCTTTTTCACGTATGGCCAACGTTAGAACTCGCCTTAATGCTACTTGCCGGACCAAGGAGGTAGATAATAGGAAAAGAATTATTAACATACATTTAGTGTATACTATCTAATAGGCTAGTATTGATTGGTACAAGGTAATAACTTAGTCAAATATCGAATACGATGCTTAATATGAGGTAAGGATAAGGGTTAGGATAGCAACACACGTAGCCGGACCAAGTTGCGGAGTGAGATTTTCTAGATGCCGGACCAAGTATTTAGAAATACATAACCTATCACTTTGCATGCAAGATACTAGAAAAGAATTGTCATAGTTAGAGTTATCAAGTTATAAACCTGTGGGGAACACGTAAACCCTAGTTACTTTGATTAATTGATTAAAACCCAACATTAAAAGTTGTTAAGTGTCTCTTTCATGTTCGTTGTTTATTTTCACTTATTTAGAGATAGAACCCCCCTTTTTATATTTTTACTTTCCAAGGAAGTTATTGACCAAACGATAGTAATAATAGGTTGAGGTTAAGTCTAGACTATTTTCCTTGTGGGAACGATCCCAACCTCACTAGTTGGGTTATTTACTTGACACGACCGCTTTACTTCTCATTTGAGAAGTAAGTTTGAGCGTATCAAATTTTGGCGCCGTTGCCGGGGAATTTAGCTTTTAGATTAACTTGAACTTATTACTATAGTTTAGTTGATATTTTCTTGATTTTACTTTGTTTTATTGTTTTTGATTTCTTTTCAGAACTATCCTCCTTGTATGCCAAATACACGGAGAGGAAGAGAACCATTGTTTCCCTACGATCGTGAGTTAGAGCGTACAGTGCGCAATATGAATCGAAACTTGGGAATAAATGATGATGATCCGAACCAGAACATCCCAGCTCCGGTTGATGTTCATGGTCAGATGTTACCCGATGCTCCGAGTGAACATCAACAGAGGGGACACAATCCTGTTCCACGGCCCAAAGCATACTACAGAGGGTATGATAACATAGCAGACTCGGATGGGCCACTTGTCTTGCCCCCTCTACCAACAGGCCACACTTTTGTGGTAACTAGTAGCCTGATGCAAATGCTCACTGCGAGAGGTTTGTTTTCAGGGCTACCTTCTGAGGATCCACATGCTCATATACCTAAGGTAAGGGCAGTGTGTAAAAGTTGTGTGGGGAGACGTGATTTGGTTCTAGATGTAATAGGTCTCAGAGTGTTTCCTCTCTCACTGACAGGAGAGGCTGCTATTTGATTTACTGAGCTCCCATACAACTCAATCTTTACTTGGAACCAATTAGGAGATGTCTTCTTAGCACGCTACTATCCGGTCTCCAAGAAACTAAACCACAAAGACAGAGTGAACAGCTTTGTGGCACTACAAAGAGAGACAGTTAGTAGTTCTTGGGATAGATTCACCTCATTCTTGAGGAGTGTTCCAAATCACCATATAGATGATGAGTCACTGAAGGAATACTTCTATCAGGGATAGGATGATAACAATAATGCGGTGTTTGACACTATAGCAGGTGGATCTTATGGAGAATGCCCTTATGCTTAGATTGCAGAAAAACTAGAGAAAATCTCCCGAAATAACAAGGCTTGGAGTACTAGGAAGTCCGATATAGGGAGAAACACCTTCGCAGTGCAGTCCACACACAACCCTGCCACGGATGAGATTCGTGAAGAAATGGCTCAGATGAGAACTGAGCTTGGGTTGTTACTAAAACATGTCACATGGAGTGCAGAAAAGATAAGTGCAGTCAACTACTTATCTAAACCACCACCTCCTAATGATGAGTGCTATTATGCGGAGGACACTTATGCAGTGAATGAGCAGATGGAGGGTTTCCGACCAAATGCCCAAGGCTCAAATCAGGATAATTGGCGCCAAGGTCAAGGGAACCAAGGTCGGAACTACGGTAACTACAACCGTAAGGGTCATTATGTCCGAGATGGAAACTACAACCGCGACAACAACTTTAACAGGGGTAACTATGCTAATAGAAACGACAGGAATGGGCCCTATGTCCCTCCTCAAAATCATGAAGTTACTCCTAGGGATGGTTGAGATAGTATGGCGCGAGTTGAGGATATGTTGCACAAAATGATGAGGAGGTTCGACACTACTGATGAACACATTAAAGAGTTGAGGTGTGATTTAGCTAGTATTGGGAAAAAAGTTGATACACATGCAATTTCGATTAAACAAATCGAATTGCAAGTGGACCAATTATCTACGACAGTGAACACACGGCAACCGGGCACTCTTCCTAGCAACACTGTCCAAAATCCAAAGAATGATGCGCACTGTATGGCAATCACAACTCGGGGTGGTAGGCAAACCATTGACCCACCTAGGCCATCTACTGAGGAAAATGTGAGAAGGATAATGATAATTTGGTAAAGGGTAGTGGTGAAGCAGAGGGAAGTAATGGAAAAGATGCAGAAGTACCAATCAAGGTAATTCCCATGCCTAGGCCACGACCACCCTTCCCTCAGATATTAGTGAAAAAGACCGAGGATGGTAAATACCGGCACTTTATAACAATATTGAAGCAGCTCTCTATCAATGTCCCTTTGGTAGAAACTCTAGAACAAATGCCCGGTTATGCCAAATTCATGAAAGATCTAGTCACCAAGAAAAAATCGGTCACTTTTGAGGATGATGATTGATTGCAGCATTGTAGTGCTATTGCTACAAGATCCCTAGTACAAAAGAAAGAAGATCTGGGTGCGTTCACTATCCCTTGTACAGTTGGGTAATTACATTTTGCGAAAGCATTATGTGATCTGAGGGCAAGCATAAATCTCATGCCCCTCTCAATTTACAAGAAGTTGGGTTTGGGGGATCCAAAACCCGCTGCGATGCGGTTACTGATGGCCGATCAGAAAACGAAAAGGCCCATAGGGATAATCCATGATGTGCTAGTAAAAGTGGAGCCATTCATCTTTCCAGCTGATTTTGTTATTCTTGATTGTGAGATCGATTTTGAAGTGCCTATCATTCTTGGGAGGCCATTCCTTGCTATAGGTAGAGCCTTAGATGATATGTAGAAGGGACAGAGGATATTTCGGTTGAATAATGAAGAAGCGACCTTCAACATTTTTAGGACCATGAGGCAGAGTGGTGATCTCCAATCGTTATCTGCCATATCCCACAAAGAAAAGATGAAGAAGGAGATTGAACAGAAAAATGCAAAACGAGATTTTATGGTTGGGGATTTGGTACTAGTAGACAGTTCTGGTGTGCCTTGCCTTCCGGGCAAGCTCAAGTCCAATTGGACTGGCCCTTACTTGATTACCCAAGTATTCTCTCATGGGGCAGTTTAGTTAAAAGCCAAGGAGGGAGTTCGGTTTAAGAGGAATAGAGATAGAATAAAACTCTATTTTGGGCATAAAGCATCGGGGAATGAAGCAATAGTGGCATACCATCTTGATGAAGTCTGAGTAATCATGTGTCCCCAGTCGTGCCGCGACATTAAATCAGGCGCTTGTTGGGAGGCAACCCAACACTTATAGTCTTTTTAAGTAATGGTAGCATTTTTCTACTAATGGGTGTTAAATCTGCAGGCATATCACCATGAAATTCTGCAGAAAATTACTCTGCAGCAGTCACTGACGGATACATCGACGGACCGTTGTGCCTGCGACGGACCGTCGTACGCATCCGTCGTACCAGGTACGTTTCTCTGTCATTATGAAATTAGGGCACACACGACGGAACCAACGACGGGTCGTCGAGGAACCGTCGTGTGATTAATAAGGTATACCCGACCCGGCTGGACCCTTTTCCATAATCAGACCGTTTAAACTCCCCACCCCTTCATATTTCACCCCATTACTTCATAATTTTCTCCCATTACTCTCTCTTTTCAACTTCCACACTCCCTCCCTCCGATCATTGCCCCCCTCACAATTCTCCAAAGCCTTAAAGTGTTCATCTACTAGTGAAAACTGCTGCTGTGGGTGTCTACCTTGCCACCGCGTACTTGTGCATTTGTTTTTCTCCATTTCTAAGGTATGTGTGTCTAATATATACTCATTTATCTTGCATTTTTTTTACTAGTTAGTATTAAGCTTAGTTCCTCATAGTATTTTGTTTACTTTATAATATTCTGCCTGACCTAGGTTACAAATGCTCGAAATTACCATGTTTACCACCCTAGACATAGCTGCTTTTGCATTGCTAGTTTCCTAGGTAGTTGGGGTAAACACATGTAGGTCCAAAACACTAAATTTTGATGTGGGTTCATCAGGGTTACTTAGGGTACCTTTAGTTCTGTCACTGTCATTCAGAACGAGACCCCGATGACGGACCGTCGTAGCCACGACGGACTGTCGTAGGGTCCGTTGCACAAGCCCTAGCACCCCTGTCCTACTGGACACATGTGACGGGTCGTCGTCCTTGCGACGGTCCGTCCTGCACAACCATCATTCTAGACAGAGACCCTGTTTATAAGGGTTTCTCATTTTTCCCAAGTGTTCCCCAACGGACACATGTGATGGACCATTGTCTTCACAACGGTCCGTCCTGCACAACCGTTCTGGTTGTTAGAGATTCTGTTTCTAAGGGTCTCTCATTTTTTTCCAAGTGTCCTTCAACGGACACATGTGACGGACCGTCGTTCCCTCGATGGTTCGTCCTACATGACCGTCATAACGGTAAGAGACCTCTCTCCTTAGGGTCTCCATATTTTTTCCTAAGTGTCCTATGACGGACATCTACAACGGACCGTCGTAACTGTGATGGTCCGTCATGCACACATCGTCATGCTAGTCAGAGACTCTCTTTCAGGGTTCTCTATTTATACAGAGTCCAAGTATAACACGACGGACCTTGCGACGGTTCGTCATTTTCACGACGAGCCGTCACCAGGCCCATCGTGTGTCACTGTTTATACAGCAATTACATATTATTTTCACTGTTTTATTTCGTATGGTTTCGCTTGTTTTATTTGCCACTACTCATACTAATAGTGATCCTTTGCAGGTACTACCTACTATGGCACCCATGCAAGACCGAACCTACGCACGCGGGCGATCAAAGTCTGTTGCCCCGTCTGCACGCTTGATCATCGGCTCTGATGATGAGCGGGACCAGAAGTATGTGCCCCCAGGCACTTCCGCACCATCCCGTGCTGCACGTGCTCCAAGAGCCGCACCCACGATGGTGGCGTCCAGCGTAGTCACTGCCTCCCAGTCTGATGAGGAGCGCACATTGACCGGCACACCTTCTGGGTCAGCCACAAATGAGGAAGGAGCGTCTGGCTCCTTAGGAGTATCATGGTCCGAGGAAGCTTCTGGCTCTACTGAGGTTCCCGCACCCGCCACTGCTGCAGTGTTGGCCTCGTCTGATGAGGCTGACAGTTCAGACTCTATATCCGGCGCACCAGCTCAGGTCCCCACCCTAGCCTCTGAGCAGCCAAACCGGTGGTGTGTCGACGGCCTGTTTCAAGTTTACTCCGACGCCAAGTTCCTAACAGATAAAGGAGTAATCACTCGAACACTTACCTTGGAGCGGCGGGTATGTACAGGGAGTCTCTCAACGATGCCGGAGATGCACAACCTCTTTACCAGGCATCGCTTACAGTGGACAGCACGTCCGTTGGGACGATACAGCGAGGAAATGGTCTGAGAGTTCTACGCATCTTATGTAGCGACTCTTCGATCACAGATCGATCGGCGGGCTGCTCCCGCTAAGCAGGCCCCACTGGAGCAGGTTCGAGTCCGAGGCGTGCAGGTTGACATTTCCCTGCCAGCCATTCGCCGATTTTTATACGGCGAGAGAGCAGATGCTACTCGGACCTCATCAGTGCCGAGATTGACTACCGCTGGCAGATAATAAAGGATGGACAGTTCTTGCGCGAGCCAGCATTGAGAGAGACCACCAAGAGGTGGATGGCCCTGCACCTGTCAGTAGATGGAGAGGGTGCCGATTGGGTCACTGAGCGAAGGGGGCCATCAAGAAGGCTAACCTCACGTTCATAGCAAAGTTCTTGTGGCTGCTCGTTCGTCACTGCCTTTCACCCACAGCTGCTGATTACATCGTTACCTGGGATCGAGCAGTGTTGATGGCGGCGATGATAGCCGAATTCGAGGTGGACTTCGTATGCCTTCTCCAGGCAGTCATGCACGTGAGGGAATTCAAGGTCACTACTACCAACCCCTTCCCGTGTATGATCTTTGCCCTTTGCAGGTCCGCAGGTGTGCCCATATGGCACGTAGATCAGCTTAAGACCACGCAGGGCACTGTAGACGTCGGCTTCATCAAAGACGAGGCCAATGAGTTGGCTCTATGCAGAGGGCCCCGACCAGAGATGCCCCCACTTGCTGATGATCTTGCGGATATGGTAGCCTAGGCCCGCACAGCTACACACGCGTCCACTGACACTACCCCGGTCGAGTCTATCCCGGGTAGTAGCACAGCCCCGAGCTCCTCTCGCACAGCCCCTCAACCGGTACTGTTCCCGCTTGCTAGGGTCCAAAAACTAGAGGCACAAATGGACACTCTTCTGCATCATATCCAGCTGTGGATGCAGAAGTCGATTACTGAGTCTGAAGCGCGTTTAGAGTGGAAGATGCAGCAGTTTACAGAGCGGAAGATTGCTGAGGTCAACCAGCGCCTGGACGCCTTTGAGTTGAGAGTGTTAGCCCGACCAGCCCCTCCGGTGGATGTGTCGACTCTTCTGGCTGTAGTCGACAGTCTTCGTGCAGACATCAACACAGTGCCGGAGTCTGAGGCCCCTTCTGTTGAGCCTGCTGAGGACACCGTGCTGGCAGCCCTGTTTACTACTTCAGAAATTCCACCACCTCCCCGTCGATAGAGTGCCAAGAGGCATAGGGGTCGAGCAGAGGATGAGGCGCGAGCAAGGAAGAAGGAGCGCCGAGAGATGGAGGCTGCGAGGAGAGCCTCACATGCTGAGGAGGAGGCGCACCAGATCAGAGCATCACAGTTAGCGGGTGGGGCGTCTAGCTCCCGCACTGTAGAGACAGCAGGAGGCACTACTGATAGTGCGGTTGTTGCTAAGGACACCTTTGAGGGTGTCCAGATTACAGAGGAAGTGGGTTCCGGGGAATCGGACCCACCATCTTGCTGATCGACGGCGCTTTGTGACACAGGTTTGCTTCACCTACCATTCTAATAATTAGATTTTTTTTATGCATTGGGGACAATTGCATGCTTTTTTGTTGGGGGTGGGTAAATGGAAAGTGAGTGTTAGGGTGAAGTCAGAGTAGCCCAACTCACTATCCTCTTTTGGGGTTTTCTTTCCTTTGTTCTTTTTCCCCAAAATACTGATTACTTTTTCTGTTGAACCGGCATGTTTATATCTTTTGTACATAGTTTAACTCTGAAGCATGATGGCTAAAATGATATCCTGATAAAACTGGAAAATGTTGCATTACTAGGCATAGTAATTGATAATTGTGTGGCTCTAAGCATGAAATAGAGTTACACCATTGCATTACCCTAAGTCTTCAATTCGAACAAGGTGTCTAATAATCTGGTATAGTGATGAGATGTCAAGTGAGTGTGACGAAATTTTAATAGTCCACTGTTGGTACTGAGCTAGAACTTGCCTGGTTAGTCCTGCTAAAAGTTAGTTGTAACAGACAATTAGGAAAGGATCATAGGCCCTTATTCAAGATAGCCCATTTCTAGCCTAAATAAAAGAAACGAAATGAATGTTATCCTTCTTTGATCCAAATAATCAGAGCTTAATTAGACCTTTCTTTTTCACCCCAACTGATCTTTTGTGGGAACAATATGTTGGCCCTGGTCCCTCCTTGGACATGTGCACCTAAGCTTATGCCAAAAGCATAAGTTGAGGGTGGCTAATGCATAAACAACCTTTGTTATGGCCCTGACCCAACATTGGGTATTGTGTTCCTTGACTCATGGAAAAGCCATGAGTTGAGGGTGGCTGTTTTGAGGAATGCTCTGGAAAGTGGGGTTGAAAGAACCAAGAGAGAGAAAGAACAAAAGTAAAGTGACTCAAGAACTCTTTGAAAGAAAAGTAAAGAATGAGAAAAATATATATAAAAAAGGGAAAAGAGTCACTTACACAAATGAAAAAAGAAGGGAAAATAGCAAGGTGAGAGAATAGGAGAAACTGGGCGAGATAAAGTGATAGAAAGTGGAATGTTTAGCCGATATGTCAAGGAGGGGAAAAAGTCACTAAAGTATACCTAAATATATCCTACCTGACTCTGAGCCTATGTTACAAGCTAAGAAAGTCCTATCGTGATCCTAAGGGTTGTATAGCAAACTTAAGGCAGTGAAAATAAGGGCAAGCTTATGGCAATAGATATGAATGAGTGTGACTTTGTTCTGAGGGCGAGTGTTTAAAAGTAATCGCTATACTCAAACTGAAATCATTGTGTGAAAAATGAGGATTTTATTTTGAAGTTAGGACACTAGTTGCAATACCGGAATTGTTAGCACCTCTGTGAGAAATTGAAGAGGATAGGTGTTAGTACATGGTGAGTCTGTGTCATGTTCTAATCCCACAAAATTCAAGCCTAATAGTAATAGCATGCATAGATTTGATGAGATTAATCGGGATTGATAGCCAAATGATTGCAAAGGATAAAATATGGATACTATTGTACAAACATTGTGTAGTGAGTCATAGTGCGTCGCTTGAGGACAAACAACGAATTTAAGTTGAGGGTGTTGATATACCGTGGTTTCACGGTATTATTAATAATTTTTCCTTAAGTTTAGTGTGTCCAAAAGCCTTTTTGTGCTACTTTTTATATAAGTTTCTCTTTGTTTTAGTGGAAATCTGTCCAAAGCTAAATGCGGAGATTTTGAGCGAAGAATTGCAGAAGAGACCACCTACGGAGCTGATGACGGTCCGTCCTACTTGTGACGGTCCGTAGGTGGCAGCGTAGAGAAGCTGCTGAAGGAAATGGGGAAGTCTGACCAAGTGTGGGGTTACGTAGCTTGTGACAGTCCGTCTTGGCTATGAGAGTCCGTCCTGCAGGTTCGTCATGAAGTTCAGAGAAGTGATCCTAGTACCCAGATTCGAAGAGTTTAAGTGTTTTGAAACGAAGATCCTCGACGGACCGTTGTGCCAATGACGGTCCGTCATATTTGCCGTCGAGGGGAATGAAGAGAGCAGCAGAAGAAATTGCTAAGTATGGGACGACGGAGTCCATGACGGTCCTTCGCGAGGTCCGTCGACCCAGCCGCGTTTTGACAGATTTCCAGCAATTAGAATCCTTGTTTAATTAGGTTTTTATTTTTTTTATAAATAGTTGTAAAAACCTCATTGTTGAGGTTAGACTCTGCTAGATAAGACATCATATTATTAGACTCTGTGTATTAGAGTTTGATTTGGAGATTCTTACAAGTGATTTTTGGTGATTAATCAAGCAAACTTTCGGACTTTATTCTTTCTCATTGAAGTAAGTACATGAATTCTTATTTAATATATTTGAATATTGTGTTTATGGCTATGAGTAACTAAACTCCATAACTAGGGTTGTGGGAACCATAGGCAAATAATGAGATAACCCCTAATTAAAAGAACAATTCTAGAATAGTGTCTTGCATGTATTAATAATTCTTTGGTTTAAAAGTCTTTTTATCGGATGGCCAACGTTAGAACTCGCCTTAATGCTACTTGCCGGACCAAGGAGGTAGATAATAGGAAAAGAATTATTAACATAGATTTAGTGTATACTATCTAATAGGCTAGTATTGATTGGTACGAGGTAATAACTTAGTCAAATATCGAATACGATGCTTAATATGAGGTAAGGATAAAGGTTAGGATAGCAACACACATAGACGGACCCAGGTGCGTAGTGAGATTTTCTAGATGCCGGACCAAGGATTTAGAAATACATAACTTATCACTTTGCATGCAAGATACTAGGAAAGAATTGTTATAGTTAGAGTTATCAAGTTATAAACCTTTGGGGAACACGTAAACCCTAGTTACTTTGATTAATTGATTAAAACCCAACATTAAAAGTTGTTAAGTGTCTCTTTCAAGTTTGTTGTTTATTTTCAGTTATTTAGAGATAGAACCCCCCTTTTTATATTTTTACTTTCCAAGGAAGTTATTGACCAAACGATAGTAATAATAGGTTGAGGTTATGTCTAGACTATTTTCCTCGTGGGAACGATCCCAACCTCACTAGTTGGGTTATTCACTTGACACGACCGCTTTACTTCTCATTTGAGAAGTAAGTTTGAGCGTAGGTGTATACTAATGTATACGGACTGTATCGTACACACGTATTCATCGCATATTCCTCTATTTATTCTGAATTCGACGTCCTTGTACGATAACCTGCAATTTGTATATTTTACACATATTTATAGTATATCATCTCTGTATATCAGTGTATAGAACTGTATATCCGCCTGTTTTTCGACTTTCGATAGCTGAATGTTCCTTTTCAGTAATATATCTAGGCTTCTATCAACCCAAATTTGTACTTTTGTTTCCTGATCGTATTTCAAACTGTATATCAGTGTATAACATATGTATATATCTGGTATGCAGCTGCTCAATCATCTTCAACACTTGCAAAATATTTTTACCGCACCACCTTTGCTATGTTCTGACATTTACAACAGTTTGAAAGGAATATACGACTCGAGGAGGATGTTTTGAGTCTTTATGGCTGAAGGAAAAAGTGCAAGAGATGGGAACGAAGCCCATGAGGAATCGAAAATTGTTTCACATGCAATAAAACAAAAAAGGAGAATTAGCACCTTAAGCAAATGACTAGAACAAAACAAACATACAAGATGTGGGCTATTTTAGAAATATGAGTTAAGAAAGGGATACAAAATCTCAAAATACATTTCGATATGCAAGCGAAATGAGGGCTTCTTAACATATAGCAATAACCAAATGTTCGAAAGAATAAAACAAAACCATCATCCGTCAATTTTTTAATGATAATTTAAGGCTATGTAAACCATTTCAACCTAAAGGAAACCACACAACAGTACAGGAAATATACTGCAAATCCAATCATAGAGGAGCATATACACAGAAACCAACTATAACCAAATCATGTTTAAGAAAAGGCCTAGCAGCAAACAAAATGTAAAATCCTCTTCCAAGATCACCACTTGAACTCATAGATTTCTCTAAACCAATATGACAACTAGGAATATAATGAAGGGGTTAATGACGACGGCAACAACAAATATACATGACGATAAGAATACATTCAACAGTAACAACTTCTAATGCGTTCACAGTCCCTTATCGAAGATCCTCAAATAAGATTTCTCCTAATGAAAAGAGTAAAGCTGCATTGAGCAAATGAACCAGAAAAATAGCACAAACGAGGGAATCATCTCTACAAAACACAAGCGAATTCGACTCTAATGATTTTATCCTATACGGTCAAGTTGAACTATGATAATACCATATCACCCATTAGCCGTCTTTAGGCACACTCTAATACCATGGCACATTCTACTATACAAATACTTTTTAGACAAACCAACAGATACATATGCCAGCAATCCATAAGAGAATGATATCTACTTTTTACTTAGGAACAAGCTTTGTTTACAATGCATACAAGTATGAAAACACAATCAAGAGCAGCCTAATGCCTAGAATCGAAACACATGACGAGCTACCAGATGCAAACGAGTAAAAAAATGACCTCATATCCGCACAAACAAGTTAAATGCAAACAAGAGATAAAGGACTTCAAACAGCCATACGATAAGAAAACAAAGACATGCTAGAAGGATGAGGGGTTACCTTTCTCTGGATCAGCGAACTATGAGACTAAACGAGCAAGGGGATGACCTTCCACTACACAACTTCAAATTCGGATGATAATCAGAACTCAGCGATCTTCAGTTTCAAATTCTACTTCAATAGATATATGTAGGTGTGGTTAAGCTATTAAAAAATCTTTCTATAATCGAATTTCTTAAAAAAACGTTCCCTATCTATAACAGGATATAAAAATTTCTCCCTCTTTCGAAAAAAATCTACTTGTACAATGAAGAAACAGTCTATTTATAGAAGAACAAATAGGGGGTTATCAAAGGAAAAGGGCTGGAGAATTCCATTTCAAGCCCATCCCAAATTTCAATTTTAAACTCTAATTCTTATCCAAAACTAATGGAATATGCCGATTTAGATGCTCAAATCTTCCAACCCAATTAGAGGGGGAATGAGGTGTACGCTACAAATCAATTAGGGCATCCTTACGAGCTTCGTGGCGCAATCTCGGCATCAAGGAAAAAATTTGCAGCCTTTCCTGCTGCCAGGACTGCGAGAGCGTACTGTTGTACGAATTACATAGAAAGACGACACCAAGAAGCCGCTGCTTAACAACGAATTTTCCACCGCTTCAGCTCGCGTGAGGTGCGTCGGAGGGATTGTTGCAAAATCATTGGGAATTTCTCTGTGCGTGAAGAGGAAGAACAACATGCTGCTCTTTCACGTTGCTTGGAGTTGCGCTTGAAGATGAAGGAGAATTGGGTCGGGTTAAAAGGGAAATGGGGTGGGAAGAGAGGTGGGCTGGAGGAAGAGAGGCTGGAGAAAGGAGAGAGGTTAGCTGGAAATTAAAAACGAAATGGGCTGGAAATTAAAAAGCAATGGGCTTACTATTGAAGAATAGACCCAAATATAGAATTGGAAATTTAAGATGGGTTAATTTAATAAATAGCCATATTGAGTTAGGGTAATAAATTTGGCTAAACCTTAAATAAAATGAATTTGTATTAATTAATCAACGAGCTTCTTTATTTTAGTAATATAATTATTTTAATTGTAAACTAGTGATTTTGAATATAACCTTAATTTAAACTAAATTAGTTTAATAGAATACTTACTAAAAAATTAAAATATTTTGAGAAATAATCGTAAACCATACCAACTATATACATACTCATGTAAAATATATGTGCTATCTAATAAAATATAAGAAAATGGCAAGAGTGTCCAAAAATAACACAAAATTCATACATTACTTTTATTTTTTTGCCAAAATTATAAAACTAATTAATTTAAATTGTTTGGAAAATTTAAGAAGCTCGAGAACCAATTTATACCGAGGAGGGTCGAAATTGGGTGTCAACAACTGTCCCTCATTTTACTTGGTTTGATGCAAGCAGTTCGAGGAAAATGAAATTGACCAAGCCAATTTTGACCAACCCCATTCATCTTACAGGGAAGGATCTTGCAAAGAGTTTTACGAATTATGGCCGAACCCTTGAAACGGGTTTCCTACATATCTCAGGCTATATGAGAATTCAGGGCATTTGTTGTTCGATAAGCTTGATTTAACACACGATTTTGAATGAATTCAAAAGCCACCTCGATACTGAATTATGAAGGTATCAAAATGCTCGAGAATAAAATTTGAGAGCGAATGTTGGAATACAACCGAGTTTTCAACATTGAATCCGCCTACATATCCTTAAACCTTCAGGTTTCAGGCTGTGTGTAGTTCGACTCGATCGGTTGAAAAGGATATCTATTATGCTAGATAACCTTCGGTTTTGGACAAGTGACAAATTAAACGAGAATGAAAAAGAGGCTTGTAACCTCTTAGCCATGAATGTGTCACGCTTCACACCCATAATTAAGAGTTTTCACGGACATAATTTCCAAGGCTCTTGGTTTATCATCTCTCAGATTGGAAAGTTGCTGCCGGTAAATCAAAATTTCTTGATGCGAGACTGAAGCTGACAGACCTACAGAAATACACACATGCCTTATGATAGGGGTGTGGTTCGATCGTGGTGGAACTCGCTCCTCTACTCGCGTCCTAATAGTTTGACATTTCTTTTTGGACTGTGTCCTAGTTCGTTGCTAAGAAATGTTCCACGTTGTGCTGCATCCCTTTTGATGTCGTCTGCACCTGTGGTTTTTGGAGAATTCATCCTTTTTTGATGCTCTCAAAAAAGACTACGATAAAACTCGTTTGTTTTAAAATGCAATTAGGATGGGAGACATTGCTTTTTTACCATGTCAACACTCCGTTGTTTTCCTCAATATTCAACGTCAACTCGACCGATTTGACGTAAAGCAAATAAATCTTATGCCTGGTGTTGGCAATGTAATGTTAAATGTACTCTTTACTTGATGTCGAAATAAATAAATAAATGCTGATGCGATGTTGATATTTCTTTTGACATCATCTTCGATGCTCTTCTTGATGTTTACTTTTGTCGAAAATAAAAGAATGCAGTTGAGGCCAATGGATAAATATTCCTCTTGGGATACACGATTTTCCTTTCTTTATCCATGCATGCCTTCTTGCGGGGCATGAATATCTTCCCGCAAATGTAATTTTCAGTGAGGTATGAAATCTTCTCGCAAGGCATAACTTTTGGCGAGGCATGAAATCTTCTTGTGATGCACAAATTTCAACGAGGCATGGATTCTTATCGTGATGCATAAATTTTAGCGAGGTATGGAGTCTTCTCGCGATGCATAAATTTCAGTGAGGTATGCAATCTTCTCACTATGTATAAATTTTGACTAGGCATGAAATCTTCTCGTGGCGCATACTAATTGACTCACGATGCATGATTTTCCGTAATGCATGATTTTTAACTCGCAATATATTATTTTTCGCGATGCATGTTTTTCCAGCGATGCATGATTTCCGCGATGCATAATTTTCCGCGATGCATGATTTTCCGTGATGCATGATTTTTAACTCGCAATGCATAAATATTCATATCATCTTTGTTGATGATAACGGCAAGACGATCTACAGATAATATATCGCCTTGATCGATAAGAAAATAATTGTCCCCTCTATGGAAATGCATTGTCTTGATTGACAATAACTATGTTGTTTCATAATGAATACTAATAGCGTCTGTTAAGGAAACCTTAAACTCTCCCTTGAAATTCTTGTTTTATTCACCTTTAATTATGGATAGACGTTCTTTAGAAAATTTCATGTTGTTGGAATTTGATTGAAATAAATAATTCATATTCCCAAGTCTTCGACATAAGTGATATAAAAATGCCTCTTGCTTCCAGGAAAACATTGATTTTTGGATAGTTTTCTCCACTTTGGAGTTCTCTGTATTCATTCATCAGAAGAATTTTCCGATTTCCAAAGCAAAGCTATAAACCTGTGTTGATAGAAAAATTGTTAGTTTTTTTAAAAAAGGTACTGATCTGTGTCAATTTCTTCATTTTTTTGCTCCTTGTCTTGATATCTCCGGTTGATTTCCCGATCTCCTAACTCTTGATAGATAAGACAAAATATTTTATGACAAAACAAATGAAACATAAAAGGGAAAACTTAAGAGAAATAATTTTTTTAAGAATTAGTATTTTGAAAAAAGGTCACTGCGAAGTCATGTCATATCAGTCTTAACAAACTTCTATGAGTCTGATACTTAGAGTTCTATCTAATCATTTGCTGGTGAGTTTTCAGAGTCACTCCGGACTTGCAGGTAAAACCCACAATGGAATTTTGAGGCCATCTTCAAAAATTTTGTCCCAGTTAACTATCTTGCTTATCTTTCCACTGTAACTAAACAGAACGCGGAATTTTTTAGATCTTCTCAAAAATTCTGTCCCAATTGCAGTTCTCGAAATATCTTTAGTTTGACTTGCTGAGGAGGAAATTTCTTCTGGAGAATTTTTTAGTCCTTCTCAAAAATTCTGTCCTAGTTCTACTATAGAGAGGAATAGAGACCTTGAGGGAGATATGACCAAACCCTTGTGGCGCCTATGTATCCTGTTAAGGCATGAATTAGATCAAACGTAGTTCCCCTTAGAGGTTAACAAAATAAAATATACAAAGAAAACCGACTGAGGCCGACATAGACCGCCTACGTATCTCCTTCTTGAGATTTTAGGTCGAACGTAGTTCAGATACAAAGAAATAATTAAAAGGGACAAATGGGGTGACCAAAGCTGACATAGGCTGCCTAAGTATCTCATTCTCAAGAATTCAGGTTAGACGTAGGTCATTACAGGAAGGATAAGGATTTAAGCGAAACAAATTCAAGCAAACAGAATGATTACAAGTAAATAACAGAAATGAAAAATGAAACTTCACATGTAGTATCTCTTGATAGCGTCCGAGTTGATAGGTTTAGGCCATAAAGTGTCGTCCATATCTGACAGGACAAAAGCACCTCCAGGTAATACTTTACGAACCATGTAAGGACCCTGCCAATTTGGCGCGAACTTTCCTTTGTACTCGTCTTGTTGAGCAAAAATACGCTTAAGAACCTACTGGCCAACTTCAAAATTTTTGGCTCTTACTCTCTTGTGAAAGGCACGAGACATTCTCTGTTTATACGATTGTCCATGGCAGATGGCAACTATTCCCTTCTCATCAATCAAAGTTAGTTGATCAATCCACTTGCTAACCGATTCGACGGTACTTAACTAAGCTTCATGGATGATTCTCAAAGAATTTATCTCAACTTCAGTAGGTATGACTGCTTTTGTTCCAGATACTAGAAAGTATGGAGTAGCAACAGTCGACGTTCTAACCGTCATTCAATATCCCAGTAAAGCATATGGCAACATTTCATGCAAACCTTAATGCTTGTTAATCATTATCCTCAAAATCTTTTTGATATTCTTGTTGGCGTCCTCTACAACTCCGTTCAGTTGGGGGCGATAAGCAGTTGAATTCCGATGAGTGACCTTAAATTGCTCACATGTCTCTCTCATCAAGTGACTCTTGTGATTTGCATCGTTATCAGTAATGATAGATTCTGGCACTCCAAATCTGCATATCAGATTGTTGGAAAAAAATTAGCCACCACTTTCTTGGTTACCTACTTGTAAAAAGTTGCTTCCACCCACTTGGTGACGTCCATAGGACCGATGACGTCCATTCCCCAAGCTACAATTGGCCAAGGTGAGCCAATAGAATTAATCTCGTGAGCTAGCACTCGTATCAAAACACCGTGCACCTGACATTTATGACATTTCTGCACAAACTTGCAACAATCATTCTCTATAGTCATCCAGAAATATCAGGCTCGTAGGATCTTTCTTGCCAAAGTGAGTCCATTCATATCCATGCCACAAACCCCGGCATGTATCTGTTCAATAAGCTTCACAACTTTAACAGCATCCACACATCTCAGAATACCTATGTTTGGAGTCCTCCTATACAAGAGTTCTCCATTTAGAAAGAAATTGAGAGCCAGACGGCATATCGACTTTTTCTGATTGGACGTAGCATCTTAGGGATAAGTTTTAGACTCAAAATACTTCTTTATATCAAAATATCAAGGCAAACCGTCTGGTTCTGCTTCAACATGGGAACAATGAACTTGATGTTTTTTCAACTCTATATCCAGAGAATCAATGTAATCAATATCCTGATGTTTAATCATTGAAGTGGTGGTGGCCAAAGCATGAGCTAATTCATTCTGTATTTTGGGAGTATGTCTGAACTCAATCTTATGAAATCTTTTTCACAACTTCGGAACATGATGTACGTAAGGTATAATCTTTGGGTTCTTCATAGCCCATCCTCCTTGAACTTGATGAATAAAATGGTCTGAATCTCCAATAATTAATAACTCGTAAACATTCATTTAGATGGACATTTTCAAACAAAGAATACAAGCTTCGTATTTGGACATGTTGTTTGTGCAATTAAATTGGAGCTTAGCTTCCATGAGATAGTGCTGACCAGATTCTGACACTAAGACTGCTCCAATACCATTACCTTGATGATTTGCTACTCCTTCATAGAATAATGTCCAACCTGGATATGCTTCAGAAATATCCTCACCCACAAATGACACTTCTTCATCCTGAAAATAAGTCTTAAGTTGTTCATATTCTTCATCAATGAGATTTTGTGCAAGATGATCAGCCAAAGCTTGGGCCTTTATTGCTTTCTATGTTACATACACGATATCAAACTCACTCAACAGCATTTTCCATTTAGCTAACTTTCTGGTCGGAATTGCTTTTTGGAAAATAAACTTCAATGGATCCATTTTGGAAATGAGATATGTAGTATACGAAGACAAATAGTGTCTCAACTTCTAGGCTATCCAGGTCAAAGCACAACATGTTCTCGCCAGCAACGTGTAAGGAGACTCGTACGGAGTAAACTTCTTGCTTATATAGTCGATAGCCTTTTCCTTCTTTCCTATCTCGTCGTGTTGACCAAATACGCATCCGAAGGAACTATATGAAACAGACAAGTATAGCAAAAAAATACTCCTTTCTCGCAGAGGAACCAATACCGGTGGGTTGGACAAGTAGTTCTTGATAGCATCAAAATCATTCTGACATTCTTCAGTCCTCTTAGTCGGGGCGACTTTTTTCAGCAGCTTGAAAATAGGCTCACACACCACTGTTGATTGAGCTATAAATCGACTGATGTAGTTTAACCTCCCTAAGATACTCATCACCTCTTTTTGTTCCTTCGGTAGAGGTAACTCTTAAATTGCTTTAATATTAGAATGGTCGAGCTCGATACCTCTTCTGCTGACTACAAATCCCAATAACTTCCCGGCTGGAACTCCAAAAGCACATTTGGGGGGATTTAACTTCAAGTTGTAATGACGCAAACGTTCAAAGAATTTTCTTAGATGTGTCAAGTGATCCAAACTCTCACGGAATTTGATTATGATGTCTTCCACTCACACTTCAATCTCCTTATGAATCATGTCGTTGAAAATAGTCGTCATGGTTCTCATGTACGTGGCACTTGCGTTTTTGAGGCTGAACGACATCACCCTGTAGTGATATACGCCTCAAGGTTTAATGAAAGCCATTTTTTATGCATCTTCTTCATCCATCAAAATATGGTTATAACCTGCGTAACAGTCCACAAATGAATGCATGACATGTTTGGCATAGTTGTCAATCAAAATATAAATATTTGGCAACGGAAAATACTCCTTTGGACAAACATTGTTGAGATCTCTATAGTCAACACAAATCATGATTTTCCCGCCCTTCTTGGCGACCGGAACAACATTGGCCAACCAGGTTGGATATTGTGTTACTTCCACAAATCGGGACTCTATTTGCTTGGTGATTTCTTTCATAATTTTAAAACTCAGTTCAGGCTTGAATTTCCGAGTTTTTTTCTTTACCAGATCGAACCCCAGGTTGATTGGTAGCTTATGAGATACGACATCGGTACTCAAACCATGCATGTCACCGACTTCCCAAACGAACACATCACTATATTCAGCAAGCAAATGAACCAGGTCTTCTTTATAAGCTTCATTTAAGTGGGTGCTGATCTTAATCTATTTTAGACATTCCGAATCTCCCAAATTCCCTGTTTCCATTTCCTCTAGATTTGGTTTATGTTGATTCTTGAACTTCCGAAATTCCTCAGCCACATAATCTAGTTCCTCACTTTCTTATTCATAATCGTCAACCTTGTTGTCATTTGTCTCATTTTGTTCATTTAGCTCATGACATGACCTGACTTTGGCAGGTCTGTGACTTATGTTACTGAAATCATAAATAGAAAAATTAGGAAGGTAAGGCATAAAAAATAACTAAATAAATAAAGTCAAAAATAAAGAGGCTTACATAAAAAAATAATGCAAACTTTGTCCATGGCATGGTCCATGTTGCCTTTTTGAAAATCACAACATAAATTCAAAAATTGAATAGTTAAGAAAAATACAGAAATAATAGGTCTCGGGCCTCCTTCGGACAACCACCGATTTTAGTAAGCATAAAATAACTCCTTTCTACCGAAGAGTTCGGGACATCAGGATCGGCGTGGAGGTCCAGTTCTTCAGTACCTTCCCTGGTTCAGCATCACGAATACCAACTAACTCAACCTCCTTCTCGATAACAACATCGATCTCCTCGAAGAGGTCACACATTTCTTTCCTAAAGTCTTCAGGCTCAGCATACTCTTGTATTGGAAAGGATTGATACAGATGTGGGATCCGCTTAGCCAACTCTTGATCCTTTTTCTTCTTTATCTTCACATTGTCATCTATGTGGATATACCCAAACCATATCTGGATCCATTAACAAGGACCGAAACAGGCTCAATAATTCCTTTGGAATCTCTTCCCAATCAAAAACCTGGCTCAAAATCGTTCTGGAGCATCACAGTGGCTATCATCTTGTATACAGATGGCATGGGGGTCTGTGGGGCCAAATATTCATTGGTAGCATTCACCAGCTCCACCGTGTAAAAGTATGTAACTCGCGGTATCTCATCAATGACCGGCACTTGCCTGCCCGCATGACTTCTCTCGCCGTGAATAACCAACTCTTCATTCTTCCACACAAGCTTCATCATTTGATGAAGATTTGAGGGGATGGATCCAGCCATATGGATGAAAGACCTTCCCAAAAGAAGGTTGTAATTGGTATCTATATATAATACAAGGATTTGCGCGCTGAACTCTTTTGTGCCCATTTGATGAGTCAAATTCACTGCCCCCAACTTGTTTCTTTGAACCCCATCAAAAGCTCTCACGTTGACCTGGTTCTGCCCCTATTTCTCAAGGTCAAACCTTAGCTGCCTCAACTTTGACAATAGGCAGATATTTAAACAGGATCCCATATCCACTAAGACACGGTTGACAACCTTTTCACGGCATATCACTGTAATGTGCTGCTCTTTTTTGTGTGATCTTGCTTCAACTTGCAACTAATCATCAAAAAAGGTGATCCAGTGCCCGCGAATAACTTGATGAATCATAGCAGCCACGTTATCACTACTTGTATGTGAGGGTACGTATGTATCATCGAGAGCTTTCATAAAGGCCTTCCTGTGGGATAGAGAGATCATCAGCAGGGCCCACACAAAGATCTGAGCTGGAGTCTTCTCTAAGTGTTTGACGATTGAATAGTCCTTCAGTTGCATCCTTCTCCAGAACTGTTCTGCTTCTCCTTCGCTCATCGGCCTCTTAGCATGGTCCTTCTTCTATTTTCCGAGAGGAAGCTCATCAGGAGTGTAGCACCTTTCGAACCTGGTCATGCCTTGGGCGACAACAGTTTCGATAAAAAAATTTGGCTTGACGAGAGATTCTGAAGTCACCAAGGCAACAACCTTTGTATGTTTTAGAATAACAATCTCTCTCCTTTCTTGACGCTTAAAGAAGCGAAAACCCTTTCCAAGTCCTCATGCACAATGGGAGTAATTATCTTTATTCCACACCCGTCTTCATCCGTTTCAATCATATTAACATTACCACCTCCATGATTCGGTAACGGTTTTGTATTGACATTTGGCACCGTCGATTGGAGAGAAACAACCTCCTGATCGATTAGATTCTGGATTTTGTGCTTAAGGTTGATACAATCTCATGTGTAATGTCCAACACTGTTGAAATGATAAGCACATCCTTCATCTGGCTTGTAGAACTTTGAATTGTCATGCACGGGCCTAGGCCCCAAAGGGTGGATGTATCCAGTCGCGGCCAGTATCTCAAATAGTTTGGTCCGGCTTTTAGCAAGTGCAGTAAAGTTCCTTGAAGTCCTTTTTTCAAATTTGGGTCGGGAAGGGTCGTAACCGCTTTGCTGAGGGGGAGGCACCCGCTGATAATTTCTTGTATTTGGATGAGGGGCTTGACTTCTAGGATATGATTTTGTTTGATAATTTTGTAATGGAGCTTGGTAATTAGGGAGGGGTTTTTGATATAATGGAGCTTGGACTTGATAAGTGGGCGTAGGTGCTTGGTAGCTCGACTGTACATTGGCATAGTTGGGAGCAATATTGTGATAAGGGGATGGAATCTGGTAAGGTTCAAGGTAATTTGGGTTTATGGGAGAAAAGTTTTGGAGATTTGGGGGTGGACTTTGGTACGACGAAATTTGAGCATTTAGATAGGTGGGGGTAGTATTATGGTTATTGGGATGATTGGATTGCGGGTAGCGAGCATGGTGAGACTTTGGGGAAGGCCTGGAACGATCTTTGAAATGCGACGAGTTTCTACGATTTTTTCCCCCATACGAGACAGCGAAAACTTCCTCTCATTTCTTCTTCATCAATCCTGAATATCCAGGTGACGCGAATACACGAGCTATCTTCCCCGATATAAAACAATCTTCGATAGTCTCACCAATTTTGACTATCTTGGCGAATTTTGCTCCAACGAGCAACACGATACTTTCGTAGTATTCTGGCTTCTGCACCCGCACAAACACTTCCACAATCTCTTTCCAGGTCATGGGTGGCCTTACCCTTGCTGCCTCCTTCCACCATTTATAGGAATACTCCCTATCGCTTTCAGTTGGTTTCTTCTTCATCTTCTCTAGAGAATACCGATCGGGAACTACTTTGATATTGTATGCAAATCGGTCAATGAAGTCTTTGGCCAACGCATTCCAACTGGGCCACTGCCTCATTTCGTGTGAAGTAAACCACTCGAGGGCCTCCCCACATAGACTTTGGCTAAAAAGCCGCATCAACAAGGCCTCATCCCTGCCAACTCCCACGAGTTGGTCACAATATTCTCTCAGATGAGCCATGGGGTTTCCGACTCCTCCGAATGTGTCAAACTTCAGAATTTTAAAGCCTTCGGGAAGGTTCAAATTTGGGTGGATGCACAACTCATCGTAACTAAGTACAATGACGTCTGGGATGCACTATAGCTCTTTCATAGCCCTTTTGATTCCCTCCTTTATATCGATCTTTGCTTCCTCCTTTGGCTTCCACTCCCTTTCCTGTTCTTCATAGTGATCCAACTCAGAATCGTGCACATCGTGCTCGGCAGAAAAAAGAACATGGAAGGTGGCTCTCCTTGGCAGGGGTGGAGCTATAGAGGGACTTGGAATGTTTTGGGCAGTTTGGTAGTTCTGTGGGTAAGATTGTGGATTGGTGATATGATTTAAATGGTGATGTGGTATTTAGGGATTGAAAGCAGTTTGATTTTAGTTTTCATTCTGTAGCAATGGGGTGTTTTGAGTATTCTAAGAATGGGGTGGCATTTGAGGGTGGTTATTTGGGAGAGGTGATGGAGTTTGGTAAGATGCAGAAGTGTATTGGGGATTTTGGGTCGCTAAATCTATAACCGACGAATTATGCACAGGTGTAGAACGATGATTCTGAGTTGGATTCGTGTTTGACGAAGGGAAGTAGATCGGAGGTCTTCAATCAGCAGTATTAGGACCAAATCCAGGTGGAGGCGTATCTTGTCTCTGTTGCATTTCCACTCTAATTTCTGCAACCTGTTGCATAAGCTGCATGATCAGTTTGTTCTGTTCTACTATGGTGGACTGAGCCACCACAACGTCAGTAAGACTCACTTCGTCGTTGTTGTCTCCCATAACTACCTTTCCTTTGTCTGAATTTTGTCTAGGGAAGGAATCTGTATGACCATTCAATCTGGTGAAGTAAGGATGATCTGCCAGCTTTTGATCGACATATATCAGTTTAAGAGTACCTGAGATGTGAAACAACTCAGAGGCAGATTTGTCATTGCAGATTCAGAGTACAAAATGCATAATATCACACAGAGAGAAGATAAACACACAATTTACTTTGTTTGAGGATATCTTTAACCCACAAGTAGGACGGTAATATATTATTTAACAAGCAGGAATTTGCTAATTTTAGTTTTGACGCTATTTTAGGAAGTCTAAATTACGTCGAGCTACGGTCTTCTTGCTGCTGTCTTTTGATGTCTTTTGATCTGATCTTCGTATCTTCTCGTAATATTAAGGGGAGAATGAAAATTTTCAATGATAGGGGTCAAGCGTAGGAAGGCTGCCTACGTATCCCATGAGGAGAATTCAGGCCCAACATAGTTCGAGTTCAGTATAAAATATTTTCATTCATTCTTTCATTACGGTTACAAGGAAATAGAATGACAACAGCAGAATTCTCAAAATATAACATGACGATGACACGTTAGTACTTTCTCTTCTTGTTGCAATGTCACTCTATTCCTTTCAAATGACGTAGAATGGAGGCTTATAGACGATTTCCTCACCGTCATCCTCCTCAGTCAATTCGGGGTGAGCGTCGTCAAAACCATTATTGGCTGCTCCTTGTTCACACGCGGGGTGTTTTCGGCCGATCAGGTTGCTATGGACTGTCAGGTCCTTATCAAGTAACACACTTTTAGCTAACTGAGCGGTGGTCTCCACATCTATCCTTACCTCTCTCGCTTTTATTTCGTGCACTTTCAAACGAAGCATGTCCAACTCCTCTCTCAAGCTTTCTGTCTCTGTCTCAACATCTTTCTTTCTTTTCATCTGTGATGCTAGATTCTCATCAAACTTAGCAACTGCAGCTTTGTAAATCGCGGTGGCCATGTCGATTCTGAGTCCTTCTTCCTTGGCTTCTTGAATTTCTCAAGTGATTCTTTCAATCTTTATCTGTAGCTCTTCTTCAGTGAGTTCCATCTAGATGTTCTTGCCCTTGTCCATAGCGGTAATTTGGCCTTTCTTGAGATGATGTAATAGTGTTTCAGGATTTGCGGTATAGGAGGAGGTCTTTTAAGTGAGAAACTTAAGACCTGAAAATTTTAGTCGGACATTTTGTACAGTGGCTTCTGTATATTTTTTTTTTTGGAAATTTCTGGATAGGAGTGAGTTTATGATATCCTCATTCATAGAAACATAACACATAAGCAGTTAAACGCACATATATCGCGTCCTAATCATGCATGTGACCCTTTTGTGCCAAGGGTAGGCCTAGCGATCTCAAGGATGTATTGCGCCATTTAGGCAAATAGTTGTATCCCCAAAATAAATTTCACTAAATATCATAACGTTCATTGCATAATTTAATCAAACGGGGTACATTTAGGGAGGGGGATGTTATGCGAATACATATAAAATAATCCCACGCAGGGGAGTCAAAAGGTCGATGGTTCGGCTCCTCTTCTGGCCTTCTCTACTTCTACGCGGATAATGCACTTGCTGGTGAACACGTACGTCTCAGTGAACACAGCTTTAGAAGATGTTGGTACGGCTCGTAAAGTGTTCATTTGCTCATCTAGAATAGTGTCAAAACACATCAGCCAAGCCCTTGTGTTGTCTAGCTCCTGTGACGTCTTAGTCAAAACCCTTTGACTTTCTAACTCTCGAAGCTGGTACGCTCGCTCACCTTGTTGAACTCTCTCTTCTGAAACTCTTGCTTTCTTAGGTCCCATTCTTGCTGAAAATGGTATGCATGAATCTGAAGCCTTGTCTATATGTCTTCAACTTTTCAACCCATATGTGGTATTGGATTCACTACACCATGCAGATCATTGTGAAACCATGTCTTGTATTCGTTGACATACCTAGCTTCATATCTGTTCTCGGTCATATCCCACTCCATGTTGACACGCCCGGCCCATTTATGGAGGATGATCTTAGCGAAAGGTATTTTGCCATTCTTGTTGTAATCAACAATAAAAGAGCTAGCATCTCCTTTGACGGGTATGACTTGTTTCTACCAAATTGTCGCATCACTCTCGTTGGGTTGCAGGGACGCAATCCTCTTATGCCAGGAAGGACTAAATATGGAAGTTTGGCTTCTTGTGTTGCTATCTTCTTGGACTTGAAGTTGGGTAACATCCACTGTATGTGTCCTTCTTTCAGATCATAAAACACCTTTGCCCACCCATCCCTGGTATTCTAATTGGAAATATACTGACACTTGGATACAATTCGTAATCATCCAGAGGACTCTTCTGACTTGAATTGGCCAACTACTGTGGTGGGCGTCATCCCTTTTACATAGATGTTCAGTCAACCACCATTGAAGTAGACTGTTGCAACCTTTGAAAAACGGGAACCCATTTTATACACAAACATAAGGATCGATAAATGTTGGCCAAAATGACTGGGGCCAAATAGCAGTATTTCATTTCTTCTAATTTTTTATTAATTCCTCTGAACATGGCGTTCACTACCATCACTACCTGCGTGTTGATTTCCTTTCCTTCATCTTTAGGGAACACCATAGATCCTATAAGGCACGCGGAGAAAGCAACAGTCTGATTTTGCCTCTAGGTACTGTGATCATGGAATTCATTCGAGAATAGTCTGAAATAGCTGTCATGCCCCCATCTATCGGAAAATCCATTAGTGGTATGTCGTAGGTCCCTAATCAATTTGCATTCACTAGAAACAATATGTCCTTCAATTCTTTACTAGCTGGCCTATCTGGAAGAAGGATGTGATGATTCGGATATTTTTTCATTTTCCCACATGTCCCAATTGAGTCTAAACAATCCTTAATTTCCTCTAGCATGGGTATTATTTCGACATCTCCAAATCGAAAGACCATATTCTCGTCGTCCTAGAATCGAGTGATAACCTCGATAAACGTGGGCCATACTTTGAAGTCAATTAGTTAGGGTAGGTGACCCAGTTAAATCAAGATTTCCCTCTTTTGACAATCTTTGAGGTTGTCCCACCATACTCGGAGAATGTCAGGCGTCTTGGTGACCATGTTTAAATTAATGGATTAACTCGACATCTACAAAAACGTACAACTAGTTAATTGCCACCCCTCATGATACAACAAACATTCAAACACGCAATACATTTCACGTTTGTCACACAAAAATGATCGTCCTATCAAGACGTGGGCTCTTTGGACTCAGGGTGGTCTTTCTAATGGGCCCAAACTCCTTGGGTGTTGGGTCGTCTTTCGCCAATGTGCTATTTTTCGGGATTGGATTTTGCTCTATCTTAGTTTGACTAAGAGTGAGTTGTATTTAAAGTGGATTGGGTTACCCAAGCGGACTACTTGGGCTGGAACAGTTAACGATCGTTGACTACCAAGTAGCCAACTACACTCGTCAGAGTGTCCCGAGAAAAATTTGGTCAACGAACGACTACGAACCCGCATAATCGTCCTTTAGTTGAATTAAAATAAATGTCTTTTGATCGAATTATGATATGCCATGAATGCAATGTCAGTTTATGAAAATTTAAACAATTCGACACAAAGAATATTTTTACAATTAAAAACAATTAGTCAAAAAGTCAAATCTTGTGGTTAGAACTTAATTAATCGCCAGCAGATTATGTTAAAATATTTTATCTTGTTAAAATTAGTAGAAATGACTCGGTTTCGAAAAGTCATTAAATCTTATTATAAAAGAAGAATCAAATTCCAAATTACGGAGTCGCCACTTGATTTTTGATAAAATCAAGAAAAGTTAAAATTTATGTTCAAAAGATTTAAAAACAGATAAAAATTGATTTAAAAACAAGGTTCGAAGTTCAAATGTACATCCCGAGAAGGTGTTAGACCCTCGGGATGCCCGCTAACTTGCGGTTGACCGGCGATTTGACTAAAATGACTTTTTAAAATAAATGATAAAATTTAACTAAGTAAAGAGAAAATTCATTTTAATATATTTTATTTTTCTTATTTCTAAAGGGAAATATTACTTAAAAGGGGATAACCTAAATGTTGACAAAAATCAACTAAACAAAATAAGCAAAAATAGTAGTAAAATTATAGTTAAATAAATAGTCAAATATGGCTACCCTTTAAGAGATTATTAAAATGGGAAAATTGTATATAATAGCAAACTAATAACTAAAAATAAATGGAATAGCTAGGGTTTGATTTAATTGTGCTCCATAGCAAACGTTACCTAAAATTTTCCAACGTCTCTCTCCCAGAAATATCACTCGCCACTCTCCATTCTCGCTCGCCTCTCTCGCTTTATACACTGAAGTGTATATTTCTGTTTCTGTTTTGTATAAAGCGAGAGAAAAATTGTATATACACATGCAAGAATATAGATATTCGTGTTATACACTTAATTATACAATTTACAAACATTTTACTTCAAATATTATAGAGAAAAAGGCCAACGAATTATACAAATGCAGTGAAATACAATTTTCTCTAGCTTTATACAACAGTAGGGTATATATTGTGTTTCTGTTTTTGTATAAAGCAAGAAAAACATATGTATTCCTGCTATACACTTAAAATTATGCAATATACATACATTTTAATTTGATTCAACTATATGCAAAGCAAATTATACAATTGCAGTGAAATAGGCCTGCGAATTATACAATTTAGGACAGTGAATTATACAATTGTATATGTATAGCGAATTATACAGTTTTATATTTGCTATGGAGCACAATTATGCAAACTTTGCTATAGCATACAAATATGGATTTTTTGTTTGCTATATGTGAAAGTTGCCCTAATAAAATTCCACCAGATATTAATTGATTCAAACAATAAATAAATAAAAAGGGAGAAAGGGAAGAATATTTGAACTTGGGCTAAATAGCCAATTTCATTGAATTGGGCTTTGGCCCACCTGTCCTAAACTAAATTTCTTCTATTTGGGCCTTTTCTAACAATTCAAAATCCTGCAAAAAACATTGGCCTTTTCGCCTATATTATAAAAATCTGTTGAAGGGCCCTGACCCATTTCCTGAAAAAGAGTCATGGTATTCAAATGATCTATACTGATGTATATGCTATACATCCAATTCGTTTTGGACTTTTTGAGCCCTGTATATTGTTTGAATACACATTTCGCGTCATTTCCTTTGTATTTCCATATTATTTTGGTGCGTTTGTACCGGTACCATTTTTTATACCATTTTATTACTATATATCGCTGCCCAACAGGTGTATACCAATGTATACAGGCTCTATCCTACGCACGTATTCATCTCTTATTCCTGTATTTTTTCTGAATTCAACGTCCCTATACGTTAACCTGCATTTCGTATTTTTTTACACATATTTATAGTATAACATCTCTGTATGTTAGTGCATAGAGGCTGTATAACAGCCTGTTTTTGAACTATCGAAAGTTGATAGTTCCTTTTCAGCAATATATCTGGGCTTCTATTAACCCTGATTTGGATTTTTGCTTCGTGATCGCATTTCAACCTGTATATCAGTTTATAACATATGTATATAGCTGGTATACAGCTGCTCAATCATCTTCAACACCTGCAAAATAATTTTTACAGCACCACCTTTGCTATATTCCGACCTATACACCAGTTTGAAAGGAATCTACGACTCGAGGAGGATGTTTTGAGCCTTTATGGCGCATGGAAAAAGTGCAAGAGATGGGAATGAAGTCCATGGGGACTCGAAAATTGTTTCACATGCAATAAAACAAAAATGGAGAATTAGCACCTTAAGAAAATGATTAGAACAAAACAAACATAGAAGATGCGAGCTATTTTAGAAATATGAGTTAAGAAAGGGATACAAAATCTAAAAATACATCTCGATATGCAAGCAAAACGAGGGCTTCTTAACATATATCAATAACCAAATGTTCATAAGAATAAAAGAAAACCATCATCCATCAATTTTTTAATGATAATTTAAGGCTATGAAACCATTTCAACCTAAAGGAAACCACACAACAGTACAGGAAATATAATGCAAATCCAAACATAGAGGAGCATCTACACAGAAACCAACTATTACCCAAATCATGATTAAGAAAAGGCCTAGCAGCAAACAAAATGTAAAATCCTCATCCAAGATCACCACTTGAACTCATAGATGTCTGTAAACCTATATGACAACTAGGAATATAATGAAGGGGTTAATGACGACGGCAACAACAAATACACAAGACGATAAGAATACATTCAACAGTAACAACTTCTGAAGCGTTCGCAGTCCCTTATCGAAGATCCTCAAATAAGATTTCTTCTAATGAAAAGATTAAAGCTGCATAGTGCAAATGAACAAGATAACTAGCACAAACGAGAGAATCATCTCTTCAAAACACAAGCGAATTTGACTCTCATGATTTTAGCCTATACGGTCAAGCTGAACTATGATAAACCAATATCAGCCACTAGCCGCAGTTAGGCACACTCTAATACCATAGAAGATTCTACTATACAAATACATTCTAGACAAACCAACAGAGAAATATTCCAGCAATCCATAAGAGAATGATATATACTTTAGCCTTAGGAACAAGCTTTGTTTTCGATGCATACAAGTATGAAAATTCAAACAAGAGCAGCCTAAAGCCAACAATCGAAACAGACAACGAGCTCAGAGGCGGACCCACATGGTGTCTGTCGGGTGCTCGAGCACCCATTAACTTCGTTACGGAATATAGATATCTATGTAGAAATTGATAGGCATTTGTATAAAATTAACATAGAGCACCCAATAAATAAATTATTTAGTTGGCCCAATGGCTCCTGGATGGTACTTTAGACTTTTTTAGTGTTGTTGTACCAAGGTTCGAATCTCACTGTTAACACATATTTTTTATAATTTCACTTTAGAGCAACCACAACCTTAAATTCCTAGATCCGAGCTACTACATGAAAACGAGTAAAAAAAAGACCCCATATCAAAACAAACAAGTTAAATGCAAAGAAGAGATAAAGGAGTTCAAATAGCCAAACGATAAGAAAACGAAGACATGCTAGAAGGATGAGGTTACCTTTCTCTGGAGCAGCGAACTATGAGACTAAGCGAGCAAGGGGATGACCTTACACTGCACAACTTGGAATTCGGATGATAATCATAACTCCGCGATCTTCTGTTTTGAATTCGACATCAGTAGATATATATAGGTGTGGTTAAGCTATTACAAAATCTTCTTGTAATCGAATTTCTTTAAAAAAAATGTTTCCTATCTATAACAGGTTATAAAAATTTCTCCCTCTCCCCAAAAAAATCCTCCTGTACAATTAAGAAACAGTCTATTTATAGAAAAACAAATAGGGGGTTTTCAAAGGGAAAGGGCTGGAGAATTCCATTTCAGGTCCATCCCAAATTTGAATTTCAAACTCTAATTCTTATCCAAAACTGATGGAATATGCCGATTTAGATGCTCAAATCATCCAACCCAACTGGAGGGGAAATGAGGTGGACGCTCCAAATCAATTGGGGCGTCCTTACGAGCTTCGTGTCGCAATCTTTGCATCAAGGACAAAATTTGCAACCTTCCCTGCTGCCAGGACTACGCGAGCATACTGTTGTTCGAATTACAGAGGAAGACGACACCAAGAAGCTGCTGCTTAACTGCGAATTTGCCACTACTTCAGCTCACGTGAGGCGCGTCGAAGGAATAGTTGCGAAATCATTGGCAATTTTTTTGTGCGAGAAGAGGAAGAACAGCGTGATGTTCTTTCACGTTGCTTGGAGTTGCGCATGAAGATGAAGGAGAATTGGGTTGGGTTAACAGTTAAATGGGCAAGGAAGAGAGGTGGACTGGAGGGAGAGAGGTGGGAGAGAGGAGAGAGGTGGACTGGAGGGAGAGAGGTGGGAGAGAGGAGAGAGGTGGGCTGGGATCATTGGGCTGGAAATTAAAAACGAAATGGGCTGGGAGAAGAAAAAACAAAAAATTGGACTGGAAATTGTAATTGGTAGGCTGGAAATTAGATAAAAATGAATGGGCTCACTATTGAAGAATAGGCCCTAAAATTGAATTTGAAATTTAAGATTGGTTCATTTAATAAATAGCAAAATTGAGTTAGGATAATAAATTTGGCTAAATTTTAATTACAACGAATTTGTATTAATTAATCAATGAGTTTCTTTATTTTAGTAAATAATTATTTTAATTGTAAACTATTGATTCAAAATGTAATTATAATTTAAACTAAATTAGTTTAATAGAATACTTACTAAAAAATTAAAATATTTTGAGAAACAATTGTAAAATATACCACGTATATACATACTCATGTAAAATATATATGCTATCTAAAAAATATAAGAAAATGGCAAGAGTGTCAAAAAATAACACATAATTCATACATTACTATTATTTTTTTTGCAAAAATTATAAAACTTATTATTTTAAATTGTTTGGAAATTTAAGAAGCTCGAGAACTATTTTATACCGAGGAAGGTCTTAATTGGGTGTCAACAGTCGGAAAAAGGCATACTTGACCTTTTTGAAGCCTTATACTAGCCTGTTACCTATCATTAATTGCATAACACATTAAAATTAGTGCTGAATTGTAACACTTTGGAAATATCATGACTTATACTAGCCTGTTACCTATCATTCATTACATAACGCATAAAAATTAGTGTTGTATTGTAACACTCCGGAAATGCCATGACATAGAGTAGACCTTAATCTATTGAATAATGTTTACAATGATGCGTCCAGACCTATATTAATGTAATAAGTTCATTTAGATAAGGTCAGAGACAAAATTACAAAAAAAGACCTTGATGATTTGAAACTAGCTAAATTGAACTAGTTGACATCCCTATGTTTGGTGAATTCTTTGAAATTTCAAATGAAGCCTAAAATTAGTAAAAAGACTTTGGATAGGTAGTATGTAGTATAAAGGGTCCAAACGTATTTTAACGACACCCTAGGGTCCTTGGGAAGTACCCAAACTGGGGCAAGTGGGCAAATTAGAGGAGCTGCTACGCGATGCACAGCTCAGACGCTACTGTCCCAAGATGTAGAAGAAGCCTCGCATTGCAAGATTTACACGAGTCTCATTGCCTCGACCAAAAGATTCAGAAAAATGGTAATTTGCTCCGCGACGTGATTCCACTTCACAGATTTGTTAATGTCATATTTTTGGGTATATAACATCTTCAAAAGATCCATTTATGTGTACGGCCTTTTGATATTTTATGGAACGACTATATATGGATTATAGGTTACTTTTAGACCTCTTTTACACCCTGTAAATCAAATCAAAAGAACATTCTTTAATCTCCGTCAAGAGCGCTCACTCTTCCAAACTCCATTGAAGATTATGAAGAGTTTAAGCAAAAGGACGAAGACTTCAAGATTTTCTTCCAAAATTCACGGATTATTTTTCATGATATATGGATTTTTCACTGTTACAGTTCCTTTTCTCCAATAGGTCATTTCAAAGATGTTTTTCATGAATTTAAACCTCTAGGGGTTTTACTATACAAAACGTGTTTTGTTCCTAAGTCAAGATTTATGACATACAAGAGATCATATACAAGATAAGGATACAGAAAACATTTTCCTAACCAAAGAAAACTTCAACATGAAGCAAAATCATTTTTCATAATCAATATCTCATAACATCCTAGCATACAAAACCCTTACCGACAATCCCATCCTAAGCCTACAAGTGCAATGCTCATATGAAGTCCCATAAACCTACACAATCATGTAAACAAGATAGAAGATCATAAGTATTGCTTTGCTAAATAATACATATCATCATTGTCATTACTACATATAGAAACTTCGACCAACAAATGTTCATCAATATAATTAACATCATATAATATCATAAGCATGCAAAAGTCAACATATATCATATACTTCAAATAATATAATACATAAGACCATCTCCTAGGACACCCTTGAGAGTTAACTTGTGGAATATCTAGTTAAAAGTCCCAATTACCTACCTATCCTGAGTAGATCCCTCAAGTAATCCTAATAAATCTATATCATAATTTACAATTATTCATTCATTTTATTATCGGGAACACTTGCCTTAATCAACGTAGACCACATGAGTTGAATGTGGATATCTGTGTCACAAACCCTACACCAAAAGAATGTGGTGTACTTGCCAAAGTAGTACCAAGTATGAATAGACCATCTAGGTGGATCCACTAGCTAGTATTCCAATGGATGAAGCATAGTTCAAGAACTAGGAGACATATTGAGACCCTCTTAATGAGTTTGCTATTGTAATCTCTATCTCATGAGTACATAGTGAACCTACCTTCCCTACTTTTGGAGGGACACTCCTCACTACTTGTTCACTCGGTGCTAAGCTAGAGTTCCTTTTTGAAATGTCATTAAATACTCCTTTAACAATCCTAACATAGCATAGGTCATAGGAGACTAACCCCATATATATTCATAATCATCAACTCGTTAGGAATTGCATGAGAATATCCTTTATTACAACCGTTATATATGAGATTAAAACATTATTATCATCATGTCACACTAAGAAACATAGGTGATTCACAACCAACCTTATATCATCACCCCTTAATGAAAATATCGCAATTCACATAATCAATACATTTCAATTACATCATCATACAATTACCTACATAATCTAATTACATGAAATACTTTAATTAAACATCATCAACAAGTATAAGCCATCACAACAAAGTAAAGTAGTAAAGATTACAAGGTCTTACAAATAACCTTCATAAGCCTTATTAAATGGTCATACCATCATTCAACCATATTCATTCATGAATAGTCATACTACCATTATACCATAGTAATCAACAAGAGAAATAAGTCAATTGTATCATCACTATACAAATTAATTTCAATTCATAACCTATGGTTAGGGAAGAGGGGTTCATCGTGAATTCTTAAAGAAATAGGTTCAATTCCAACAATACATGACCCTAGGCATCCCATGAATAAATTAAAATAGTTCGGACAAGTCTAACAACAAATATATTTTTCATATCCCATCAATTCACAAGCAAGATCAAAGATTTGGGGGAATTGAAGAAAGGACATGAATCCAAAAAAATTACCATGAATCAACATCAATTAGTGAACAATCTATACATAATTAGACATAGGTAATTACAATTCTTCTTGATCAATCATGAATATCATGTTTAGAAGAAAACCCATTTGTAGAGAATAACCCTAAGAATTTAGTCAATTAGGAATCAACATTGAAAGGACCTCTTGAGGAAAGTAATCGATAGAGAGAATAAGCCATACCATAATGAATATTAATCCATCAAATTTGAGTTAGATCCTAGAAAAAATGGTCTTTTTCATAAGTGATTTAGTTCCTTCAATGGAGGTTGAATAGAAAAAGGAAGTTGAGAGAGGTGAGAGATTTTGGGTTTTTATTTGATTGAGTGAATGTGAGGTAAAAATGATTAAAAATCGGTACAAGACTCCAATAAATACCTAAAATACCCCTATGTTATATTGACTTGTTAATTAAGTGAAACTTGAATTCAAATTTCATATTTTTGTTATGGAACAAGTCCGCGTCATGGAGTCTCTCCCACAATTTTTCCTAAATTAATTTTTGAACCAGACGAGTCCTTTATGAGTCCGCATGTAAGACCAAGATTTTATATCTTGGTTGAAAATGTCCGCGATGTAGAGACACTTCACCAAAGTGATATTGGCTGCAACATTTTGGCAGATCGCTTGGCTAAAAGTTGGGTCCCTTCGTGGACCTCTAAGGTGAACCTCAGGGGGTAAGACCTTGATGTTTTAACCCTATATATAATATTTTACCTATTAAAAGCCTTTTTAATTTTAGACTTCGTGTGACATTCCCAAACCCTTACAACGGCGTTTTACTAGTTTAAGTGGACTACCTTCTGAATGTCATGCACATTTCTTGACGTTTAAGCTCTAATATTCCTAAATACACATTATTATATTATTATAGGTCTAGGAATGCCATTTAAACAATTATCTCATAGGTGAGTCTCTAGTCTATGTGATGGAACTTCCGGAGTGTAACATTATCCCCCCATTAGAAACATTTGTCCCTGAAATGACACTAAAATATTTTTGAAGGGAAAGGATAGAATTAATACTAGCAGCCTAACCAACAACATGTATATAATGAGTCTTTCATATGAGTACTTCACAACTCCATTTAACACTTATCAACAATAGTACACAAAAAAATCAAGTCACAAGACATATGAACTATATAATTCATAACACATTATGAGGAATAATCTTCTAAACATAAATATGAGCTCAAGATGATATTAAAGAGTAACCATTAAATTTTTCCCATGAAAACATCAAAAGACCTAAAATCTCAAGAAGACAAAACTTATATTTCCCATATGTGCTAGTTAACACAAAAAACCTCTATCAAGAAAGCTCATTTTGGCACTAACTTCATCAAAATATGCACATACTTGGAAAATAAGCAAAATTCATATAATTGATTATTTTCATCAATAATAGGAACAACTAACCTTATCTAGGAAAATGATGAGAATAACGAGACTTCATGTCAGCCTCGGCCCCCATGTTGCTCCCTCAACTAGGTGGTATCTCCATAGAACTTTTCTGGAGGCGACCATTTTGTTTTTCAACTTCTTAACTTGATGATAAAGGATTTCCACCAGAACCACTTCATAGGAGAGGTTCTCATACACTCCTAGACCTTTAATAGGAACAATGGACTAATGGTCACCAATTAACTTCTTAAGCATGGTGTGAAGAAACACCGGGTGAATCGAACCTAGTTCACAAGGTAATTTCATGTCATAAGTGATCCTACCAACCCTTTGCAAAATCTTATAGGGACCCACATTTTGAGGACAAAGTTTTCCTTTCTATCCAAATCTCGTATTCCCTTTAATGTGTGAAATTCTCAAATACACCTTATAAAGTTTTTCAAATTAAAAGTCTCTTCTCGTATTATCAGCATACAATATTTGAGGACTACAGGCCGACTTTAATCTAATCCTTATTATATGAACTTTTTCCAAAGCTTCATCTATCAATTTACGACCAACAATTTAAGACTCACTAACCTCAAATAACCCATCAGATATCTACATCTCCTATCATAAAAAGTCTCAAAAGGAGCTTTGGATATATCGAATGATAAATATTGTTATAGAAGAAATGAACAAACTTCAAGTGTTCATCCCAACTTCTCTTGAAGTTAATAACACAAGATCTAAGCATATCCATTTAAATTCAATAGTAAACTCTGCTTGACCAATTATTTAGGGATGAAAAATAGTGGTTAACTCCAATGGAGTGCCTAACACTTATTGAAAAGACCTGCAAGATAGAGAAGTGAATTGAGAACCTTTATCCAAAATGATGGACAAAGGGTTCCAATGAAGACTCAACATCTCATTTATATAAATCGTTGTATACTCTTCCGCCAAATATGTAGACTTGATGTGAACAAATTGCCATGACCAGCAAGTACACCCTAGAAGAAGGGAGAACCCTTAGGTCGGAACAAGGTGTACTTGAACTTTTTGAGTCCTTGTACTAGTATGTTAGATGTCATTCATTATATAAGGCACAAAAATTAGTGTTGAATTGTAACAGTCAAGAAATTTCATCATTCAGACTAGAGCTTAATCAATTGAATAATGTTATTTCCATACATATATTAATGTAATAAGTTTATTTAGAAGAGGATAGATCCAAAAAGACACAAAAAGACCTTGATGTCTAGAAACTAGCTTACCTGAACTTGTTTACGTCCCTATGTTTGGTGAAGGATTTGAAGTATCAAATGATGTATAAATTCAGTAAGAAATAACTGAAAGACTTTGGATACGTAGTATGTAATACAAAGGGTCCAAACGTCCGGTAACGAAACCACAAGGACACCAGATTGGTCCTTGGGAAGGACTCAAACATGGGCGAACGGGCAGATTGGAGGAGCTGCTGCGAGACATGCATCCCACACGCAGTGCATTACCTCAAAGATTCGTTAAAGTCTTTAAAGATTCGCCATGCGCAGCAACTTCAGAGATTCGTTAAAGTCGTATTTTTGGGAATTTAACTTCTTCAAAAGACCCATTTAAGTGGAAGATCTTTTGTGTATTTAATGGGATGACTATATATGGATTATAGGTCGGTTTTGGACCTCTTTTACACCATCAAAATAAAATAAATTTTTTTTTCTCTAAGCTCTCTTTTCCAAACTCCATTGAAGAACATGAAGAGCATAAGGAAGATGACAAAGACTTCAAGATTTTCTTCCAAAATTCATGGATTATACGTCAATGAGGTATGAGTTTTTCACTCTAACTATTCCTTTCCCCAAAGAGATCCTTTAAAAGATAGTTTTCACGAATTCAAACTTCTAGGGTTTTTACTCAAAAAAACTGGTTTTCTTCCTAACTCTAGATTTATGACTATCGATGAAAAATAATTGTTTTCTATGGTTAATTGAGTATATATGGTCGATTTTTTTTGGATATGTTAGATTTTATTGTATAATATGTCCATATCAGACTGATGGTTTAAATGGGTTGTATTTTCTACTTGATTACATATAAACGTTGTGATGGAAACTTATACTTGAATGAACTCTTTCACGACCCATTCCCTTATCTTGCATTATGAATTGATCTTCTATATTGTGTAAATAGTTGGCATTTCTTATGATATTGAGTATTTCACTATGTTGAAGTTATTATAGTTTTAAGTTGAATGTATGTTGTTGAATAAGGTACTTGTAAGCAAAAGGTAAGTCTTCTAAAGTCGTCATTGCTCTATAATGTTTATGTTATCCTATAAATTAAGTTACAATTCTAATGAAGTATTCATGATGATTCAATGTATATAATTTTGGTATGAATATGTTAATTTATGAGATCATGATAAGAATACGATAACGCAAGTTTATTATATTTCCTTGTATAATTTACAAAATATGGTTATGATATGTTAATCTAACAAATGAAGGGTTGTGATGAAAGGAAATTCTAGTCTAAATGTAAATTGCTCATGATAATGTTTATACAAGGAGTTATGAATAATTATTATTTAATGATTATTCAAAAAGGGACTTCGGCTAAACACCAATGGACTATGTATGATGGGTGTCCTTTCCCTTATTGGAAGCTAGGTTTACAATAAATTTAATGAGATACAGACAACCATATAATATGGAACTATGGGTGTCTAATATATTTCCTAGTTCTTGAACTATGTTGTCACAATATTATACAAGCTAGTGTATCCACCTAGAAGGCTTTGTCATTTTTGGCTCTACTTTGGCAAGTAGACCATCTTCTGTTGGTGTGGGATTTTATGACACTGAATTGCATGTTTAGCTCACATGGTCTAATGTCTGTTAAGGAGAATGTTCCCTCATGTAAAATAAAAGACAATTAAATGGACGTTTACTAGGGTGACTTGAAAAGTCTACTTAGTATGAGTAGGGGTATGGGACTCAACCTAGACATTGCACAAGTTGACTCCAAGGGAAGTCATAGGATATTGTTCTGCTATAATATGATAACATGAAAGGTATTATTATTTATAATACATCTTGTTACTCTTATATGATGTTTGTTACGTTAATGAAAATGTTTTTGGTCTATAGGGCTTTATGCGGTTATGATTACTTATGTTACAAGTTATACGAAGAAAATTTTTACTTATTGTCTCCTATCTCATCTACTTAGTTATCTAGGCATGACAATTGCACTTGTAGGTTAGGGATGAGTTCGTTGGTAAGTGTTTTCTATTTTATGTTTATATAATATATTGAATATGAAACGTTAATATGAATCTATCAAAATATGTATTTAATTATGATCATGCTTTATATTGATTGAATCCATAACTTTTATAAGTTCTATGGTATGTGCATTGAAGATTTTCAAATGACTTATCATGCTTTATAAGAAATGATCCTTTTTCAGACATGTACTTAAATGTTATGTGCATATAACGTTATTTAGTACATGTGGCGTACTAACACAATTACCTTATACTACTACAAATGTATGGTCGGACCATTGAGGAATAATGAACTTGGAACTCTTTCTCTAAGTGTTGGTACGTCCTCATTTTTGGGGAAGCTATCTTTTCATATTCTTGATTATTAACACTTTTGTAGTTACTAAGAATACTCTTAATTGTGTTTATGTTCTTTGGATTCTTTTGTGTTAAAGCCTATATGGCATATTGATATTTTTTGGGCAAGTCCAGATTCGTACATTGTATATGGTTTTATATGACATATCTTTTAGAAAATCGCAATTTATGTTTTCAGTATTGTTATGTATGAAATATAAGTATACTTCACATAGTAAAAAAAATTTAAATTTTCCCGCAAATTTTAACTGATGAAAATTTATGACTAATGCAAAGGGTTTGTCTGAGTCCTTCGAGAGGACGATGCCACTAGTCGCATTTAGGGTGTGCTCTCCAAGTGTGACTGACTTGGTACTAGAGCATGAGGTTAAATATCCTTAGGATCAATGTCTCACTAAACCACATTATCGACTCTGTTGTTCATGGTTTTGAAGCGTGCCACAACTGTGGCTGAGTGACTATGTGAATATTAGGAAACTTCTATTTGCTTGGTAATCCGATGTCGTATGTCTAGAGTTTTGACACTATGTGTCTTTTTCATCTAATCCTTTTCCTGTGGTTATCGACGATAAACACAACAAGGACAGTCGAGAGAAGAGTTGGGGAAGAGATTTCTAATATGGGAGCTACTCCCAAGGCAATCAAGTTCCTCCTCAAGTGCAAGATGTTGTAAATGAGCAAGATCTGTTAAATCCTTTAGCCATGACAGATTGTGAGGTAAGGGAAGCCCCGTTCATCACCATATTTAGTCCATTACAACATAAGCTACCAAGATAGTTGTTCCTAGACAGAACTAACATGCTAGTACAATGACTAGTCCTCATAGAGATTTTACGAGGTTCAATCCTCCCAGGTTCTTTGGATAAAATGTTTATAAAGACCCACAAGATTTCCTTGATGAGGTCTACAATATTTTGTTTTCTATGGGGGTGAGTACTACTAAAAGATTGAGCTTGCTTCCTATCAACTCAAGGACAACGATCAAACAACGTATAATCAGTGGAAGGATTGTAGGTCTTTTGGAGGTGTTCCCATAACTTTGGAGATCTTCATAAAGGCCTTTCATGACAAATTATTTCCAAGGTAACAAAGGGAAGATAAGATAGTTGAGTTAACCAACCTTCGTCAAGGAGGTATGAGTGTCAAGTAATACTCCTTAAAATTCATTAAGCTGTCCAAATATGCTTCTTCTTTGGTTTCCAATTCTAGGGATGAAATGAGTCGTTATATAACAGCTGTGTAGGAAAAGCTTGAAGAAGAATTCCGTTTAGCCATGCTTCATGGAAATATGGATCTCTCTAGATTTTTATATCATGCATAACAAGTTGAGGAGAGCCATCTATGTAAGATTAATAGAGAAGCTAAGAAGGCAAGGTCTTTTGATAGTCGTTTTTCTAAGAATCGGCTTGATATTCAAGACAAGTCTATGTTCATGAAGAATTTTTCAATCAAAGTACATTTAAATTTCCCTAATAATATTAATGTCAGAGGTTATAATCCTATAACATAAAAGGGGAAAAATGTTGATCCACCAAGAGAAATACAAACTTGTGGTAAGTGTTGTACGAAACATGTGGGTTAATGCTTTCATAGAACTAATAATAGCTATGGTTGTGGTAAAATGTGGCCATATTGTGAAATATTGTCCTAATGTGAGAAGACAAGGTGATTGGAATTACCAAACTCAATAAAGAGGTCCTAGCTCTGAAGATCCAAAAATAAACCGTTTCTATGCACTCAAGGCTAGGGGTGAACAAGAGAACTCTCCCAATGTTTCGACAGGTATGTTACAAGTCTTCTCTATTAATGATGTACTTTGATTGATCTAGGAGCTACCCTTTCGTTTCTTACAGATTTTGTAGTTAGGAAGTTTGATCTACTTCTGATGTTTTGATTTAACCCTTTTAGATTTATACCCCAATAGGTGACTCTTTAGTTGCAAAAAGAGTATATAGGAAATGTCCTATGATGCTTCCCAATAGAGTTACACTTGTTTATTTGTTAAAACATGAAATGTTTGATTTGGATATCATTTTGGTTATGGATTGGCTTTATGATTGTTTTGTTCCATAGATTGTAAAACAAGGGTAGTAAAGTTCTGATTCCCAAATGAACCCATTTTAGAGTAAATGGGGGAAATTCTATGACATGGGTCAAATCATTTATTTCATGAAGACTTGGAAGGCGATAGCCAAAGGTTTTCAATATCACGTGGTAAGGTTTAAAGATTTAGAATGTAAAACTCCTTTTATTGAGCAAGTCCCTGTAGTAAGAGAATTCAAGAGGTTTTTCGTAATAAGCTCCCTGGAGTTCCTCCTCAACTGTAAATTTACTTTGGCATTGACTTATTGCCAGATACGAATCACATTTTAATCCCTTCATATAGGATGGCTCCGGCTGAATTAAAAGAGTAGAAGCTCCAACTCAAAGATTTACTAGATAAGGTTATCATTCAAACTAGTATTTCTCCACGTGGTGCGCTGATATGGATTTTCAAGAAGAAGGATGGGTATCTTAGAATCTGAATTGATTATCGCCAACTCAATAAGGTCGCCATAAATAACAAGTATACTCTCCCTCGGATTAATGATCTCCTTGATCAACTGCAAGGTGATAGCTACTTTTCGAAGATTGACTTAAGATCGGGATATCACCAACTTAAAGTAAGCGGTGAAGATGTTCCTAAAATAACTTTTTGAACTACATATTGTCACTATGAATTTCTAGTTATATCATTTGGATTGATAAATAAACCGGCGACCTAATGAATATTGTTTTCCGAGATTACCTCAACTCATTTGTGATTTTCTTCATTGATGATATTTTGATAGACTGCAAGAATGAAAATGATCATGAGAGTCAGTTGAGGTTTGCCTTGGAATTTCTTAAAGAACAACAACTTTATGCTAAATTAAGCAAGTGTAATTTTAGTTGAGGTCAGTTTCTTTTCTTGCCCATGTTCTCTTTGGTGTGGGTGTAGAGGTTGATTAGAAGAAGATAGATGCCGGACAGAAATATCCCTAGACCTTTGAATTTAGTGACATAAAAGTTTCTTGGTTCTAGCCGCGTATTATAGAAGTTTTGATAATGGATTTTCGTCTTTTGCTTCTCCTTTGAAATCTTTGACCAAAAGAAGGTGAAGTCAGAGTTGTCGGAAGCTTGTGAGATAGGTTTTCAAGAGTTGAATGATAAGTTTACCTCCGCTACGCTGTTGACTTTACCAGAGGTTAATAAAGGCTTTGTAGTGTATTGTAATGCTTCCCAAGTGAGCTTGGGATGTGCCCTCATAAAACATGGCAAGGTGATTGCTTATGCTTCTAGGTAACTCAAAATTCATTAGAAGAATTATGCCACTCATGATCTTGAGTAAGCTTCTATAGTTTTCGCCTTGAAAATATGGAGACATTACTTGTATGGTGTGCATGTTGATGTTTTTATGGATGATAAAAGTCTTCAATATGGTTTACACAAATGGAGTTGAATCTCCAACAAAGTAGATGGTTAGAATTTTTGAAGGATTACGACATGAGTGTAATTTACAACCCTGGCAAGGAAAATGTCAGTGTGGATGCTTTGAGTCTTATGACTATGGGTGTTTCATGTAGAAAAATAAAATCAAGAAATTGTGAAACATGTACATAGGTTGGCTTAATTAGGTGTGTGGTAAGAATATTCTCCAAATGGTTGTTTCATGGTCCATCATAACTCCCACTCATCATTAGTGGTGGAGGTAAAAGGTATGCAACATCTTCATCCACTATTGATGGAGTTGAAGGAAACAATACTTGTTAAAGCTCAATGAGTCATTTTTCCAAGGGTGGGATGTTTTTCTTATGTACCAAGGGTGATTATGTGTATCGGATGTTGAGGATTTGAGATATCGAATTCAAGAAGAATCCCATGGATCTCGTTAATCTATATTTCTGGTCGCCACCAAAATGTATCATCACCTTAGAGAGGTCAACTGGTGGGATGGGTTAAAAAGGGACAAAGAAAAGTTTGTTGCTAAGTGTCTAAATTGTTAATAGATAAAAGTTGACCATTAAACTGTGTGGCTTACACCAAATCACGGATTTTCCTAGTAGGAAGTGGGAAGACATCAATATGAACTTTGTATTTGGGGTGCTTCGTACCGGAAGGCAAAAATATTCTATATGGGTTATTGTTGATAGGTTGACCAAATCTGCCAATTTTTTTCCTGTTAAATCTACTTAAACTACTGAAGATTATGAAAGAATATACATTAATGAGATTGTGAGTCTTCATGGGATTCCCTTGTCCATCATTTCGGATAGAGGTGCCCAATTCATTTATCGTTTATTCAAGGCTTTTAAAAACGGTTTAGCTACACAAGTTAAACTTAGTACCGCTTTTAATCCTCATACACATGGTCAAACCGAACATACCATTCAGATTCTTGATGACATGTTAAGAGCATTTGTTAATGATTTTAAAGGAAACTGGGATGATCAGTTACTATTGATTGAGTTCTCATGAAACAATAGTTATCATTCGAGTATCTCCATGGGACCATTGAAATTCTCTACAATAGAAGATGTAGATCTAGGGTTTGATGGTTTGAGGTTTTTGAGTCCTCACTTGTTGGTCCAGAGATTATATATGAGGCAATAGATAAAGATCGAGTCATAAGAGATAGACTGAAGATAGCCAATAGTAGGTAAAAGTCTTACGCCGACAATAGGAGAATAAATCTTGCATTTTAAATCGGTGACCATGTGTACTTAAAAATTTTACATATGAAAAGTTTGATGAGATTTGGTAGTAATGGGAAGTTAAGTCCCCGATATGTTGGTACTTGTGATGTTTTACAACGAATTGGGATGGTTCCCTATGAGTTGAAACTACCTAGTGAACTAGCTTCAATTCATCCGGTGTTTCATGTATCTATACTCAATAAATGCATCGGCGACCCGGTTCTATTATGCCTATGGAATGTTTAAGGGTGGATGAGAAGATCTCCTATGTAGAGGTTCTAGTTGAGATCCTAGATTTCAAAGTCAAGAAGTTGAGGAACAAGGAGGTTGCCTCTGAAAAAGTTCTATGGAGGAACCATCTTGTTGAGGGTGCAAATGGGAGGCTGAAGTAGACATGAAGTCCCGCTACCCTCATCTATTTAATCATTGAGGCTAGACATTCCTCTTAATCAATAAAGTAATGGATAATCATGAAATTAACTTGTTTTCCTAAATAGATTCATTTTGTTGGTCAATGTTACACAAATTTGAGTTTAAGAAAATGCCTTTTTACAAAGAAAGACATTGACGTCAGGAAACTAGCTAAAAAGAACTAGTTAACTTTCCTATATTTGGTGATGGTTTTAAGTGTCCAACGAAGTCTAAAATTAGTAAAACGACTTTAGTAGGTAATATGTAGTACAAAGGGTCTATCTAGTAACGACACCCCAAGAACCGTTTGAACGGTCCTTCGAAAGGACACAAACTTTGGCGAGCAGGCAAATTGGAGGGGCTGCTGTGCGACGCCCAGCCCACACACATTGTACTGCCTCAACATCCGAGAGGCAGCCTTGACGCGAGGCTGACACGAGGCTCACTTCACAGATTTGTTAAAGTAATATTTTTGGTAATTTAACTTCATAAAAAGACCCATTTAAGTGGAGGGTCTTTCATTATTTTATAGGACGAATATATATGAATTATAGGTCAGTTTAAGACAAATTTTACATGCTCCAAATCAAATTAAATGAATTTTCTCTCATCTCTCTCAAGAAAGCTCTCTTTTGAAAACTCCATTGAATAATAAAAAGAGCTTAAGGAAGAGGCAAAAAACGTAAGGATTTTCTTCAACAATTCATGGATTATTCCTCAATGAGGCATGTGATTTCAATCTTGGGATTCCTCTCCCCAAGAGATATTTTCAAAGATATTTTTGAAGAATTCAAACTTCTAGGGTTTTTACTCTACAAAATGGGTTTTCTTTCTAACAAAAGATTTATGACTATCGATAAAAAAATAGTTTTCTATGGTTGATTAAAAATATATTTTCGAATGTTTGGTTTGTAAATGTTTTATTTCCGTGTGAAACATGTTCGTATAAGATTGATGGTTTTGAATGGATTGTATCGACTATTTGATTACATGTAAATATTTGGATTGGATCTAAGACTTGAATGAACTATTTAAAGGCCCTTTCCCTTATCCTAGATTATGAATTGATCTTATATATGACTTGAGCAGTTTGTATTGATTAGTCTGTTATTTCACTATGTAGTTGTTATGATTGTTGTAAGTTGAATGTAAGTTCTTGAATAAGGTACTAGGAAGGAAGAGGTGAGTCTTCTAAAGTCGTGATTGTTCTATGATGTTTATGTTAGACTTTAAATGATGTTACAATGCTAATGAAGTATGTATTATAATTCTATGAATATATGTTGGGCTATTAATATATTAATTTGTGGGATCATTGATAAGAATACGAAAATGAAAGTTTATGATATTCTCTAGTATGATTTACACAAGATGATCATGATATGTTAATCCTAGAAATGAAGGGTTTTTATGAAAATTAATTCTTATCTAAACTTAAAGAGCTCAAAATCTTGTTTATACATAGAGATAATCTCCTATGACTTATGATAAGAATATTGAATAAATGATTATTTAAAGATTATTCAAAAAGGGATTTAATCTTTGTACATATGGACTAGATATGAGAGGTCTCCCTTCCCTATTTGGAAGTTAGGTTCAAAATGACTCTGATGATATAGAGGCTGACATCTAATGTGGAACTATGGGTCCTAATACATCTCCTAGTTCTTGAACTAATATTTCTTCATGTAAAATAAAAGACAAGTAAATGGACGTTTACCAGGCTGACTTGAAGAGTCTACTTAGTATAATTAGGGTCATGGTACTCTACCTAGGCATTGCACAAGTTGTGTCGAAGGGATGTCCTAGGGGATTGTTCTTATGTAATAACATAAAAGGTATGATGCTTATGATACATTTTGTTACTCTTATATGAATTTGGTTACGTTAATAAACATGTTTTTGGTCTATATGGCTTTATGACATAAGGACTACTCATGTTACAAGGTATATGAAGCAAATATTTAGTTATGGTCTCCTATCTTATCTACTTGGTTTTGTGGGGTTTTGCGGCTTCACATAACCATTGGACATTTAGGTTGGGGTTGGTATCATTGGCAAGTATTTTTTATGTAATGTTTGTATGATCTATTGAATATGAAATGTTAATATGACTGTATGAAAATATGACTTTGATTATGATCATGCTTTATGTTGAGTTGAATCCTTAACTTACATAAGTTGGTATATGTATTGAGGATTATCAAATGACTTAGCATGCTTTCTAAGAAATGATCCTTTTCCATGCATATACTTAAATGTTATGTGAATATACCCCTACTTATTACATGTGGCATACTAACCTCATTACCTCTTATTACTACAAAAATAGGGTCCGACCATTGAGGATTAAGAAGGTCGATTGAAGAAGCTTGGAACTCTTAATCCTAGTGTTTGTAGTTCCTGAAGTTCGGGAATGCTATCTTTTTGTATTCTATATTATGAAGACTTTGTATTTATTAGGATTACTTTTTTTCCATTTATGATTGTAGAAATTATTTGTATTTTGGCCAATATGTCATATTGACTTGTATTGGCTATGTCAAGATTCGTTCTCTTTAGATTGTTTATATGAGACATCTTATAAAATATCGCCATGTATGTTTTCATTATTTTTATGTATTATATTAAATATACATCTCATAGTATTAAAAGTATGTAATTTTACACAAATATTAACTAATGATATGTTTACGAATGGTAAGGGCTTGTCTTAGTCCTCTGAGAGAAAAATGACGCATCTCGCGTCTGGGGTGTTCTCTCCGAGTGTGACATGAATTAAAACTTTTCACAACATTAATAATAATAAGGAAATATGTTTTTTAACTACACAAGAGTAGTTTCATCGTCGCAATCTATTTAAAAGGCACAAACTTAAATATCATAGGGAGACTACCCTATACATTGAATGAAAATACATAGTATGTCTTAATATTAGAAATTAAGGAAATAAAGAATATTCCCTATGATATATATGGACATATTTATTCTTGAGAGAGTCGTTTCCCAACCTTAACGTCTAATGATAAACTTTCCTCAAACCTATAGTTATATCGTCTAGAAAAGTATGGGGTGAGTACAAATATTGTACTAAGTATGGAATATGCAAAAACATGCAAAAAGAGACATTTTAGTACAAATAAGCTTCAGTTCTAATTAATTAAAAACATCATGAATATAGAAGTAAAACAACATATGAATCATCATTTAACAAATAAAATAGAACTTCCATAATTTTAGAACCAAAAAGCACATTATAGTGAACTCAAGAATCATTATTGTTAACTTGATGCAATCTTATAGAGAACTTATTACCTTTTAAGTTTCCCTAACCAAGGTTATCCTAAGACTCACTAAGGTAGTCATGAAGGAATCACCCATATAATTCCTTAAATACACACCTAAGTGACCTAAGCCATTATAGGCTTACTTCCCACGGGTAACAAGTCCACATTCATATAACTAGACATTAGAGAAACATACCTGAATTAAAGAACTTCCTATAAGTTCCCTTCTCAAAAATGAATTGAAAGTTAGATAAATTTCAATAAGAGAATAGCATCCCATCGCACAATGTGCTCCTTAAGAATTCCATAAGATTAGGTACACCACATTCATCATTCATAAACTTCATTGTAGAATACTTAACCTTAACATTCTTTCTTAAAATTAGCCATTAAATAACATAACTTCACCTTCATTTCATAATGACACATTCATACATTACATTTGAAGACACAGCAAAACTCCCCTTTCAAGTTCCTATTGTGCAATGGATATATAACATTGGGAGACCACCACCAACCCTATGTAATACACTCTTTTGGATAATATGTTCATAAAATATTTTGTGGGGAATTAGATTTAACCAACATAGACCATGAGATATGGACATGGAATCCTAACATTAACCCCTATTAGATGAGGTTAGGAGATTGCTTCCAAGTAACTCATTCTGTAATAACGAGTTGTACAGAACCTACAACTCTCGGTGAAAAGCATGAAACCCCTACAGAGACTAAAACATTTATTACTAAGGGTTAAGGAATAAGTATTGAACACAACATCTCAACTCACGAAGGGTATCCATCCTCCAACCTAAATTAGAAAGTTCTTGGGAAATAGTGAGGTTGGTACTAAACACTTTATCTCAACTCACGAAGAGTGTTCATCCAAAAACTACTCCACTCATAATCATTAACTACATTCATTCATTGAAGTTTGTGTGTGTGAGCACACCTTTCATATAATCACCATTTTCATAACATTGATCCCTATACATGACTAAACTTTTATCTATCATATTTCATACACTAGCTGCTTAACATAAACATATTTTTCACTTAAACATAGTGTCATCACTATAAACATTTCAATCTTCTAAAACATATCATGCATAAAAATCACAATCACCATTTCACGTCACATTGTATGCCCTCAAGTCCATATTCACAATACACACATATATACAATATAATCCTTAACTTCAAGAAAACACCGCTACCAAAGGTTGACCATCCCACTCAAGAATGATTTCAATGTAAAACAACACAAGACACAACAACTCAACCTTCAACTAATCTCTCACCACCTTTTATAAATATTTCATCAAATCAACAAAATATAGCATGTATGGGCAGTAGCTAAAAAATAAATTCATCAAAAATAAACTAAACTCTTGCATTATCAAGCTAAAAGCAACAAACCCACTTCATAAGCTAAAAGTTTATAATACTAATCAAATGGTTTCATTGAAATTTTAACATTAAAATCACTAACTAACACTAAAACAACATATTTTAATCCTTAGAAAATTTTCATGCAAACACCCATACATAGAGTTAAAGATGGAGAACGTTGGAGTTTAAAACCCATTTTTGAAATAATTTAGACGTGTGAATTAAAGGAAGTTCAAGGATTAATATCATACCTCAATTAGAAGAAACCCACAAAAATTTGATAAAGAAAATTTCCACAACTAGACCTTCTAGCCCTTCCTCGACTTTTAGCTTCTATGGGGTTTGGGAGAGTTCTTTTTTGATGGAGGGGTTTTAAATATTTATATGGGGTCTTGTCTAGGTATTGACCTTTAAAACCCTAAAATAATCATCCATTGATCATAAAGACTGGGGGTGAATTTATAAAACACCACAAGCCTTGGTAGCCTTCCATTTGCTTTTGCAGGACAACCATTGAATAACCCTAGATACGGGGCGTCGATTGGATGACGGCCCGTGCTAATGGGAGTCAATCGTATTAGAGGGTGTAATTTAGGGAAAATATCCCCACCACCAATTACGTAGCAACTCGCAAGATGACATGGCATAGACTAGACTACTGTCTATTGATGATGGGCAATGATTCGAGCAATTTTAGCAAATTATGCATTAGAGTTGGTATCCTTTTCTACAACCTCTCGTAGGTCCAAGGTGGAGTCGTAGCTGGACATCAAACCCCTATACATAGTAAGCTATGTCCTAGGAACCCAAAACATAAATTTCAAAAATAATGAAAACGTAAATCTTTCTAAAACATATAAGGACACACAAGTACTTTTCTAAGCACATCTTTCTAACGTCATGGACGTTTTCGGACGTTACAATTCAAAACATCACCAAACTATAGACACGGCCTCAACATATCATTATTAACCATTTAAAAAAAAATTAAATCGTGACACACATGCGAAGCTGTAACGACCTGTTTAGTCGTTTTGAGCAGCAGATTTTATTTCTGGAAAAACTGGCTGAGACGACGGATACCACGACGGACCGTCATGGGCACGACGGACCGTCGAGGGTGTCTCGTCCCAGAACACTTAGAATTCTGAAATTTGTGTTCTAAAATCGACTCTCTGTAATCTGTGACGGACCTGCAGGACGGACCGTCACAGCTACGACGAACCGTCGTGAGATTCCGTTGCAAAACACTTCAACTCTTGAGAATTTGGTACGGGGAACAAGTTTTTGAACGTCATGGCTGAAGTGCAGGACGGACCGTCACAGTCGTGACGGACCGTCACAGTCGTGACGGACCGTCACAGTCTACTTGGTGAAAAATGGAGTTCTAAGATGCTGCGACGACCTGCGTGATGGACCGTCGCAAGCACGACGGGCCTTCACAGGTTGCGTAATCCCAGTCGGAGTCGGATTTCTTTACACATTTTAAGGGACATTTTGGAATATTCCTAATTTAATTATAAGTTAGAAGGTTTATATTAATAAGTCTAATTACTTGGGGGTTAAAAGAGGTAACCTTAAGTTAATTAGTGGGGTATTATTGCCATCTTTTATTCTTAATTATATACTAATTAGGGTAAAAGGAAGAGGGTTTGGAATAAGAAAAAGAGAAAGAACAGAAAGAGAGAGAGAAATAGATCAAGAGGGAGGAAAACAAAGCTTGGGAAATTGCTTGTTGATTCCAATTCTTCGGTGGAGGTAGGTTATGGTTGTTTTACGTTATTCGTAGTGAACTCTTAATAGCGAATGATATGTATTGGTAGGATTGTAAAACCCTTCTATATGCTTAATTGTATGCTTGTATGAATATGGTTTTGTGATTTTTGATAAAACAAGCATGATGAAACTATTGAATCCCATATCTTGAAAGAAACTTTAATCTACGTTATTAATGATGATGCCTTGGTATAAAAGAAGGCTTGATGAATTAAAGTAATGGGATTGATGATGCCTTGGTATCGAGAAGGCTTGATGAATTGATAGAATGAGATAGTGGATCGGAGTGTCACGTTCCGACACATAGTATTAGTGGATCGGAGTGTCACGTTCCGACACATAGTATTAGTGGATCGGAGTGTCACGTTCCGACACATAGTATTAGTGG